>JAHWFO010074327.1:328382-378123 GCA_023313115.1 Rhysida immarginata | reverse complement strand
CCCGTGTAGTCGTTTGCCGGCTGCACGGGACCAACGGCTTTACTTCCCTTCCGAAGGAAGTGCGTGATCTCAGGATTTCCCCCTGAAAAATCCTCGTCGTCCTCGGCCGGGATCGAACCCGCGTACTCGGGCATCAGAGGCGATCACGCAACCGCTGAGCCACCGAGGCCGATGAAGGGGGTTAGGTTAGGTTAGGTTAGGTTAGGACACGAAAATAGAGCCGCCATTTTGATTCTAAATGTGGCGTTTCCATGTTAAATATAGGCGATTTCCTACAAAAAAAATAAATTAAATAACCAAAATGAGACAGTGAAGTGGAAGTTGTTATAAATATTAGTAAAATATAGCATTTTAAAAACCTCAACGTAAGAAAAACGGAAAAACTTAAATATTTTAAAATTATTAAAAGTTCATTACAGTGATACTTTTGAGTGAATTAATTGAATAATTTCATGAATCTTAAAAACTTCAAGATATTAATTTATAAAAAAAAACCAAATCAAGAAAATTCAGAAAATGACCTCTTAATAAGATTTCAAAATGAATTTAAAATTTCTTAATACCCCCATATTTTTTTTTAACTCTGACCTACTACAATTTTAACATTAATGGCCTAATAACAATTTTGACGTATAGTCTTATTATTATTATATAAGCATAATTTTGAAAAGATTAAATTATGTCTGAATAATTATCAGGCTATATGTCAAAATTTTCTTTACGCCATTAATGTTAAAACTGTTATTAAGCCAAAATTTAAAATTTATTGGTGTATTAAGAAATTTTTAATTCATTTTAAACTCTTATTAGAATGTCATTGTGATTTTTCTTGATCTAGATTTTTTTTTTATTAATTAATTTGTTGAAGTTTTTAAACTTCTTGAAATTATTATTAAAAGTTTTTATGAAGTGTCGAAAAATAAGGTTTTACAGATGATTTTTAATATTTTTAATTAAATATATGGGAACTTTTAAAACTAGTTTTAATTAGGTCTCGGGTCATATTTTCATCTCGCATTACAAACATTTTCACATAAACATCAATTTTGCAATAAATTAAATATATAGAAAATTTTACAATAAATATAAAAAGAAAATTTTGCAATAAATAATAAAACAACAATTTTACAATAAATTATATAAATAAATAAAAAATTGGAAAATAATGAAATTTTACAATTGAAAATTTATGCATTTATTCTTCTGTATCTGCAGAGATGCTCATGAAGGAACTCTTACTTTCATACATTATTATTTTGCATACATATTTTTCATTATAATCCTCTGGAAAAGTGTATAATCGGAATGGCAGATACCTTGGTACATCTTTTATAGACCTTGGTCCCAACTGCGCCTGCAGCGCCGCCCTATCGGCAGATAGTAACTTTACTTTCGTATTCAGTTTCTATCGCTGTGTTCACTTAAGATCAGCAGCGGTGGACGCCGAACACGTCATAGAAGCTCGCGTCCTCGCCTTCTTTTGTGAACGGTGCTGACCAGCAACTGGTTCAGCCTAGAGACCCTGAATAAATATTTATTTGTTTTATTTTATTTTATTTATTTATTATGAAATTATATTCAATTTGTTATTACCGATGAATTATATTTTATTTTATTCTATTATTCTATTCTAATTTATTTTTATTTTAATTTAAATGATTCTATTTTATTATTGAATTTTAGTTGTTTCTGTTTATTTATTTGTTATTTTTCTCTTTATTTAATTAATTAAAACATTATTATTCTATTCTGTATATTTAGATATTAAATTGAATTTACTTAATAAATTTTATTTAATCGTTTTATTTTATTTATTTTGTAAATCGTATTTTGGTTGAATTTATTATATTTTATTTATCATTTATTTTTATTTAATTTTAAAATAATATTAAAGATTAATAAAAGATTCTTAAAGAAAAATATAACTACTTTATTTGTACGAGTTTTTTAAAAAATAGTGAGCATACAAATTGCACTACAGAAAGGTCGGATAGCTTTACCTTGTCACATCTCTTCGATCTCCTAGGAATGCGATGTCCCCCTTCCCTCCGCCTGGATGTCCCACAAAGCAAACAAAGCCTTGCATTGCATTTTGGGTAATCAGTGGGTGCCGTGACCTGCTCTCGAAACAGTGGATCGGCTGTGTCAACTGTTCTCGCGCCCACTAGCGTTTGTGTCCTTGAAGACGAGGCCCACGCTTGCGTTATGTCCGACCAGCTGGCCGTACCCACCGTCCTCCGCGACTTTGTGAACACAGGTCGACCTTAGTGCGATCTATGCGGCACCTGGCGCGATCTGTTTTCCTTAGCTTTTCGAAACAATGGAAAATGGCCGAAGCTCGATGACCATGAATGTCTATAAACCGTGGTTTGAATAAAATCCGTTAAACCAACGACTACAACAATGGTATTCAAAATTTACCACGCGAAACTCATTTTCATACAACAATTCATGCAGCAATGCGGTTTTTGCGGACAAAAAAAAATATTTTTTTTTAGTAATAGTAACTAGCTGAGATGCCCGTCTTCGCCAAGCTTTTCAAGGCAAAACGAAATCGGGGTATACTCTAGGTATATACCAATGTTGTTTAAGGATTTGTTAAATGTCATTGCATAAGCTGGACAAACAGGAAATTGTCGACGTTCGAACTCCACAAAATAGTCAGTCGCCTACAACGGTATTCTTGGTACTAAAACGAATTGTCCTGCGTTATCCCCACTGACTATTGTAGCTTGTAATGAACCTGATTATTCGGAATTGGCTGTTGTATTGCTTAATACCCCAAACGTTCAACCTAATGACCGTCAACCCTACAATTTACCGACAACTTCGGACGTTCCTGTGGTTTTACCTGGCAGTGGAGTCAGTGCACATCGTGATATTATTTTGCGCCAGCGCACAGATGGTAGGATTCGTCGGATTTTAGAAAATAACCCATCTTATGATCCTCTGCACTATGTATTTATGTTTCCATACGGAACGCAAGGGTGATATATTATCATGCGGTCGAAAAACAATGCTCGTATCAAATGTGTTATGATACGCCCATTTTATGCTTAACGTCTTCAAATTCGTCACGTACACGTTTAAGCTCGGCGAAGACGGGTTATGAAGGGTGTCCCAAAATGAGCTGACATTTTAATTTTTTAATAAAACGCATTCTTCGTTGGAAAATTTATAATATTTTTGCTTTATTAGAAAGTAAAGACGTGGAGATTATGAGTTATACAAAAACATCTGACCATCTGACAAATGACTGCCCCGGCCTTGGTACCACAAATTCACTCTTTGAGGAAATTTTCAATAACATGTTGGTATAATTGCTGGGAAATTTCAGAAGTGTTGTATCGAATTTCATTTTTGAGGTTCTCAATAGTTTGTGGTTTATTGATGTACACTTTATCCTTAAGATAAATCCAGAGAATGAAGTCTAACGATGCCAAGTCATATGATCTTGGCGGCCAATTCACATCACCTTTCTGCGAGATAACACGACGATTAAATTTTTGAAGTGAATTTTTACAATTTCTACGTGTTGTTCGATTGTGTAGTTTTGCATAATTTAACCTCAATGTTTAATAATGACGGCATATTAAAATCTCATGAAAAATGGCGGCAAATTCAAAATATCAGTTCATTTTGGGACACTCTTTATAAGAAAAATCGTACCTTCCATTGTATAGCTTTTGACACAAACACGACTGGCCTATTGTTGCACAAACTTTGCCTTGCATTGTTGAACATGAGCTATATATTGTTGGTCCGATGAAAACTCTTAACAATAAGCGTTACGGATTCTTCGCATAGTATAGTAGGATTAGCAAAACAAAACGCATTGTGGTTTGCTTAAACCAGAAATGTTCAGTTTGCTTCGCAAGACGCTTTTCCGGCGCCAAGAAAGATTTCATCTAGCTTATGGAAGATTATACCTTTAATTTGCATGAAGTGTTATATTAAATTTTGACTTCCCAATGACTATAACGAAACAGTTCTTTCCACATGAAGTGTTTATTCAGACAGCAAGTCATTAAGACGTTTTAAGAGTATTGTATTCAAAAGGACGTTTCCTCATCTGTGTTTAATTAACAAGAATATATACCAGTGATAGCAGCTTAATTTATGATTTAAATTTATAAAAACATAAACTTTTTTGTTTTATTTTACGAATATGAAATCGGATTTGCGATTAGTTTGCGATTTTGAAGCTAAGATTTTTTTTTTTAAATCAACATAATTCTTAATAAAGTGAAATAATTAAGGATTGAGTAATTTTCTGTTTAGTATTATTTAATAATGCTCTTCTATTTAGTAATTTTATATGGAACAATTTTTTTTTTATAATTAATAAAGTAAGCGAAGACTGACACAATAGAGGAGAATCAAGTAGAATTGCCGGCGTTGTTAAACACACTCTTTAAAAGGAGCTTTCAGGATGCGTCCGATTTGGCAAAACTGCTGGGATCGGTATTTTCAAGAGCATTATTTTGAAGGTGGGGGTAATTTTTTAAACTAACATAAGCTTTAATAAATATTTAAATTGCTGGAACCCATTCGGGAGCTTTTATCCGAATTTGGCTGCTTAAATCATGATATAGAAACAAAACCTATTGTCCTCAAGAAAAATGGTATAAATGGTATCCCAATGAAAGCGCCGGATTTAAATTAGGCGCCATTGTTCTTCCATTTGGTTGGCGGTTAAGTCCTTCCATTGTGAAATGGCGTGTTCCTCCAAGAAGCCATAAACAATTCAAGGCGGAAAAGTGAATTTGCTCGGTGGCCGAAAACAATAAGGCTCAGGTCTTGTCACTCTCGAAACCAATGAGTCCCGCTAGGCAGGGCCGTACCCAGAATTGTATTTAAGTTTATTAAAAAGTTAATGTGAAGTTATTTAGAGGCGTTAATTTGACTATATATTTTTAATTTTTTTCTATTAGTCACCCTCTTTAAACTGTATAATAAATAAATAAATAAATAAATAAATAAATAGAAATAAAAACTTTACTCCTTGTCGAGTGTAAAATAATAAATAAATGAATGATTATAATGAATGGTAAATGAAAATAAAATTTATTTCTATTTTATTTATTTATTTACTATTATTATACATTTTAAAGAGAGTAACTAACAGAAAGAAAAATAACAACAGTATATTATAAAACAAGTATCAAGAAAGTAAAAGTTTCGTTACATTTGGTTAATATGACTCGCTAAGAATAATTCAAAACGATTATTTTTCTTTAGACCATTTTCATTGATGATAAAGATTCTATCTCGATTCGAAATCGATGCCAGCCAGCTTTGTTTTATCCTCTTATTTTTGGGGGGCAGTTATTTAAAGTACTTAAAAGTTTCATTGCTCTATGATTCATATACGCATATGAAAGTTAATAAATTTACTCGGTTGATTTTTAGTAAATGAAAATTAAAGTAAAACTTCCGCGACCTGGGATCGAATCAAGAACCATAGCTTTCGTTTTCCTTTACTAAAAATTGTCCAATGTTGGAGCACTCCCTCCTGTATAATTTATTAGAGTTTAAAACTAGCAACGTTTTTATTATATTAGACACAAAATTCTGATTATTTCACATGGCAGTCATCTGTTTCCGTGGTGTAGTGGTTATCACATCCGCCTAACACGCGGAAGGTCCCCGGTTCGATCCCGGGCGGAAACACTACCTTTTTTTTTTCATAGTCCAGAGAATATTTTTAATTCCCTGTAAAATTCTTTTCCAGCTTATTTTCTTTTCTCGCTCGTTTGCCAGAGTAGAATTATGATTCCATAGAGCTGCTTTACCAAATACCGTAAGAAAAAAATTGATTCTGCAGTTTGTGCCATCTTACGTCAAGTAATCAAATTCTACTGATTCTTCATTTGAAGGCACCTAAATTCTTTAAAAACAAATAAATAAGAGGCTACAATTATAATCAAAATTATAAATATCTTGAGAATTCAAAGAATTGATAAAAATTATAAGTCTTATATTAAATTTAATTATAATTATTTATTTACAAAATCAGAATATCGGATGTTCCGAAGGTCACACATTACCTGTGTGAAAACATGTTATAAGGTGTGTCCAAAAATTATAAATACACGTCTGCAATCAGGGTTTTGAAACATTTATTTTGAACAAAATAGTTTTATTTATTATTTATTAACCGACTTCAAAAAGGAGGAAGTTCTATGTTCGTCTGTATGTATTTTTTTTTATGTATGTTCATCGATATTTCCGTCATTTATAAACCGATTTTAAAATTCTTTTTTCATTGGATTCGGTTTAGCACCAAGATGGTCCCATATTAATTTCATTGTTAAGTCGGTTTAATTTTTTTTTTTTAATTCATTTAACTTGTTTATTTTACTATTCAATGTAATCCAATGCATCCATCCGGGGCTTGTATGGCCAGATGCCGACGAGTTGGGTCCCTGGATGAACCTGGATTAAAGATTGCTGTATGATGGTCGCAGCAGCCAGGGGGGGGGGGGGGGTGATTAGCTTCACAGAAGTTGTGTTTCAGTAAAAGCCCACCAGGCCACGGCCTTCCCCCAAAAGACCACCAGACCACGGCCTTCAGTTACATGTGGCACTTGAGAACCTATTTCACTCGCAATTGATCTTGTCAACATTCCTTTTCTGCTTGCTAGATCAAAAATTTTCCTGTCGGCCCTTTCTGTCAGTTTTGGCTTTCGTCCACTCCTTTTGTTTTTCCCATATTGGTCACCTTTTTTGAAGATATTCTGAATGGCACCAACAGATCGTCCCACTTTTGCTGCAATCTAAAAGAAGAAACTGAGTGAGTGAGTGAGTGAGTGATCAATGCACAGCCCAAACCATAAGGCCTAGAAACTTGAAATTTTGTACAGAGGTTCTTTACAAATTGTAAGTGAGCACTAAGAAGGGATTTTTCGAAATTCAACCCCTAAGGGAGTGGGGGGGTTGAAAGTTTGTTAACATATTAACTGGTGTTGCACTGTAAACTTAACACATTAACTAGTGTGGCACTACATAATTAACCATATTAACCTCTTTTAGGGAGGGGGGGGTAACGAATTATTAACAATAGGCATAAATATAATTATGCAATGGCAGGACATACGAGGTAGATAAGGCAGTGTTTATCGAGGAGTCTAAGGAATCACACGGGTCTTCCTTGAGCTCCCTAAAAACGTCCAGACGACTGGCGAAAATTTGAGTGTTTGGCAAGAAAAGAGAAAGAAACGAGTATTGATCAGTGAAATTTGCAACAGAAAGATAAAAAGCTATCCGGGCATTGGAAACATCTGAACACAGAGCAGGAGGGTATTAGAGCTTCTACGTCAAGGGCAAGGGAAATTTTAAAAGATAGGTCTAAAGTATCCACTGATACTCCCTGGGGGTGAAGATGGATAAGATTTTAATCTGAGACAGAACAACAAGAGGGTAATTAAAGTCCCGGGCAAAATAGGTTCATTAAGAATGATGGTTCCATCCCACCTCTGAGAATTATAAAACAAAATTGAATTTAAAGAATAATAATTGGATCTATGAGGATTTTTTTATACACGCCATACCTCAGATGTTTAAATTATTGATGAAAAATAGGAAAGAAAATTCCACAGCCTGGGATCGAACCAGGAACCTTCTGCTCACCGTGCAGATGCGCCAGCCAATTGCACCACTGCGGATATGGAAGCATTACGCTATCTACATGCCCTTTAGGCTGGCTGGAGCAGTACCCAGTTCGCAGGCTGGGACTATCTTTCCTACTGGCGTAATAATCGTTAAAGAATAATAATTGGATCTATGAGGATTTTTTTTTGTACTGCTTCAGCCAGCCCAAAGGGCATGTAGATAGCGTAATGCTTCCATATCCGCAGTGGCGCAATTGGCTGGCGCATCTGCACGGTGAGCAGAAGGTTCCTGGTTCGATCCCAGGCCGTGGAATTTTCTTTCCTATTTTTCATCAATAATTTAAAATTGAATATGTAACAATACGTAGAATTCCTATTGTTCGGGCTTTTCTTAGAAGTTAACATTTTCTTGGAAATATTTAATAATGATCAGTAACTGGAGATAATGGAGAGTTAGCAGACTATTGAGAAAGAGTGAAAGATGACAGAGGACGCAGTCCCTTCGTTCGAGCTACAGTTGACGACATAACTGATAACAAAGCATACATGAACTCAACTCTTCAAACCAACAACCATATGGTGTTACAATAATCTTTGGAAGGATTATAACAATAATTCATATCTATCGAAATGCCAGCGAAGGAATGAATGAGTATTGACAAAAAGTTACCCGGACATCGGAAACATCTGAAGAACTGCTTTGTCTATAGACGTAAATTGTAGAATTACTGAAAACAAATTTATTATTTAACTACATGAGGTTGTTCTGTTTAACCTACAACTGTAATCATCTCGGGCAACGCCGGGTGCCTCTGCTAGTATATCAATAAACAAGACAATCACTTGTTTGCTTACGTAATATTTATAATAGTTATTTCAACGTATAATTGATGCGGCGGCCAATCAAATTTGCAATAACCATGCCATAGGTCGTATTTAAGATTCGATGATTCGTAGGTATCGTGCTTGTATTCAGGCTCAAATAATACATTTTGAGTACTTGCTATAACAAATATTATACCATCTAATGCTTTTAAATTAAATATTATTTATAAGTTCATAACATAGGTTTTGTTTACCTATTAGGTACTACACTAATAAAGGTTTGATCTGTTGTAATTCTGTACCTACTTGGAATACACGAGACCTAAGTTCACATGATTATTTTTGCTCAACCTAACCTCTGCAAGAAAATATCGAAGTTTAATTTGTTGCGAATTCTTCGCTGTTGTAAATTCTACGTTCTGTTGACAGATATAAAGAAATCTGTGACAGGTAAATTGCATCCTCCGTTCATTCATTAAATTTCAAAAAATAATATTTGGGATCACCCTGTAAAAAACAATGCTTGAAATGCGTTGCAGCTGTAGCATATGCTTATGAGGCTTCTTTTACTTATCTGTGTTCATTTGTATGGGAATAACACGTATATTCATGGAGATATAAAGGTTTCTTTAAAACAATCGAAATTTTTTCCTACGTTTTTTGTTTATAACATGCAGGCAAAAAGTCTGGTAACATGGCAGATACCTCGGAAACTAAACATTGTACGAAAAAATGTCCAAAATCAAAAGTGAATTATTTCGCGGGGGAAATTCATTAGCCAAAAAATTACTCCCCTCCCATTCAAAATGGCAGGGGTTTCAACCCAATGCAATGCCATTTACCGGAAACTTGACAAACTACAGTTCAGACAACATCTTGCAATCAGAATATATAAATATTAAATATTTGATGAAATATGAGGATTTTTACTAAATATTGTTTAACTGCGCATACACAAGCGTTACCAAAAAGTCTTTTGCAAATTTACTAACGAAATGTATAGAGCTACTCTTATAAAAAAAGCCCTAGTAAATATCGTGAGAATTCAGAAAGATATCGTCGATGGAATTAATTGAATTTCACTTGCTCTCAAAAATAAACAAAATGATAAGGGGTTTTCTCCAAATTTTAATATGATGATGTTTTAAGGCTGGACATCATGCTACAAAAAGCATGATGCAAAAAACGACATCAAAAAGCGTTACGGAAATATGTTTGCATTGTTGTTGCACGTTTAAGCATTATTGGCGCCGGCTTGAAGCACAAGACAGGACTGAAAAATCACCTGACCATTGTTGTCTGAGCAACAATTTTTATTTCAATCTTTACTACAGAGACATTATGAAATATATTGAAAACCTGGTAACAGATAGCGCCTCTATATTTCGCTGTCTTATTCTTCCGTGGCTTTACCTAGCAAACTCGTGTAATGGTCTATTGTTTTAAATGAAGACTAATGATTCCTAGTGTATTGGAATAAATTCTTTTCAGTTACCTTAAATATATTTTATTACTCACAATTATTATTTTGAAACATTGAAGAATCAATTAAATGTTCATTTAGATCTTTTGATGCTTTTTGAAGTCTTCATCTTATTTATAATTTATGCGCTTGTTGGATTTCTATGTACTTTGAAGTTAATTTATTTGTATAGATTTCTTCCTCTCTATAGTTAAGAAAAATGTTCCGACCCCAAAAAAGCGTTATGGGTAATGCAATAATTTTAATTTTTCTTCATACAAAATATACTTGTTTTGTGATTTTAGATACTGCTAAAAGCTTGCACGTGCTGTATTTGTGGTCCCACATTCGATTGTGAGCACAGACGCAAGTAAGAAGACATACCTTAAGCATATGCGCTGTGTTTACTCGACATATCGAGAGACTCGATACCCGTGCTTTTATTTCATACTTCAGTTATTATAAGCTCTTATTCAGTATTACCGATGTACATGATTCTGTAGACTCGTCCATTGATTAAATAAATAAAAGATTTATGTACTATGTAAAATATTTATTTATTTGTTATGTCTAAAAACATTATCATGATTTAGAGCTTCGGACTGCAGATTCGAAACTAAGTCACCTTTTTATTTTTGGACTGGACACGAAGAATCAACTTCTCCTTACGCTGCTATGAAGTCAACATGCCTCGAAATGCCGTCAATATGCCTTTCTGTAAGTTTTTGTTTACAAAGAACTTCCGTGTTACTGTTTTTTTGAATAATAAAGGGTGTCCTAAAATGAGCTGACAGTTTTCGTAAATTTTTGAAGTGAATTTTTACAATTTCTACGCGTTGTTCGTTTGTTTAGTTTTCATAATTTAATCTCATTATTTAATAAACCATTAAGGAATGACTTAACCAAGTACCGAAAGGCTTAACTAAACCATTTGCGGAAAAACATTGTTTAACTACCCTATGTTAACATTGAAAGTTTCCACTGGACCGTAATGATACCATTAAACCACGTACCTTTGAACCAGTTTGGATTATCATTACTTTTACATGATATTCATTCATGACACATCATTCCAAGTTGTTTGATATATTACATGGCATGTCTGAGCATTAAAAGTTCCAATGAACCATAATGGTTCCACTAAACCAGGTGCAGTTGAACCAATTACGACTATCATTAATTTTACGTTGTATTCATTCATGACATATCCTTCCAAGTTGTTTGATATATTACATGCCATAGTTCAGCTTTGAAAGTTCCAATGAACCATAATGGCAATAACAGAATGTCTGCCAGATACTCGTTAACAGATAAAGCAGTATGGGGTCTTGCATTGTCATGCAATAAGAACCAATCTTGAGAATGCCACAAATCAGGGCGGCGACGTCGAATTGCTTGTCGCAAACGTTTCAAGACTTCGTTGTAAAGAGTTTGGTTCACTGTTTGACCTAGAGGAACATACTCATGGTGAGCCAATCCTTTACAATCAAAGAATGCGATCAACATTGTCTTTGTTCTCGAAGGTTGTCGTTTGACTTTTTTCGAGGCTGGTGATCCATGACTCCGCCATTCAGCACTTTGACGCATTGTGAGGGTCATACTGGTAGCACCAACTTTCATCCCCTACAATAATCTTTGACACAAATGTGGGATCGCGTCTGGCTGTATCAGAAATTCTTAGTCTTTCCTCTTTCTGTTCGCCTGTTAGTGAGTGAGGGACGATTTTTGCATTAAGTTTCCGTTCCCCTAAATCTTCGCTAAAATCTTATGACACACATCATGATTCAAATTCAGTTCTTCTGATATCATACGCACAGTTACACGACGGTCTTCTTGCAATAACTGCCTTATACGCTCCACGTTTGCATCGGTATGTGCTGTAGACGGGCGACCAGCTCTGGGATCGTCTAGCACTGAATCTCTGCCTTCACGAAACCTTTTGTGCCACTCGAAAACACGACTTCTTGAAAGTGCCTCGCCTGCATATGCTTGCTTAATCATGTTTCACGTTTCACTAGGCGTTTTCCCGAGCTTAACGCAGATCTTAATGTTCACTCTTTGCTCACAATCAGCATCCATTGTGTCACCTTAACTAATGCGACAACAACCCGAACAGTGTTGCTAAGCACAGCCCTGCCACCTAGTGAGTTTGCGCAGAAATATTGCCAAGGTCATGTCAGGTAAGAACACATACCTGGTAACATAAAAACATTTGTTCTTTTTTAGTATTGCAAACTCAGAAATAAAAACAATTGTCCTGGAGCTTTTCTGACAAAGGATGTATATCTTACCATTGAAAATTGCTAGGTGGGGTCGTGAAGGTACCGTTTGTTCACGTGCTATTGAACCGATTTAGATAATATTTGTGAGTGGTTCGTGTCATGAACCATATTGATCGACTGACGAAAACAGATTTTGAAAATCTTTCATAGCCTTGGAGGAGTTAGAGCTACAGACAGACGGGCGGACGGACAGACAGACAGACAGACACATTTCCCCACACTGATAGCATAAAGCACCTTTCGGTACTTAATAATCTCTACCACGAAAAATATGGCGGCTATTTCAAAATGTCATTTCTTTTTGGGTTACTCTTTATGTGAAATAGTCTTGGATTTTATTTGTTTTCTTGCGTGTGCAAACAATCAGCCGGTCATGTTTGTGTCAACAATCGGTTGGTCGTTTTTGTATGTGGTGTCAACAACGGTTGATGAAATTAATGCTTGCCATAGCCGACGAAAAAGAGGCACCGGCACTGAAAAGTCACCTGACCATCTTTTTCGTCGGCTACGATGCTTGCCGAAACGATTCACGTTTTAAGGGGGATTATTATAAAAGGAATCAAATAAATAAATAAATAAATAAATAAATAAATAAATAATCACTTTTATTTCTGTTTTATATGAATCTTTGGAGAATTATTCTTAAACAAATAAGAGAATACAAATGTACCCGTGCGAAGCTTTGGTACTGCAATCTGAGATTATAGTCTCAACCACGGTCTATAGATATTCATGGTCATCGAGCTTCGGCCATTTTCCATTGTTTCGAGAAGCTAAAGAAAACAGATCGCGCCAGGTGCCGCATAGATCGAATCAGGGCCGACCGTGACCTGCGATAGAGGTTTTTCATTGAAACTGAAAATGAAAGTAAATTTTATGTCTGTCCATAGGGCGGCGCTGCAGGCGTTTTTGGGCCGAATGTACATGCAGCGCCACTTTTCAATAGAGTTCCCGCCCTATTGGGAGCTAGAAACTTTAGCTTCATTTTAACAATGGAGCTCGATGACCATGAATATCTATAGACCGTGGTCTCAACTGTAGAGAATGGAGTGCGCGTGATAGTGGATTTGGAAGAGTTACTTAATAAACTCTTATTTCATTGTTTCAAGTCTATAAACTCCACTAATGGGCAACTTTTTCGTTATTTTTAATTATATAATTTTGTTTGCTTGCTATGGCAGCTGTCTGTAAACAATGGAGAGCATGCGCTAGTGGATTGTTGGAAGAGTTATTTCATTGTTGCCACACAAATAGTGAAAGACAGACACAAAATTTTCTTTAATTTCCTTTATTTAAGTGCAATTTTTAATGAAACAACGCGTTTTAACGAAATATAAGTGTACTGTATCAGAAGCCTGTTCAAAAACCTTTCGTTGGATATCTCAATCATCGTTGTGCGTTTTGTACGTGCTGAGAAAAAGGAGTGTTGACATGAGAAATAATCTATAGGATAACTGGTAGGGCGTGCAGCTGCTCAAGCTTTTGCTGAAAAGGTGAAGGTATTTTCCCTAATAAGCCAATAACTAGAGAAAATTTATATTTCATATGGGGTTTCTAATGCAGTAACTGCCTTTAGAGTAGTTAAGTTTATCTAAACATATTATAAAATTATAAAGATCACAGCTGATTGTGTGAGAGGGCAATCCTTGCTTCTAACACTGATACTGTCAATATGAACAACCACATTCAGGACATGATTCCACGCTCTATGATTGAATACAACTCTATCGGAAAAGTTACATGTTGAAGAGGGATGTTGATGGGGCTGTAAATAGAGTTCTTCAATTCTCTCAATCCATCTATGAAGTATTTTTTATTTTGCTTGATCCGTCCGTCATGAAGCGACAATGCATGAGCAAGAATATGCGCGGACCAACAATTTATATCTCATGCAAGGCAAAGTTTCTGTGACAATCGGCCATATTAAAAAAATCATTTGCGTTAAATTAAAATCTAATTTACAGATTCGACTGTTGTGTTACCCGTCGTACGATGGGCTTTAATGCTAACAAAAGTAAATGATGCCACAAAAGAAAACAATTAAAAATCTCCTTTCTCTAGAACATTATAATACCAATATAATACCACACGCAATTTGCGCGGTAATTATTTTTATCAAATTCAATTCATTCAAATTGTTTCGTTTGATGAACTCATATTTTCTCCTTTATTTATAGTTTTGTGATTGATTGATGTTAAAAATTGTTGCTCAGACAACTTCAGTTCCGGCCTGTGCTTTAAGTGAGCGCCAACAATGCTTAAACGTGCAACAACAATGCAAAACTGTTTCCGTGACGAACCCACATGTTCTCCTTTATATATAGTTGGATTATCTACTTCAATTCTACGTGTCGGAGATTCGAAAAATAGCTCGATAATTGTTTAATGCGTGTAATAACAATTAGTAGACAGTGTGATTAACAATTCCTAATGAATAGGGTAATAGCGCCGACGAAGGGAAAATTTCTTACAATCTCTGAAGTCGAAGAAGCCTATGCGAATCCAACGGAGTATGGAAGTCGACAGCATCGATTGCTGTGCTGTGTTCGTGGTCCAAATCATTTGAAGATCTTCGAAGAGTTGTTAGTGTATTGCAAGATACTTTCCAGGAGGCTTCAAAAGCTCTAAGGCTGCTAAAGGACGATGAAGAATGGCATCGTTGCATGCGATGTGTGAAACAATTGCTTTCCAGATTTGACAACTCAGACATCTATTTGCAGTCATTTTGGCATACTGTAAGTCACCAGGAACCTAAACGAATGTGGAATAATTGTGCAGACGCGTTGTCAACTCAGAAGCCACCAATCTTCGAGTGCTGTATCTCACATTAAGAGATTTGGACCAATATCTGACAAACAATGGACGCCGACTCAAGGATTGCAGGAATGCCTCTATTGCCTCAATTCGCTGATCAAGAAGTTGAAGCGTTCCTGGATTCAAATCTACTGGTACTGCTGAAGAGTGCATACCTTTGAGCAAGATTCCAAAAGTCGGTGGATCAAATATCGCTCTTAAATGAATAACAGCTGATTGTGTACAATCGCTTCGAGATCTTTTCTGGACGGTCCTGGCGAAACCGGTAAATCATTTTTTCTGGAAAAAGGCAGATCTTGAACATGCGAGTTACTAAATATATTTCTTTTTGTATTATCTATGGATATTTAATGTTGCTTATTGCCTCTGCTCGGTTGCGCCGGACACAACACCTTTGTAATTAAAAAAATTACATACATTTCTGCAATGCTGCTTTGGTGCGGTGGTTATATGGCGTGTTCGACAACTTTGATATTGTGGGTTCGAAACCTTCATAATAGACTTTTTAAATAGAAACAACTTTGTTTCCCGTCTTAGTTTTCCCTTGACAAGCTCGGCGAAGACGGGATGGTACGATTATTATTATATATTTCCGTCTTCGCCGAGCTTAAACATTTATGTGACTAATTTGGAGATCGTAAGCATAAAACTGGTGTATGTAACACGTTTGCTATGAGCATTGTTCTTCAACTGCACAGAAATATGCCACCCTTGTGTTCCATATGGAAACATAAGCACATACTACAGAGGATCATACCCTGGGTGATTTTCTAAAATCCGACGAACTCTACTTTCTGTGTGTTGGCACAAAATAATATCACCATATGCACTGACACTCTGCCAGGTAAAAAACCACAGCAACTTCCGAAGTTGTCGATAATTGTAGGGTCGACAGTCATTAGGTTGAACGTTTTGGATATTAAACAATACAACAGCCAATTCCGAATAATAAGGTTCAATACAAGCTACAATAGTCAGCGGGGATAACGCAGGCAATTCGTTATAATACCAAGAATACCGTTACAGGCGACTGATCATTTTGTAGAGTTCAAACGTCGACAATATTCCGTTCGCCCACCTTATACAATGACAATTAACAAGTCCCAGGATCTAACCGTAAACAACATTGATATACACTCACATGCCAAAAGTCATGGGATAGCAGTAGACTATTCTTCAAGTGGCAATAGCATCAAGTGCAAACAGTATAAATATGTAAATCAGTGTCAGTAGGTTTAGCTACACTGTCATGAGTAAGGTGTGAGGTGTGACAATGGCTACACGACGATAGCTATCCGAGTTCGAACGTGGCCTTGTATGTGGAGCACAACGTATGGGTCATCCAATATCGGAGGTGGCTCAAGAATTCAACATCCCACGTTCCACAGTTTCAAGAGTCTACCGAGAGTACCATCTTGACGGATTACCTCCCACCATGGACAACGCAGTGGTCGACCACTCCTTCTCAATGAACGGGACCAACGGCGTCTGAGTAGGATGGTCACCGCTAACAGGCAACTGACACTATGCCAGATGACATCAGATTTTAACCAGGGTGATACTAGAACTGTATCGAAGCGAACTGTGTAAACAAATCTGGTGTTCATGGGATATGGAAGCAGAAGACCCACGAGGGTGCCCTTGCTAACAACAAGACATCGTCAGCAACGTCTCTCCTGGGCCCATGAACACATCGACTGGACACTTGACAACTGGAAACGTGTGACCAGGTCTGATGAATTTCGATTCCAGCTGATACGAGCTGATGGTAGGGTTTATGTGTGGCGCAGACCTCATGAAGGCCATGGATCCAAGTTGTCAGGCATGCACTGTGCAAGCCGGTGGTGGCTCCGTAATGGGCAATTGTGGGAAGCTCTTCAGTTGGAATGGATGGCAATGTCTTCAGATGTCTTCCACCGACTTGTGGAATCAATGTCAGGTCGCGTTGTGGCACTTCACTGATAGCCCGACTTCGTTTTGCCTTGAAAAGCTCGGCGAAGACGGGCATCTCAGCTAGTAGACAGAAATAATTCAATACTCGTAGCCTTTCCTTTGATATTCTAAAAAGTTAAGGATGCAATGTCGAATTTTCCTGCCCAAACTGAGTTGTACAAAAATTTCCAGTACGAGCATTTTAAAGAATTCTTTCGTTTTTCCAAAGTGAATATTTACTGTTTTAATTCTAAGGATTTTTCACATGTTCGTATTTATATTCAAATTTTGTATATTGCAAGATTTTATCAAACAAACAGCCCCAGCAACGCCGGGCATTTCAGCATTTCATTTATAGTTGATATATGAAAAGAACGGTACTCGCCGATGATCGTGATACACCAGCTAGCACCACGAATGCAGTGTTTTTACAAAATGAGGACAAAGCAGGAAACGAGTTTCTGTGTTGGAATAAGCGAGACGGGCGTCTGTTAATGCAGTGGAGCGTACATCCAGAAGAAAGTACAGAAAAGAACCACCAGAGATCAGATTTGCGGTGGTATCAGTAGAGTCACTGTACAGTATAAGAACAGTCTGAGAACAGTGACTTCTTATACAGTGACTCGAGGTATCGGCAGTTTAAGGACACTGATTTTCTGAGAACACCGGTCTACCAAGCGTGTCAGGTGAAACAGTGGAGAGAGAGGGAGAGTTTGAATATGTGTCTTGTGACCAGAGTGGCAGGAAAACTTGTTAAGATTACGGTTCTCTTCATGTATCACTTATATGTATTATTTTGGAAGATACATATTGAATGAATCCTTTATAATAGCTGTGTACTTAAAACTTTTAGGTAAGTATGAGAAACCAGTAAGGTAAACTTACGGCTGTCTTTCATTCTTCCTTAATTGCATTTATTTTAGGAATAAAGAGAAATAAAGTTATAATTAGTAATTATCTTTAATCGTGATTCATTAAAAAAATTAAAATAAATGACTATTATGCCTATATTCAAATATTTATTTTCTTACTTAAATGTTTTCTTTTATCGTTATTCATTGCACTGAAACATGTATTTATTTTTTTTTAATTTTATTAAAATATCTTGTTAGCATTTACATTTCTATTATGATTTTAAAACTGTTTGTTTGGTCATTTATTTGAAATCACGGTGGTTATGGATGGTGTTTTTTTTTTCTTTCAAAATCAAAAACTTCAACTGGAATTCTACTGAAGGTTTACAAAAAAAATTAAAATAAAATAAACATGCACATGCAGTTGAATCTTATACAAACTTTCGTTCTCTTCAAACCAGAGTTAAAGTTGAGTATAGTATCTTGCACTCGTTTTCTTAAGTTGTCTTTAGTCTTTATAAAATTAACTGAAAATTACTTAATAAATAAAATTAAATAGTTGTCCGTTTTATTAGTTCATTTTTTTTTCTGTTATCGTTTATCTTTCGACTTCCTGTTCATTCGCTGCTTTGTCCGAATCGAGAGGAGCCGTAGTCATCGTCGGGGTCGGATCGCTTGCCGAATCGCCAGTGGCCGTAGTCCTCCTCGCCAGGCAATCGTTTTTCGAACCAGGTGTTTCCGTTGTCGTCGACAGTTTCTGCTCGTCGTCCGTAGCGCATGTGGCCGTAGTCATCGAAGCGTTTGCCGGTGGTCTCACCGAGAGTATTGTCAAAGTCTTCGCTGCTGTCCTCCTTCGTCGATTTTGGAGCAGACGTCGATTTCGAAATGGGCTTGCGGTTTATACCCCTGAAATAATCTTTAAGACTTATGTGCTTTTTAAGGGATTCGTCGGACGTGGATGGTACGACGGCTGCCATCATCCTCGCTAGTCTCACCAACTGGGGCTCCCGCGTTTGGTCGGCCGAAGCAACCGTCACGAGCGCTACCACAGCAAGGACACACAACACCAGACAGCTCAAAGAAAACGACAGACGCATGGCTACGTCGAATTCCTAAAACAATACAGAGAAAATCTAAGTTAAAAATTCACAATAAAATTAAGTGCAAATATTGCACAGATTTGTGACACTTGAAATTAGTATCGAATATTTGCAGGATTTCCTTCCTCTCCCTCTGAATTAACACAAAATTTGATTAGCCTAAGTATAATCTAGAGCAATACTGATAAACTAAAATGTTTAGAGTAAAGAGGAATGTGATGGATATAATCTGTAAGTCTATTTTGAGCTGATTAGCATATATGGAATGAATGAGCAATGATGTGACGTTATTTTTATTGCATTGAAACAAGAAAAACATCTTATTTAGAGGTAAAATCGATTTATGGTTAGTAAAGGAAAGCTAACATGTTTCTTTTAAGTTTTTTTAACGGTTGTTCCTTTTTTTTAAGGTTGTTCCTTATGGTTACTTTTCAGGAGTTCCCAGAAGAAAAGACCAATATTTCCTGTGAGTATAGAACGAGTTATTATTGCAAGACAAAAAGTTATATAAACATGTAGTTCTTTTATTAATGGTTTCTTAGATACAGCTATTGGTTAAGTATTGAATAATTTAAAGTAAAAAATTTAACTATGGCACTTTCATGTTGATTTATGTAAATGTAACAAATTCGTTAAACTCAGTTTGTCATCTGTACTGCTGTTTTTGACAAATTTGAAAAATGCCGCACGTTTTCTCTATACTCTGTGCCAGTGATTCCCAAAGTGGGGGTCGCGGCAGCCAACCATAGTTGAGTTTTCCGATGTGTTATTTTTAATAAGGGGCCGTGGAAAATTTTCTGGAGCATCAGGGGGGCCCGGCTTAAAAAGTTTGGGAACCACTGCTCTGTGCAATAAAAGAAAAAACTGGCATGGTGCCAGAATTTGCAATTAACCAATCAGTAGCCTGGCTGAGCGCTCAGCTAGGCTTCTGATTGGCTAACAGCCCATTCTGGCACCACGCCCCGTTTTTTCTTTTATTGCACAGAGTAATGTCGAGTACGCAGATATGATTTATGTTTATGGTTTTTTTTTATGGCAGTGCTCCCGCAGCCTTTGAAGAATATTGTCGTTTTCCTGAGCGCCGGATTCCAGACCGAACAGTATTTTCAAACGTGTTTAACAGCATACGTGAAAAGGACACACTTGACAGTGCCCATAATACATCTGAACGAACAGTTCAGCGAAATATTGAGGAACAAGAAAATGCACTTCAAATGGTACAAAGAGTCCTACGACCAGTACAAGAAGGCTCTCTGCGCATACTGGCATTTCTCGTATAAGTGTATGGCCACTACTTCATGAACAACATCTTTATCCATTTCATCCACAACGTGTCCAAAATCTCTATGTAGGAGATGGACCAAATAAGAAAACGCGAATATATGCCTTCAGGTGCGCAACTCGTTCTCACAAAAATTGAAAAAATGCGTAGAAGTACGTGACGGAATACTCGAAAATTTTTTATGATAAAGTTATTAGAATGTTATTGCAGTAAAATAAAAACCATATTAGAAACTCCATAATTTTAATTTCAAATACCTGTATCTCAGAAATCATTAATAAAAGACTACATGATTTTTACTAATGATTTACAATAATGACTTACAATAACTCATTTTATACCCGCACGAAATATTGACCTTTCCTCCCGGACACTCTGATACGAAAATTTAAATGTAAACACCATCGTAGCAAATAAAGACTGTTAATCAACTCCATTCCATCTTCATCTTGGGAGCATTCAGCCTAATTAATTAATTATTATATGCATGGTTTGGATGAATTTCAAAGTATTAAAATTTGAAATCTGCTGAGGAAATCATGGCTTTCAAACATATCTCATTAATTTTAAAAATCAATCGTACAATAAATTATTCCAGATGGATCTTATGTTTTAGCAAAATTGTACTCCGATCTAAACGAATGTTTTTATTCTCTTCATCCGAAGAATAAAAACACACATCATTAAAAGATTTTGGAAATATTATCTGTGTAACATGGATGAAAAATTAAATTATCTCATTAAATTTTTCAATTTTGTTTCCCCCTCTCGTTATCAAATGTTTTTCCCGTCAGTCACAAGTGCAAGGGATCGTTAGTAATCGGTCGTCATCCGATCCTTCCGAGAACGGAGCAGAGCAGCCAAATTGCTCCAATAGTTTTCGAAGGTGGAGAACATGAGATGATCTACTCAGAAGGCAAGTGATTATGTTCCAAAAATCGGTTCATATTAATAAAGTCCAACCAACTTAGGGAATAAGCTTGGAGAAATAGCCGTAATTAAAGCCTTATATAAAGAATAAATAAAACGAGAAGAAGAATGCCCATGTTTCGTAATATTGTAATAGGGTATTGTGCTATTTTTAAATGCTCTTGACTTTGGTCCATTACGACAAAAGCACTTCAAGTGTGAGGATTGTTATTGTTAAAACTTAAAAAACAAAGCCTGTAAAATCTCTCAGCTTTTAAAAATTTTCAAAGAAGAATCTGTATAGCTTCTTTTCTAAGGGTAGAAAATTCTAATTATCATCCACCATCGTTAGACTGTTTTTCCTGGTTATTTTCAAAATCTGACGACGATCAAATATTGAAGTTCCAAGAATTTAGGGGGGGAGGGGGGACTGAAATTTCAGAATGTATTTTTTTCTGTAAAAGGGCAAATGATTATAAAATAATAAGGTTGTTGTTTTTCAAAAAGATAGGGTGGAAACAAAATCTTCCTCTTATATATTATTCAATGCGCATCTTTCTGTTGGTCAAGATAAAAGTGTGCTTGAATCTAGAAATGATGTTAGAACTCTGAAAGAATTGAAAATGCATTATATAAACTTAAATTATTGACAAATACTTGTTGGTTGAAGTTATCAAATAGATGTCAAAATGGAAATGTTTACACTTGGAGCTCTTCGCGGATGGAACCAAAATTTTAACTATTTACAAACAGAATTTACCTGTTTAATATTTACAATTTTAATAAAAAAAATATTCAATAATTTGCATGGGTGCCAGTTCTCTTAGATACTTTGATGGTTGTTTTTTTAAAGTACGCTTTATTAGATTTAAAATATGGTTTTAGAGAGACTTCCAAAATCGATTGCTTGATTTTATACAACAGAGTTTGATTCAAAAAATGACAATTTAAATTATTTAACGAATATGTAAAGTTTACGTCATTTTATTTCCAATAATCTTAAATTGTCTTTATGTTTTGAATTAAAGCATCTACAGCATTACCGTGACGATTTGCCTTTCATTGAAGAATTAAACGCTTTTGTCTTACCTCATTTATATAAATATTCGTTTAATTAGACCAGCCTTGAGGAGCTTCTCAAACGTACTCCTGAATAGAAGATTGCTAGCAATAACCGAAAATTGCATAGAAATAGGATCTATTTATTATCTTCAATCTTTCATTGAGAATATATTCACACTATTCTTAAATAAAACTAATTAATTTATGTAGGATTAGACCTTCACTTCTTTAGTAACGACTTAGATGCACCTTAAGGCATTATTTGTAAAAAAAAAAAAAAAAAAAAAAAAAATATGAACGTAGTCATTCAATATGACATCGTTTGTCAAGTGAACACTCTGCATTTGTCTTGTGCATAACTTTTTCCGTTTCCTTAAAATTTTGTATAATCGATAACCCTAAGGATTATTTCCTATAATTTTTTCGAAGCTTGAATTTAAAACCTAAATTATGGTTATATCATGCGTGTCCGCTTTGAGCTTAATAAATTCTTTCACATAAACATGACGTCTTCGTAGATTAATAGTTGATCATGTTTAGTGAAAATTTTCTTCCGAAAGTCCTGAGCTCAGCAACGGCAAAAATAATTTTTATTTTTACTATTTTAATTCATGGTACTTAAGGTTTTCAAATATCATAACAAATTTTAATTCACGGATAACGAATTATAATTTTTTAAATTACAGCTTTAAAAAATAAAGCCGATGAAAATATTGAAAATAAAATGAGGTTTAATCATTAGCAAAAAAATTAAATAATAATTGGATAGTTTTTGTTAATTTAGACCAGTGAATCTTATTAAATGTGAGAGCCCCTGTAAAGTTAACGTAAAGGTCAGTATTTTCTATGCGGCCAAATGAGAAATATACAACCACGTTTATTGATGAGAAATATATACAACAACAGAATAAAAGTAATCTGTGTATACAGCACTTCAATGTATGCAATTTACTCGGTATTTTAGGCTAGCAGAATAAGTGAAGGGAAAAAATATCGACATCTTTATAATTCGCTGCGAGAAAGACGAAGAGTTTTTTCTTTCCCTTCGAAACGGAGCAAATGCCAAAATGATGGAGAAGGATGGCCATCCGGCGATTTCAAAGGGTTTTACGTGAAAGCTGATATACCTTGTGAGGAGAAGAAACGGACGAAAAAAATTTTTTTTCCATCAAATGGAATTGGGATCGAGCGAATTGTGGATATAAAACTTGAATTTCTATTTATTTCGGTCACAAGATGAAAGAATAATGATAAACTATATTTTGGAAGGCATCTTTTAGTTGACAGCAATGCATCGTTTATGTGATAAAACTCGACAGTGATAAACTTTCTATTAAGCATTTATGTCTGGATAAAAATTTCCGTCGCTTTTCTCACATCTTAATATGTTGAGTGATGATTCTATGTTTGTTTTCAGAGATAAATTTCATTCATTAGAAAAAATATTTCAGAACTTAATGACAACCAAACTATTTATTCTAGACAAAATAAACTCGGAACTGTTATATGACATTACAAAATCATTCAAGTATTCTGATTGGAATATTGATAATTTTGGATTATAATTTATTCTAATTAGAACCTTTGCAGAGCTACGTCGACTTTAAATATCTTGTTTATATAATTTTCACTTTTCTGAAGTTTTTGGAAATAATAAAATATGACAACTTAATGCTTACATAAATGACCTCATGCCTTTATTACTTATCTGATCATCGTATATTATGTAGCGGCGTAAAACAAAAATCTGTTTAGTTATATAAAAAGCAGTAATTTTTAATTAAATGGTTAATATCGTCGACATTATCGTAACTAGTTCCTTTATTCGACCAGTCAATTCAATTTTCACAGTTAACTTTTCTTCTTTTATCCTTGTGCTAGCTACAATTATTTGGGTTCTCACATGCTTTAAACAATTGTGGTGAGCTAATTAAGAAGCAGCCAAATTGAGTGGTTGCAGGTGGGAATTCCAAGATCAGGAAGAATGAAATTGTTCTTTAAATGTTGTTCATTGCTTATCTGCATCGAGGGAATTGAAGTGGAGCTTGTTTCTCTTTGTAGATTCAAATGCAAAAATCGGAGATGTAAAACTTTTTACATAAATGACATTAAAGACTTATTAGTTCAAATTAACGTTTTCATTTTCTCTCTTAAACAAATAAATTTCCAAAAACTACAAATTTAAAGTTCAAAAGACATTGAAGAACTTTTCTGTCCGACCACCCACACTCGAAGCCTCCGTAAACAATTAAGCAGTTGCCTTAAGCATAACAGTTCTCTTCGTTTCTGTTCCGAAACCCTTCTCACTAAATTTAATGAACTTAATTGCCTCAAAATGTCCCTAAAGGCTTCTAATCAAGCTTCTACACCCTCGGCTAGGCCTAAGATTGGATATGGCTACTTAAATGTGATGTCTATTGTTGCGTTAATAAGCTAAACAACGTGTATTATTGTCACTCATTAATTTAATCGGATATAATTTCTTTCGTTAGACACTCATCATTAAGCAAATGCACTGAAAAAAGATTAGAGTTCTTGTTCTTCTATAATTTTCATCGAGAATTATGAACAGAATACTTCTCTTCTATTTGTAAATGTAAACGTATTTTAACTATTTCAACCAGAAAGCGTCAAATCCATATTACGTATTGCAGTTTTATCGAGGACACATATTTGTTTATGTTCTTTGATGATAATCTCTTCTCATCATTTTCAATAATTTTTAATAAAGCAAACGGGAACGTTAAGCTTAAGTCATTATAAAGCGATTTGTCGCAAAGATTAATCGACTATCAATAAAAATGTGCCATTAATAACAAAGAAAGAAATCAATATTCATTAGTTATGATTTCCCCTTAAACTAGAAATAACGAGCGATTCAGCGCGATTTTGTTTGTTTGTCTAATTTACAGGTGTGCATAAAGATATTGTCTAAGAAAAATAAATGCAAAATGAATAATAGCTTTTCAATAGCATAAATGAAAATTAACTGTTTATAGGAAATGTAACAGAACTTATAAAAAAAAGTTTCATTTGCCGAAAAAATATATTGATGTTGACGACATCAGCGAATGGAAAGAACCCCATTCAAAAAAAATCTCAAAAAATAATTCTTCAAATAAAGAAAAAAAAAGTAATGCGAAATGGCGAGAGGGAGTTAAATAATTCATTCCTTAAATGCTTTCTATTAAAATACTAAATGACACGGTTTTATTTCCTTCTTTCGCTCTTTTCCTCCCTCTTAACTACAATGATATTACATTAGTGTTGCCTTTTGAGGTTTTATATGGGAAAACGCCTCTTGCTTTCTGTGAAACTATTGCTCGTTTTGGGCTTTCCTATTTATTTTTTGTATTAACAAACATAATCATAAAAGGGGGGGAGGAGTGAGGATTCAACCTATGAGAAAAGATGCGTAAAAGAATGTAAGATGTTATAAATTTTGCTTAACTAGGAATACAATAAAATTTAGTGGCACTTTTGCCAAGATGAAAACATAACTTTATTGCTGAGACTATACGCTAATAAGAAAACCAATTCAAAGGTTCTCCATTTTATGAAGCATTATTATGAGTTTTAGTTTAAGCTAGTTATAAGAATGCATGCTTAGTTTGTACGTTTATCCATCCGTCCGTCCGCCGTTTTGCACGATAACTTGAAAACGGATTAACTTTTTCAAATTCTGCTTTCAACAGTATGATCATCAAAGTCTTAGCTCGACAGTATCAACTTTTCATGCTTTTTCGTGAACGCATTCAAGTCAATTACACGCGCTCTTATTAAAAGTGCCAAGATATGGCATGTGATATAATAATCGAATCCGTAGATAAAAGAATAAAATGTTATTGTCTGTATATCTTTTAACATTGTTGACGTGGGCTTGCGCACGTTACGATCGCTTTTTCGAGGCACAATTACTACAATTACTAATAACTGCACTACAAAAGTGCGGGTTTACGATACATACTACAGGGTGTTTTTGAATTGAGTACAGATTTTTTGGGAGATGATAGAAGAGGTCCTTAGAAGTATTTTTTGTCATATGAACATCAGCTCCGTTTACTTACAATACTGCATTGAACAATCAAATGACACCGGGACGCAGTGTGCGTTGGTAGGCCTAGATTATTTTATTTTTAACAATTAACACAAGCAATCTACTGTATGACTTTTACAGTAATTGTTCGAAATGACCGCCATTTGCTTCATAGCACAATTCGCAACGCCTTATGATGGATTGATGTACGCGTGGAAACAGTTGATTTGCATATGGCTGATGTCACCTGCTACCGCGACAACACGAGTCGCCAATTCTTCTTCGGTATGTACGGGTTCGGAGTACAACATTGATTTTATGCTTCACCATAAAAAAAATCCATCGGTGTGAGATCTGGCGATCTCGGTGGCCAAGCAACTGGTCCGCCACGACCAATCCAACGACCAGGATATGTCTCATTTAGGTAATCTCTAATTGCTCTTGTGTAATGTGAAAGCGCGCCGTCCTGTTGAAACCACATCAAATGTGTGGTCATTAGTGGAACATCTTCAAGAAGACCAGGGAGCTCCTCCTTCAGGAAATCAAGGTATGTTTGCCCGTTAAGACGGCATGGTAGGAGATATGGCCCAATCAGGACATTGTGAATCATGCCAGCCCAAATATTCAACGAAAAACGATGCTGAAAACTGTTAACATGCTGAATAAAATAATCTAGGCCTACCAACGCACACTGCGTCCCGGTGTCATTTGATTGTTCAATGCAGTATTGTAAGTAAACGGCGCTGCGGGGACCCCATGTTCATATGACAAAAAATACTTCTAAGGACCTCTTCTATCATCTCCCAAAAAATCTGTACTCAATTCAAAAACACCCAGTATAGTTGCCATAAAGCAATTTGTATTACTTGGTAAATTTGAATTGCTTTGTATTTTAAAGTGAACGTTGAGCAATAAAATAGACGTAAATTTGGAAGGAATTAAATGAATTCTCGTTGTATATTAGGAACATTACTTAAAATTTAAATTCTCGAATTTGAAATTACTTCTGCGTCATAGCTAAGGCTCCTTCTTGAAATGTTTGCAAGATTTTATTTAATTGCGAGGTCTGTATGTATATAGAAATATGACTCTTAGGATGCATTTTGATTTTTTTAATGTTTTAAGCTTTTTCTTCCTTAACAAAAGATTTGTAATTTAAGATTAATTTAGTAATAAATTAATGATCTCTAAGCATTTACATGGAATTTCTTCTCCAAAGTTTATCTTATTTTTAGAATTTAAAATGAAACAAATTTTTCTTAGAATTTCTGCTTAATAAGCAACTCGGATGCTGCGTATTCTTGATAAATTTGATTTCTCCAAAGAAATCAGCAAAATAGTGCCAAGGTTTCTTTGAAATCTTGGTAACAGGCTAGGATGTACTACCCTCAGATTTGAACGAAAGAATTTAAAATATGATATTTTAAAAGTCTATGTATAAGACAAATCCAATGTAAAAGAAACGTTATATTGGCCTAATATATCATTATCAGAAACTGCTGAAATTTTTATGCAGTTATAACTGCAGCGAATTAATTTTTAGAAAAATAATAAAAATTGGCTCGATCAAACATACACATTTAAAAACAAACCATAGTGTTTAAATATTGTTCTTTGGACCATAATGCAGTCAGTCCGATGGCTCAGTGGTGCGACCAGTTCAAAGGTCGGGAGCTCAAAGCCGAATTAGTGCGGAGATATGCTACAAGGAGAGCTTCTAAAATTGAGCTTTCTTTTACAGGGAAGCAAAAGCCAATAAATGAAAAGAATGGGGGGAAAAACCCGAATCGAGAACAAATGGCTATACCATTAATATAATCTTAGCCAGTTAATTAGCATTCAGGTATTGATAGCAGCACTGATGAAATCGATTATTTTGTTTACTTAAGGATCTGTAACAGTTTTAGCATTTAAGTTCTAATTACATAAAATAGATGCATAGTTTTGTAAAATATTATATGGAATAATACCATCTTTCTAATTTAGAGCATCAAAAAATAGTATATTATTTTAGAATATAAAAATTTTTACATTTTGCAAAATAAAAAAAAAAAATACTCAATATTTTTTACAGCAGTTAAGAATTTCAGAGCACAATTTAAACATATTA
This sequence comes from Rhysida immarginata, assembly GCA_023313115.1. NCBI lineage: Eukaryota > Metazoa > Arthropoda > Chilopoda > Scolopendromorpha > Scolopendridae > Rhysida > Rhysida immarginata. The sequence goes on along the minus strand of JAHWFO010074327.1, from coordinate 349,842 downwards.
GGTTAGAATATAATAGAGCAATGAATGGAAACACCGTATTTAATCCAAAGAAACATTTTTGTTATTTATCTCTAACACCCATGATAAATTTTAAACTGGTTAATTTCAAAAATTCAAAGAATTGCCAATATGATTTTAGCAATTAATGTCGAAAAAAGTTCATGGTGAATCGTTTATGAGAAGCGATTTTTTTTTCTCTTTCTTGTTATAAAAACATTTTTATAAGCAAGTCATAAGGGTATTGAAAGGCGTTGTTTTTTTAGAAGTTTCCCAATCCATAAAGTAGGGACTCAACAGTAAGAAAAAGTCGTCGATTCTGCTCCGATCATTTTCCTTTTTTAACTCCCACTCTCATAATTAGCCAAGCTTTCTTAACTAACATGAAGAGAGTGTCATGTAGCGAGGACTTTTCTTTAGTCAGTTATCTGATAAGAATTAAAAAAAAGAGGAAGAGAGTTGAGGGAGAAGATGATGACAGGAGAAGAGGGGGGGGGGGGGGTGATAGGACACAGGAACACTGGAACAACGTGACCGATCCCCTGTCCACCTACGTAACCAGTAAGTGAGTGACAGTGCCAACGACTGTTTGCCAATCGATTCACGTCTTTGCATTTACTTGTTCGAAGGGAAAAAATTGAAGATTACTAACCTATATCTTTCAAAGGGAGACAATAGCTTAAAGTAATTTCAGTAAAACAAACGATGTTCCTTTACTAATTGTGTATTTCGTTTAAAATGTTAGAGCAAATTCTGATCAAAACTGCTCAAATCTTATTCTGTCCACCTATGTATTATTCATTTAAAGACAACTTTAAGTTCACGTCATTAAACTGAAATGCATTGAAGCACTTTAAGACCGTTACAGGATAGTCGCATTTTCAACTCGTTTTTATGATTTCTCCGAACAAACTGAAATCACAACAGCAAAATTTTGGCCTACAGTCGTAAAACTTGACAGTAAACAGTGAACAATGAAGATTTATTCTGTAATTTGTCCGAGAAGTTTTTTTCTCTCTCTTTAAATGCTTAAGCGCTTTCAAATATGCAACAATCTCCAGATAATATAGGTATAGGAATATATTTTTAACCCTGATCCAAGTGGTTAAATTATAAAACATATTGACAAATAAATGCGAAATGACAATAAAATCGTTTTATATATGAACTTTTGAGATTAGTCCTTCTGTTATAACTTTGCTGCTGTTCCCGTTGTCCAAGAAAAGCTTTTACAGTTTTACCAGTAAATTGTGTTCGTAGCTTCTAAAGATTTTTGTATAGCTTCAAAATAATTTAAAGGGGTATTTCAAAATGATGTATTATATTTTATTATTAATGTACATTAAATCACCCTTTTCTAACAAATCAATGGTAACTTGTATAATAGAGGTTTGTTCTAATTGGTAGGCGGGTTGAAAAGAGACAAGCAGAAAATTATAAATCAAATAGCGAGAATAGAATACTTTGGATCATAAATATTTGAAATCTTACGAAATTCTTTGGATGATTTGATTGCATGATATTGATCAAATCAATTCCGATGTCAAGTTTAACCGAAAATGTAATTGGAAATTTCGTGCGTTTAGCTGCACTGAAAACAAATTTCTATGAATTTAATGATTACTTTTCATTTTTTGTATTTTATACTCTGTATTTAATACCGACTAAATAGCCCTTGCATTAAGATTATATTTAAAAGTATTTCATGTTAACAAAGAAAATTGTTTAAGATACTATTTAGAAATTATGCATTTTCTTATATAATAAGAAAAGATGCGGGATATTTGATTACTAATCGCGCTAAGATTAAATTAAGCACGTAAAAAGATTAAAAAATAGCGTCGTTTTTCGTATTATGATATTTTAACAATAATAATACAATAGAGATAAACGAAAGGACTTACTTTTCGTTCGGAGTTGGTTTCGCCGGTGGTCGGAATGAGACGACGACGGTGGAGGCAGGAACTCCTTTGCTGTAGCGGTCCCTCGACGCCCTTTAAATACGCCGGGACCCAACGAACGACACTGATACGTCATCGAAAGTTGTTTAGAATACGTTTGGTACGGCTGACCAATCAGGAATCGACTCTTTGGTCGCGTAAAACTTTTCTGAATGAATGAATGAAAAAAAGAAAGATTGAATGAAACGCACTCAACTGATACGTTGACAAAGAACATGTGTATGGCCAATTACTCCTACACTGCACTCTGTCTCTGAAAATAAATTTTTTTCTATCTTATTGTTCTCTAATAAATCATTAAAGTTCATCTGAATGGTTGGAAATTCTGAAATTCAGAAAGCAGAAAAAATATTAAGTAAATGTTGAATACGCATGTAAGAATAATCACCTCTCAGCTCTCTAACTAGCATCCATATAAGTCATACCTTTTTAGAATCTGTAACTTTGCAATAATAAATCATAGAATATCATTCCTATTCATTCAGCTTTTATAAAATTTCAAGACTCAATTGTGTCCATTAATGCAGAATTGTAATAAAAATATACTTCATTAGAATTCTTCAGCGTGTCCTTTTGTGTTTGCATAACTTGTGTTACCTCTCAAGTGATCATATACTTCTTGCCTTTATTAAACTTAAATTTTTGTGCCTCTAATTAGTTATTTATGATAATCTGCATTCTATATTCAAATGCGCCATACTGGAAGGATAAATTATACGAGATCATTCAACGTCTAATGACCAGGGAGAACACCAATTAGAATTTATTTCGCATATACGTATTTCGAACTCCTTGAGTTCATTATTCAATGCCAATTCAACGTCTGCATTCTCTAATATACGAGATCATTCTTTTCAAAAATCACATTTTCGTGACAGTCAGAATATAAAGGGGCTATAAAAGTTTCTTCGAAGTTAATTCTAGAAATCTTTAAAAAAAAAAATGATTTTCTGATCGCAATTATACTCTCGATCATCCGAGCCGTCGTGCATTCCGTTGCTTAGACTCTCTTGATTAAAATTGAACTTCTGATTTTATAAAATCGGCTGAAATGATTCAACTATTAGGTTTATTGCTATATTTAATCCTTTAGGCAAAAGTTCCAGTTTGTTTTGTTTTATATAATCCTGCGTTGTTCTATTGCAAAACTTGATATGAACTTTAATGTGTCACTTTTTGTTTTCCTTTATTAATCCCAATTGAGCCTGTGACCTGTCGGAGAACAGCCATGGCACTGACCAATTGTTTGGCGAGGTGAATCCTGGTTAATACATAAATTCTAAAAAAAAAATCCAAAGCTTTTATTTTATTAAATTGTTCATTTGTACATTCTTAAAGCTTTCCCGTTCTTGGGTCTTGTTTTTGTCATTACAAAATTCTTCAGACACTTCTCTTCTTATACGGGTCCTATTTTATTTTCTACATGATGCCGGTGGGGAAGTAGATAGCATTAGAACATCATTTTTCAAGATTACGGATTCGGAAAACATGTTGAAGCGGAAAACATGTTGGAAGGTAAATTAGTTCGCCTCTTTCGTATGGGAAAGGCACTGTACAATGGTTGAGAATAATAAAATTGTCTGATTCTTACAAGGTATTTCCATATATCTCCATTGTATTTCCATATCTGCTTTTCATTAAGAATTCATTTCATTTTTCTAGTAATAAAAAAGAAAACGCCACTGAAAATATTTTGGTCTTAGATATCCGTGAATTTGCTATACTTTAAAAAATTAGACTTTCTTTGGGGTCGGGTAACTAAATTTGGAGAGGGGGCGTATTATTTGTATTCCGAGTTTATATACCTCTAGATCAGGATCGTGAAAATATTTGCCCGGGTAAAAGGGGTCTCAAGTGGAAGAAGTTTGAGAAGTCCTGCTTTCTTTTTGTCCATCACTTTAATAGCTGGTGTATATATTAAATAGTTGAAGATATTTATTCGTATTTAAAAGAGATCTTGTTTTAATAATTTTATTCTAAGAGAGTCCCGTCTAATTTAAAGGAATTTTCAGAACTTCTACAGGTTGTATCTATACATTTGTAACTAATGTCGAGGGATCAACTCAAGAAAGAATGTTCCTATGAGCATATGTCCTACAAAGCGCTGTTACGGAGTTAAATGCGATGGCGTTGCAGAAAGTACATTGGCCACATCCGCCATGAGCAGCAATGCATGCGTCGCAACACCTCAACATGGACTGGCAAAGTCGCCCGAAGATATATGCGTCCTGTCGAACAGCTCCCTAGGCATTATGAATACGCTTTTCCAGATCGTTGATGTCGTTACGACACTTTTCATGTATTCCCACAGATAAAAGTCCAGTGGACTAAGATCAGAAGACCGGGCAGGCCAATGCATTGGACCTCGACCACCGATCCACCGTCGTGAGAAGGTATCGTCCAAAAATCACTTCTGTACACGTCATGCTGATGACGTGAATGGAAATAAGTAACATCTGCGTACATACGCATGTAACTCAGTAACAATGCTTTGTAGGAGCATTCTTTCTTGTTTTGATCCGAGGAATCACCTTCCGACTTTTTTTTACACTTGTATAAATACTCCCTGTGTACACGTAGTTGTCCGAGGAGGAGGGGAGTTAATACAGACCTAACTTGTGTATTTCTATATCGTCGATGTTTTGTCAAAAAATGTCTAACTCCCAATACTGATTAAGTTAATACTTCGCAGAATTTCTACGAATGATTGCATTTTATCCTGTTAAGCAGCCTGTATAAAATTGCAAAATCGCCTAAATGTTAAAATTAATTTGGAAACTACTATCTCGCGTAAGTTAATTTGAAAAACATTTTCCATTATTTCGACTTTGAACAATTTTTGTGATTTTTTTTCTCAGAACATCGACGATATACAGTATGATAATTACTCTTATTCCCATGAGAATGACAAGCGTCTGATCATCATATAACCAGAATTAATTTTTAGAGTTTATTCGCTGAAGGATTAAAGCAATCACAAAGATCAACGAGATTAATTGTATATCTGTCACGTATAGATTTAGATTAATGCAGTGGAATGCGTGTGAGCATAAAAATCTGGACAGGATAGATTGAATTCGATAAAGATAATTTATTTTATTAAAGGAAAATGCCACCGTCTTAAAGGGGCAGCACGATACACCAATATCGTTAAATAAATTTAAAGAGTAAACAAAGAATAGATTACTATTGAATGTTAATCTATAACAATCTACAGTTCCATAAAAATAGTAACAATATTGAGATCGCAATCTTGACGGGAACTCCAACTAAATTCATATAACATCAAACAAGGCTGCCTCGTTGCCTTCACATGGATCGCATCGACGCTGATGCGTTTGTCTTCGAGCAGACCTATAAATTAGCATAAAGAACTATGTTAATGTTTCGCCAGTCTGCTAGGCGTTGGTGGAACTTGCGCGAGCTTTTATTGCGAGAGGAAAAGAACTTAGACTTACCTCGTAGGCAGTTTTTTGATTGCAAATATCAGTATTGGTTGATTAGCTACGCGGTTGTTTGTGAAGTGTGTTTTTTTTCGTTTGGCGGATTTTTAGAATGAGTGACTTGAACGAGCAAAGAGTTGCTGTGAAATTTTGTGTTAAACTCGGAAAAACTGCCACTGGACGAGTGGAAAAGGCCATAAATGTGGACGAGAGGTGACTGGTTGTTTCATCACGACAACGCTCCAGCCCATTCAGCCCTCAGAACTCGAGAGTTTTTGGCCAAACACTCGATCACTGTTCTTCCTTACCCACCCTACTCACCTGACTTTGCTCCTTGTGACTTCTTCTTGTTTCCCAAACTCAAAAGACCTTTGAAAGGAAGGAGATTTGAGACGATTCCCGACATAAAGGCAAATGCGACGAAGGCGCTGAAGGACATCACAAAAGAAGCGTTCCAGGACTGTTTCCAAAAGTGGAAACACCGTTGGGATAAGTGTGTGCGTCGGGGAGGAGAGTACTTTGAAGGGGACCCAGATGTGTAACTTCTGAATAAAGTATATTTTGTTTTATGACGTCAGTCTACGTATTTTTTGAACAGACCTTGTATGTAGATAAGCCCCGTGGGGTAATAATGGTTTCCTGACGTGGCTGGCTCTGCTCCTCGTAGCAGCTCGCAAACTCTTCGGGCAAAATGTCGGAGAAGGACGTTACCCCTTGAACCGTTACGCAGTAACGTAGTTGCAGGGACACCAAAAGACGCACCTCGATTTGGCCAGGAACGTAGCTGATGCTTGCCGTCACTCGGAAGAGCACTTCCATCTGTTTTGAAGTGAGGAGATGAATCGACAGTTTATTTCGCTGGCGGCTAACACACGCTCCCTTTCGTGTTGGCGACGTCTCTCTTGCCTTATCCCGCTGTCAGTTAGGTTCGGGGCTCTCGTCCTCCATGAGTCTATTCCTGGCGAAATAATGAGAAAAGGAATTATCGCAGTCTTGGCGAGCGGACGCAGTCCCTTCTGTTTGCACTTTGTCACTACTGTAACTTGCGGACGCGAAGCTGGCGAATTGCCCTCTATATTTATTCGGGAACTCTGCCTCACCTGTGTCTTCAGCTGAATTATTAGCTGGAGACGCGGCAGTTCCGAAATACATTCGCTTGCACTTCTTCTCACGTCCGTACGCTTTGAAACTCCCGGGTCTAATCCTCTTCTTCTCGCTCGCTCTCGTTCCACCAGCGCAACGCCCTCTCGCAGCGCTCCAATCTCGCGACTTCGGCTTTTTACGCCGACCAAATTCGCTAGCAACGAATTGTCTTTGATTCGCGGCAAGAGATGGCACTTCCGTCTGTGTGCCTACCTCAGAGGAGAACGTCATCTGCTTAGACGATCTCCCTTTCTTGCCTCGCTTGCTAGGCTGTGACAATATCCTATTATTGATATACTTGTGATGCAACCACACAAGCATCATTAAAAGAGCAAAAATTGTTGGACGGCAGACACGCCAATCTCTTATACGGAGGTTGAGTCAAAAGTAGTGGCCGATCACCGTGCAAACTTTGAAATGGGCACCAGACAGGAACCACTCATTGCTACTCTTCACAGTAGAGTCCATCATGCTCGATGGTTATCATCCAACAATCAGCCAGTTGGCGGATGCCCTCGAGAAAACCACTCCTCTGGTTTCTGGGCGAAAAAGTCACGCACGGCGTCTTCAACCTCACTGACATTGGCGAAGCGCCGTCCACGCAGGAAGTGCGTCATGGACCAGGAGAGATGGTAGTCGGAAGGTGTGCCAGGTCGGGGCTGTATGCTGGATGTGGCAGAACCTCGATTTTTTCCAGCAGTTGACGACACACCTTCACCCGTTGTTGTGTTTGCGCGGGCGTCAGCTCGAGGGGCACAACTCGGCAGCTCCTGTTGACCTTTCCCAAGGCGTGCAGGTGTCGAGCCACACTCGATTGTGATGTCCCGATGTCCGGCGCTAGTCTACGGGTGGTGCTGCCTGGGTTGGCTTCTACTTGTTGCCGTAGGGCTGCGTCAACCACTTCTTTGGGTCTTCCGCTCCTTGGCACATCCTCCAGGCCCATGTCTCTAGACGAAAAGCGGGAGAACCACCATCGTGCTGTCCGTTCATTGGTCACATCCTGACCTTCCACCCTGAAAATTTCGGCGGCTGCTGCTCGCGCACTGGTCCCTTTTTTTCTAGAGTGCCTTTATAACCAGAGTGTGGCCATACGCGGGACAGTTTTCTATTGGTTGTTCATTGTCACGTGCTATTTTCCGCCAAATTGTGTTCAAATTAACATAGCGTTGTGTGGAGATAAGACGGTTTTTTTTGTAATTTTAAAAGATTTTAAAAGAGTTTAGTGACCAAAAATGCCTTCCTGTGCTGCAGTAGGGTGTTCAAATAGCTCTGAAGATTGTTTTATAATGAAACGTTTTCCTCGCGAACCGAAAAGACGATCGATTTGGGCCGCGAAGATGAAAAGAGTCAAGTGGAAACCTTTGGACAACAGTTGCCTTTGTGAGGTTAGTAAAAATCAAATGTCTCGATATATCTTATTTATTCTACGATAATCGCCTAAAACACCTAAATTTGTGAGATCGTATTATACAAGAGGATAATATTAGCGCTGCAATGACTGGCGGCGGGGGTGTGTGGGGGGGGAGGGGAGTCAAGCGAAATTCGGGCTGACGGAGTTCAAACGAAATTAGCGTTTAATGTACATCACAGTACATTAATTAAACAGTATATACAATGTTGAGTTCATTAAACAGTATATTAATTCACTTTTTGTTTGAATTTCCCCTCATTTAAAGCTAAAACGAAAGTAATTTCTCAAAAAGATGGCAACTTCAAAACTGCTCCGATCTGACAAAGTTGCATTTTGTTCTGTTGCTTCTTTTGCGATCATAAGAGAAAGAAGTTATTAAGTATTGTTGATTTTAAAGTGACTTTTTCTGATTTTTAAAAGAAACATTTTGATGAAGGTTAGTGGGAAAAAGAGAGTTGACGGAACAATTTTGTATGTTAAAAAAAAGAAACTTATTGTTGAAGAACAGAAAAAATGTACAGGAAATTATGATAGCAAAAGTACAAAATTGTCATGAAATTAATTTTTCAGTTTTACATATTTAAAATTTCATTTGTATTTTGTTGTTGTTAAATTTAGTTTAAAAATCAGTCAATAAATTAGCCTTTTTTTTCTTATAAGCTTATCTATTTTATTTCGTTTTTTTCAGTAATGAAAAATTATCAATTTTTTTTAATAATTTTTTATTTATTCTTTAATTATGTAATGTTTAATAAAAATTTGGATAAGGTGGATATTCATTTTATTAACAAAATTGTGACTGATAATTAAATGAAATAATAAATGGGAAGAAACATAAAATGGGAAAAAACAAAAAATAAATTTTAATTTACATATTTTCAGTCTATTTTTTTCTCTAATAATTAAAAGTGGACTTTTATTTTCGATTTATTGATTCACTCCATTAATTCGAGGGTTTTTTAATGCCAAAAGAGCAAAATTTCTTGTTTCTACTACACTAATCTATAGACAGATTGGACACAACATGGCTGTCTGGCCTCTCATGGCCACACTCTGGTTATAAAAGCACTCTACTTTTTCCAATAGTGACGATGGAGCCCGCGTATCACCAATTTTTCTGCCGTATTTTTACACTGGCAGACGCAGGTGGCACAATGTCTATGGCATTCAAATTCGTACTGACGTTTCTTCCCACTCTTTTCTCTTAATAAACTGCCATATATCCTTGTGGTAAATGGTCTTCGCCCAGAATTCGTCAAACTCTAACCCCCCCCCCCCCTCTCCTTCCTCCCGAGTCGGTCACTACTTTTGACTCAATCACACATTCTCCTTTGAATTGACAATTTTTATTGACGTATGTGTTATTTTGAAAATTCTATACAAATATATTATTATTTGAAATATAGGTATTATATTTGAGGTGACCCCAATTCTTGTTTATTGAAGTTAATATTTGTTAAGTTGGCTACGTTGTCATGAAATAATAATAATAAAATAACGTTGATATTATTCAAATAATAGTGCCCTATGAAACATCGTTGTTGAATCTGAACTTCCTGATTTAACATTACCAGCTTATGAAAGAAATACGACTAAATTAAAAGCAGGATTTAAGATTTAGAAAATTGCTAGTAATATTAACAAGAATTAGGACAGAATATATCCTAAAGTTCCTTTATCTTTAAGACGAAAATTCATGAGAAAGATGCTGTCATTAGAAAAGCTGGCAAAGGTAAACGCTCCAATTATCTTATCAAACAATGACTATACTAACAAACTGAACCAGTTTTTAAGAGAGGATAATTTCAAATCATTCATAAATATATTACTAATTAATTTTAGATGAATTTACAGGAACGTTTAAATCTAGAAAGACTGTGTGATTTAAGAATAATAAGTCCTTGTTGTCATTACAAATCTAGAACACCGAAATAGAACGCTTTAATGCACAAAATATACAAATAATTTGGGGCCATCAAACAGTATTCAATTGCGGAAATATCCCTTTTTACAATGTTGCAAAATAAATAGCCATTGGCCTTAAAACCAAAAGGCTGTTAAATAATAAATTCGATATACTCTACATGATATTGTCACCGTCATAAAGAATCTAAAAGAATAAAAAATCGCCCACATACAGGAATGACATCACTAGAAATTAACATTATACAGGGTGATTACAAAAGAACTTCACACTTTTAAAAATTTATTACATCAAAGCTATTCAGAATATAGACACCCCACATACGGATTCTTAAAGAAAAACTCTTGAAATTTATTGTGACACAGTTAAAGATGTTCAATATGCCCCCCTGTAGTCGAATTCGTCCCAAACCCGCATTAACATGTCTCCATCAATCCCATGTATCGCTACCGTAATGCGTTCTTTCAGCTCGTCTAGGTCACAGGGAAGGGGTAGAGTGAAGACCTTGTCCTTTACACACCCCTATAAAAAGAAATCACAGCGGTGGATTGGTCGAGCAAACAATAACCTGGAACTTGCAAAGTGGCCACCGCGGAGCCCCGACCTCGCACCTTGTGATTTCTTTTTATGGGGGTGTGTAAAGGACAAGGTCTTCACCCTACCACTTCCCCGTGACCTAGACGAGCTGAAAGAACGCATTACGGTAGTGATACGTGGGAATGATGGAGACATGTTAATGCTGGTTTGGGACGAATTCGACTACCGCATTGATGTATGCCGTGTCACGACAGGGGGGCGTATTGAACATCTTTAACTGTGTCACAATAAACTTCAAGAGTTTTTCTTTAAGAATCCGTATGTGGTGTGTCTATTTTCTGAATAGCTTTGTGTAATAAATTTTTAAAAGTGTGAAGTTCTTTTGTAATCACCCTGTATAGTATATAAAAGTCCAATTTCTGAAATAATAGCTATAATTAAAAAGAAACCTGAAAATGAGAAAAAATAAACAGACATCGAAGAAGATCAAATCAGATGTTTTCGGGTGCAAGCTTGTAAAAATCACTTGTACTTTTTCAAATTCCAGAGGACATACCAAAGAAAACTTGAAAACATACTAGAGGGTCAAATTCCTTTTTTTTTCCTACAAAATATATTACTTAAACAAAAATAATTAATTAAAAGTCGGGAAAAGATTTTTACAGCGTTTTTTTTTTCAAAATATAGAGAGGCTTGATTTGATGCCTCTACACGGGCTTAAAAAATGCAAAATTTTAAATTTCCATGTACAAAGACAGTTATTGATAAAAGTTAATAAATTACGTATTGCTAAAAAAGAGATTATTCAGTAAATCTGGCTGCTGATAAACAAATAAAATTTCTAATACAATTTGCTAGCGTTATGAATTTTGTCTTCGATTATTAACATTCTTTAAGTATATTTAATAATTATTATTATAATATCGCGTGAAAATTTAATTTAATCACACTTAGCCTAATTGCCCAGATCAACAACGTGTCTCATTTGTTTTCTCTACTTCGTATTTTACCGATTAATATTTTATATTTTTATCGAAATTGTTTCGTATGGAATTTCTTAATAGTGAAATTTCACTTTATCCTGTATGAACACAGTGCCCATACCTATAACACTCGCTACTCTATTATGATGGGTTTTTTTCTGTTATTTGTCTCTTCATTTTCATTACGTAATAAACTTAAGAAACCACCACATCTCATAGTTTCGTTGTAGTAATTTTGTATTCCTTATTGTTTTAATTCATACATTTGTTCTTTTTATTGTTTGTATTTCATTGTGATATTATTATACGGGTCTTTTTCGGCTGTCTTGTAAACACCAAACGGGTCTCCTGATTTTTTTTTTTGTGGTTAAAAAGCTTGCCCATATATGTTCAATTTGTGCTTATTATCCACACAAGATGTATTATGTAGTTTTAGGGTCAAAACTCTTCCTTTGTAATAAAAAAAAGCCTTTTCTTTACAACGTATTCTATTTTGCATCTTATTCCTTGTTTATTTGCTCAATTAGACTGCAAAAATTCAGAATTAACGTTGATTTACAAATTAAGGCAATGATTATTTAGTTGTTTCTCGTGGAGCTCTATCATGATACTGTTTTTCATATTTGTTGTGGACGTTGTGGTTGAATTTTCCTCCTCTCTGGGGGGGGGGGGGGGGGCCCCCGCAGTTTTTGTTTAACGTGGAATCGCTTCCCAAATGAATTGTTTACACAATGGCAGTTAATTAAGACGGATAAAGGTTGCTGTAGATTCAAAGGGCGTTACCTCATCATTATTTAATGGATAAGAAGATTCCGATGACGGAAAGTTTATGAATATATGATTTTAATCAATAGAAACGTTGCCCTAACGTTTTAATTTTAACGCTAGTGCAATAGTTCGACTTAAATAGAGATTATTTCTAATATAAATTTATGGCCAATTTACTATTTATAATATTATATACTATTAATAAAACTCTGCCATTATAAATCATATTTCATGTCTTCAACTATTTTTATTTTCAAACATCAAAATTCGTTGAGATAAGAACTATTTTGGTATAAATTATTAAGATTCTTTTATTAAATTCTCTACATTTAAAAATTAATTAACTAGATGAAAAACCAGACACAAAACTAAAAATTGAAAATATTTTAATAACTTAATAAAATATTTAATAAATAATATTTCATTATTGGATTTAATACAACATTAAACATTTTTCTCATCAGTTAAAAAAAAACATGCGGTCCCACTGACCGACACAGTGGTGTCAAACTTTTTAAAAATTGACAAAACAAGAGCTTTTCTACTGTAAGTTTATTAAAAATCATCTGAAGAATATTTTTATTGCTGTATAAATTTGAAGAAGAAAATTTTTCTGTTTAAATAGCCTAAGCATAATTGAAAGTATAAGCCTTAGCAAATTGAAAGTATAACATTATCGATAAAATTACATCTTTCATGGAAAAGTATTTATTTTATAAAGCAAAATTTATTGGGTATCTATATAAAATCTCACAGCATGTTTAATTGTCCAGCGAACTCCTTTGAAACTGCTGAAGCAAAATTTATAGTTTATCTATATAAAAATCTCAGAATTATCTGAAGTTGTATATCCTGCAATTTGTGTCAATGGGTCCAGGTCAAATATAAGTTCATGAAGTGGTTGATCTTATTTTTTTTCCGACACTTTCAGGATTGGTTGGTTTGAATGATTTGGTATTAACGTCCTTTTCAACTGACATGGTCAATTCAGGACGGCGTTATTGGGGCCGCAAATTTTGCCTCGCAAGGGTTCTTTAACGTGCAGCCGGCAAACGACTACACGGGACCAACGGCTTTACTTCCCTTCCGAAGGAAGTGCGTGATCTCAGGATTTTCCCCCTGAAAAAATCCTCGTCGTCCTTGAACACGCGTCCTCGGGCATCAGAGGCGATCACGCAACCACTGAGCCACACCGAGGCCGATACGCTTTCAGGATGTCTCTAATATTTGTGTAGACGGGGTCCGCAGGAAGTAGAAACGCGAATGCACCATTTTCTGTGCCTTCCTTCACTTCCGACCATAGGATTTCTGAGGGCAAGAAAGAGTAAAAAACGAACAATTTAATCAACAAACATGCCGTATTGTGTTGCTCCCGGTTCAATCAATTCGCAAAAGGCAAAGTTATTGAATAAAGTAACGTTTCATCAATTTCCGTGTACCGTTTTATAATCTCGAACTCAATAATAAATTAACGATAAATCGCGGAACTCGGCAGTCAATCAGAATGATGTCGACTTTTAGTCACAGTTAACGCTAGAAGTGCAGTTATTAGGAATGAGGAAATACGTCTAGGCACGAAGTAAGCTAATATTTGTAAACATGCGCTCCATTTATACCGCATAATTTGCACAAAATTAATAATAATAATGGAACTAACTAAAAAGTGAAAAACCTTTAATTCACAAGGAGGAAAAAAAAAGGAAATAACGGATACGTTTTTCGAGGACAAAGTTCTCATCCTCATAATTTGATTGAAAAAGACAAATAGAAATGATAACGAGGCCCATTTCCATCTGAATAGGTATTTTAATGAAAAAACAAAGCAGAACTTGAGGAATGGGTGAATGATAAATTAAGGACATTTCACTGAAGATGCTGCATAAGATATGGATGGATTCCATAGAGAGCATGCAGAGATTTGACATTATCAAGAAATAAAATGGAAGGAAAAATTCCACGACTGGATTCGAACCAGGAACCAAGTGTATCAAGCTCGTTGCCTCTATTGGTAGTCTATATGAGGTTCTGGCAAGTGTTGCAAAATACGGAGTGGATGGGAATTACTATTTGCTATCATGTCTCTTTACATAAACGAAAGCTCTGAGATGTGCGTCCTGATAAATGGCATTAAGTCAAGACCGTTCACTGTGGGTGCTGGACTCCACCAAGGGTGCGTACTGTCGCCCCTTTTGTTCATTATCTTTATGGACTGGATAGACAGAGGCAGCAGAGCTGATGAGCGTGTTTATGTGGGGGACTGCTTGGTGGAGAGGTTGCTCTTTGCTGACGGCCTTGTCCTCCTTGGGTCTTCTCGCACCAACCTTCAGCAAGCACTAGATCGGTTTGCAGCCAAGTGTGAAGAGGCCGGGATGAAAATCAGTTTGGCTAAGACGGAGGTTCTTGTCCTTTCAAGACATCCTGCTCAGTGCGTTTTCCATGTTAGGGGAACCCCATAGAGACCGGTGGAGAAGTTCAAGTATCTCGGGACTGCATTCACGAGTGATAGTCGGTAGGATATAGAATTGGATGCTCCGATCGGTGTCAGACTTGAACTGTGGCGATCAATGGTAACGAAACGTGAGTTGGGAAACAAAGCCAAGCTCTCTGTTTTCAAATCTATCTTTGTCCCCATTCTCACCTATGGTCATGAGTTTGGCCAGTGACCGAAGGAGTGCGATCGTGGGTGCAAGCAGCCGAAATGAGATTCCTGAGAGGTATCCTACTAGATAAAGTGCACATCAGCACAATAAGGAAGTCTTTAGGTGTTGAGCCATATTTCTCCACATGAGGATCTCACTTGCATATGTATGGTCACATGAAACGGATGCCGCAAACAAGTCTTCCTAGCTGGTGGGTAGAAACCAGACAGATAGCTAGACTACATGGAGAATCTGGGTTCGAGTGTATTGCGTATTACCATTGAGGAGGCAAAGTTGACCCAAACGAACTGCGAGCACTGCAGTGAAGCATCCTTATTCGGTCATCAAAGACTCCACGTTCAAACGTATGAACAACCCATTCACAGCAAGTTTTACGTTATCTAAAGAAATTTTACGTGGAAAACTAGGAAACTTTTACTACTCTCGCCCTGCGGGCCTCATTGGTCACTATTTTCTGTTACTCGAACGCATTCGGCGTTCTGTCTACGACGTCCCCCTTCGGGGACAAATTACTGATACATACCCCAACCTATTTGGTTATAAGGGGCAGTTGGTTCCCCTTTGGCCGGTTACAGGATTGATGGTCAGTACTTATTTTATTCGTTTGGATCAACTTTGCCGAATCTTTTTATAGAGCCAAATAATACATTTGAATTTTCGTTGCATAATTTCCCGTTTATCTCTCTCCAACGTATTCAAATAGAACAGGTAATGAAAAACGTACGAGAATCACTTACAAAGTCATGGCAACTATTTTTTTGCAGGCAAATGTGTTATTATGCAAATATTTCTTACTATACATAAGAAACTACACCGTGTACTTTACCAATAATCTCTGGTGATTGAGAAATCAATAAATGGAAACAGGAGTTAATGCTACAAACATAAGGTTATGTTGCGAAATTTTTCCTTCCAGTTTTTCTGATAATGTCCGTTACATGAATTATTCAGGATGTATTGTAGACAAGGGAGAGGAGTGAAAATATAAAAAAATCATCTTCCGTAATAATGTTGAGCACAATTAATAATCTGCATGCACATTAAGAACCTTCCACGTATTCTTCAAGGAAATCAACCGTTCGCTGCCAACGATGAGGAAAGCGACGAATACCATCATCTGCTCCATTGTCCAATCTGGTAATCTCGCGTCGCACTGCGCTGGCGATGTCTTCTCGTGCAGGGAAGCATCTCCCGCGCAATGGAGCTTTCAATTTCGGTATCAAAATTGCTCCATTGTGAATGACATTTCTTCGCGTTTGACCGCGAAGCACTGCTATTTTTACGTATGCACGTTGTTCTAGGTGACGCACATCCATACTTCACAATGGTTGAAAATCAACTGACTTTCGCGCATCCCTTCCTTTTCCGTCCTTGAATATCTACACCATCTAACGGCAGCAATAAATACCATACGTTTCAATGCCATTGCTGCATATTCAAAAATGTAGATGCGATCTGGGATTCCGCTGAAAAAAAATAGTTGCCATAACTTTTTCAGTTGAAACAATGTCATACCAACACTTCTTTTTTTTCAGTTGAAACAATGTTGATGAAATAATAAAAAGATCTCATTTACAAACGATCGATTATGAATTTGAAGAGCAATTCATAATTCTGGCTTTACAATTCTTTTTCCCCGTCGTCGGCCATGCTCAATACGGCAAATTAAGTTATAGCTTTGTAGTGCAGCTTCCATTGCAGGAGGCTATTTTGAAGTGGTCTCATATCTAGATCACCTCATTCTTGTTTTTAGGCTTTCCATGGGCTTCAATAGTTGTGTCAAAACTTTTCTCCGTATCAGGCTTTAGTAAATTGTCAGGGTTTTTTTTATTGAGGAATTAGATAGATTCATGCCTCATTAAGAGTCACTGCGTTCTTCCACTTATCACCCGTCAGGTAACGTTTATACAGTTGGCCCAGTGGTCTTCTTGGTAGGGGAAGAGAACCGGGATTTGTGATGCTTTGTGAGGGTGAAATCTTGTACTTTGGCACCATTTCTTGATAATTTAGAAATAAATAAATTCGCGTCAGAAAGAGCTACATTGTATCCTTCCCAAAACCTGCTACTACAGTGAATGTTTTGTTAGATAACATTTCTTGCAGGTAAAACCCGATGGCTCTTGTATCATCTGACTTTCTGAATTGCATAATCGGAAATAACACCCCAATCGACCTTCTGTATCTTTATTATTGAACATTATCAGACATCTTGTTACCAATATTCTCAATTCTAGTTGGTTTAGGTTGCAAAATTATTTTGAAGGCAAAAATCTCAAAGCAAATTTTGAAGGCAAATTTTGAAAGCAAATTTGTTTTCTAAAACCAGACCCGCATTTTTTATAATTTGTAAACAGTGAAAATTTATGCTCTACGATTTTTACATAAGCTTTAAGAAATTATTAAATTGTTAAAAATCGTTAAAAATTGTTAATAGAAAATTAAAAAAAAGCTTTAACAAATTAATATTACATAAACATTGTTTATTGATTGTTGTTCAATTCTGTTTCATTCCATATTGCTATGGAAATGTTAGGAGTGATGTTTGCTATTTTTTCCCAGTCTGAAAGTTAAGTTTTTAAAAGCCCATCTGGCATAACTATGTCTTCCAATTAGATTTTATCATCTAAAAAAAATCAAACAAATTCTTTTATGCTAAAGATTGATTTTTTTTTTATTTTGTGCTCTAGTCGATGACGTCAGATGCTATTTGTTTTAAATGCGGTAAGGATCCTCATTATCCATGCCACTGTTTTTCAATTTCTCTTTCCAGCTGCATGCTATTGTAAGCCCTCGTTTAGATCTCGTAAGTTCCGCCCACTCTCCACTCTTCGCCCCCACTTTGAGGCCTGTTTCTTTATCTAGTTTCTGCCGGGGTTCCCTTCCTTTCCCTCCGCCTCCTGTTTCCCCCCCAGTATTCCCCAAAGGAAACGTCATCTGTCACCGATCATTAAATGGGCTCAGGTGATGTCTCCATTCCCGCTTCGCTGTCATCCTTTGCGGTCGAAAAAGATTCGCAAATGACATCATGTTGGTTCAGTTCGTAGGCTGACGAGAAAGACGGGTCGTTTTCGTCAGCCACGGGTCTCCTGTAGCCTTTGTTGAATGTGTGTGTTCTTTTTATGGAACTGACAGTTACAACGGTTAAGACAATGGTGTATTGTTCATATTCTGTTGTCTATATATAAAGACATTTAAATATTACAGCCTATAGAGTGTAAGTATACTATAGTTTCTATTTTTAGAAATTCCAGCCATTAAAAAATGAATATCCAGTGTTATGTTTTTCTCGTATTATAATATTTCTAACTTATTTACATACATTTTATTAACTTTAAGTGTATTTCTTTTCCCATATACGAGGGCATATTGAAAAGTAATTTTTTAACCGATTTTCAAAATTCTTTTTGTATCTGATACTTACATTTGTCCTCTATGTAATGCACTATTCACTTTTCGACATAGTCCCCATCCCTTTCCACGCATTGCGCCAACGCGTGACTAGTCGGGTGAACCCGTCGGAGACGAATTCCGGAATTCATTTTTTTAGTTTGAACGAACATCGTAGAAGTTCAAAATGGGACTTGGCCGTCCAGAGTGGAAATAGGGATGAGGTTTATGACTGATGTGGGCGAATCACAGCACTTTTAACTGAAAAGATTAATTGCTGTTTTTTATTTCAGTAAGACAGACTTCGCAGATGAAATATTTAACGCACTTACTAAAAAAAAAAAAGCAATAAATATTTAAGAATATCTCAAGAATGTTCGATGAGGGTTTATCCTACGTAAAACCTCAGATGTTTAAATTATTGATGAAAATAGGAACGAAAATTCCACAGGCTG
Organism: Rhysida immarginata; assembly: GCA_023313115.1. Taxonomy (NCBI): domain Eukaryota; kingdom Metazoa; phylum Arthropoda; class Chilopoda; order Scolopendromorpha; family Scolopendridae; genus Rhysida; species Rhysida immarginata. Next base: position 331,173 of record JAHWFO010074327.1, on the reverse strand, counting down.
AATTCGAACCGGGAACCTTCGAAGAGCTGAAGTTTCCCGATTTGAATCCAAGCTGTGGAATTTTCTTTCCTATTTTCATCAATAAATATTTAGTTTATTTATTTTTTTCTGTATTTCGAACATTGATATTTTTACTTATTACTTTTTAAATTCTGTAATATTTTGATACCGAAACAGGGTGTCCAAAAAGTCTGGCAACATGGCAGATATCTCAAAGCTGCCAGGTAAGCGAGATCTGATGAATGTGGTTTATAGGTGATAGGGGAGTGGGGAATTCATTGCCGCACTCAAATTTGACTTTGACCCTCAAATTTAAGGTCATCCATTTGGTAACTCGAAAACTATTAAAGATAGAAAAAAATTTCTAATTGCTATCCTGTAGAGCAATACCACATTAGTCTAAAAACAATGTTTAATCACACCCTTCCCCTGATTTAGCTGGCCAGATTTAGCTGGCCAGGTCGGCTGAGGTAAACACATTTGAATTGCAGTGAAGCACGCAAGGGTTATCGCCTAGCTTATTTGGTAGCATAGCAGATCCAAACATTCCATAAAAATACATTAAGGCTATATTCTGTGTAAATGTGAATATTTTGGAAACCGAGATGCTGATAATGCGATGATTGAATGTTCGTTTCTAAGAATTATTAATAATGAGCATAAAATGATGATGCAGTGACAGGACAAATTAGGCCAAAAGCAAAGGAGTCACACGTTTGAGGAGGCAAATGAGTCACACGTTTCTCCCTTGAGTTCCCTATCAAAGGTCCAAACGACTGTCAAAAATTTATGTGTCTGGAAAGGAAAGAGAAAGAACGAATATTGGTCAGAGAAACTCTGCAGCTAAAACAGAAAAAGCTATACGGACATTGGAAACTTCTGAACAATGGGGATTTTGAATAGAGCAAGAGGGTATACGAGCTTCTACATAAAGGGCAAGAAAAAATTGGGTCCAAAGTATCCAGTGATGTTCCCCAGTGGTAAAGATGAATATCATTTTAATCTGAGGCAAGTCAAAAAGAGTTTAAATAAAATCCTAGTATATCACTTAAAATATCTGTTTTTTAGGATATTTCTTAGAATAGATAGCCCCTTCGCTCTGTGTTGTATTGATTGAGTTATTATCTAAACAATTTGGAGTTATAATTTAACTTTTTGAGATTGTTCTATTTACTTACAAGTATTGTTATCCTGGGCAACTCCGGGTCCTCTGCTTGTATTTTATAACAAAACGAAAAACCATTACGATATACCGTTTAGTAAAATAGGATATTGTCTACTGCATAAATACATGCTTTCTTCATATATAAGAAACTGTATTGTTATACATTATTTTTCCCGTCATGGATAAGAATACAACTTTTTTTGCCAATACATTATTTTTTTAAGCATAAACCCAAAAGATACCGTATTTCATTTCGAAAGATTGGTAGTTATTCCTTATGAAATACCATAATAGATTTATACATTATACATTATTAGTTTGTTAAATGTGCAACAAACTTAAAGTTAATTTTCTACTTCTGATTATTTCATGAAAAACATATAATGATTTAATTAGTGTATTCGCCATTACATTGTTGAGCATGCTTTGCCAACACCTCCTATAGAGGGTGCGTTCACTTATTCGTTCGGAGTCATGCTCCGAGTCAATGTGATCACGTGATCAGAGTACTAGCGTCATGGCTCAGAGTCAACACAACGACGTAACAATCGAAGACTTTGATCGTTATAATCATTTGCGTGCAGTATTGCCAATTTAGCCTTTTTTTCATGCGCTTGTCTTTTGTTGGACATTTTTAATAAAAATTAAACAACCATGCACTTCAACCATCTACCATTCATTTAAAAGTCTTCAATTCTCTTCAAAAACTCTCATCATTATTCATTGGTGAACTTGTTATTATTTATTCTTTTTATTTATTATTTTATCTTCTCCATTTATAAATGAGTATAGAATCATTCAATAATAAATAAACATATTATACTACTTCGTAAATTAATGTATAATGCACAAAATATTGAAATGATCTTTTAAATTGGACACATCCCTGCTAAATTAGCAACACTACTTGTGAACGATTCAAGATATTTTTTCCCCTCTTCGCAACCTCCGGAGGCATCAGAAAAGCATGAGCAGTGCCCATGGCACTTTAGGTTATGCGGAACCTTTAATATTAAGTTATTTTTTATTAACAGGAATAAACAATAACATATTTTTTATTTTTTAATATTTTTATAAAAACAAAGTTCTGGTCATAATTGTAATTTTAATTTATTATCATAGAGACTAGGGTGGCCTCATGCGTAAAGATGAACTGAGATTGAGCATATAAAAATTAATAATTATGCTGAAAAAATAGTCTTGAATCAAATTTTCGATCAATTTAAGCTAAATTTTCGTTTGTATCGTGCCAAGCCTACAACAATGGAAGGCTAACCAATTATGTTAGGCTATGATCGTGCACTTTGGAAAGATAGAGGCGGCCATGTTGATAGTTAAACAACGTATGCGCCAGCTTGAAAAAATAAAGTCTTCTCTTGTTTGTGTGGTTGCCACGGCTCCTAACAAGCGCGCTCGCAAACGATATCTCATTGTAACAAAATTAATCATCGTTGAAGTCACAACTTTGTTGGCACTCTTCATTGTTGCGTCGTCTTTCTCATTAAATTTTTTGACTCCGATGTCTCCATCTTGAAAGCAGGAGTTAAGGGAGTTAACCCGAGTCGCACTCCAAGCGAATAAAGAAACAAACTCCGAAAGACTCCAAGCGTACCCTGATGTTGGAGG
>JAHWFO010074327.1:306380-321770 GCA_023313115.1 Rhysida immarginata | reverse complement strand
GTCACTCCTCGGCACGCTTCCTGGATTCGTTGAACCAGATCCTCCAGCGAGGCGGGCTGCGTAGCTTAAACCTTGTCCTTCAGGTATCCTCACAAGAAAAAGTCAAGTGGTGTAAAATCAGGGGAGCGGGGTGGCCTACGAACTGGTCCTCCTCGGCCAATCCATTGTTGTCCAAACATCTCACTTAGACGCTCGCGAACGACCAACCCGTAATGTGGAGGAGCTCCATCATGCTGAAACCACGTGCGCTGATACGAGGCCAATGGCAAATTGTCAATGAAGTCTGTGACTACCACGTTGAGAATTTCAGCCCGGTAGCGTTCTGCAGTCGGTGTTCCATCGTAAAAATACGGTCCAACCACAGTATCATTGTACAATCCACACCACACATTGATTCTCCAGTTCACTTGATGAGTTGCATCTCGCAGACATCCAATGATGATGGTTGTGCCTGTTGATAACTCCATCCTTGGTGAACTGGGCTTCATCTGTCCACAACACCTCATGAATGATGTTTGGATTGTCATCCAGGCAGGTAAGTAACCAGTTGCAGAAAGCGGCCCTAGCAACATAATCCAATGGTAGTAACTCCTGGTGAAAATAAATATGGTATGGGTGAAAATGATGTGCGTGTAGAATGTTGAGAACAGTTCTCTGATGGCACCCAACATCCGCAGCAATTGCTCTGCTGCTTGTGTGGGGATTTGCAGCAACTACAGCCAGAACTAGTGTTGTTGTATCCTCGTCGCCTTGTGCCCTTGGTCGTCCTCGTTCTGCATTAACATTCCCTGTAGCCTCGAATCTTTGAATAATGTGACGCATTGTTTGACGAGATGGATGGCGTTCGTTGGGGTATCTGTCTCGATACAACCTAACTGCAGCATGTAGGTTTCTCCTTGCCTCTCCGAAGCAGAAGATCATGTTGACCATTTCCGGAACAGTGTAGCTTGCCATCCTGGAATTGTTCTGTCTTCTGTGTGCTGAAACATGCCTTTTATTTGCTTTTCCGCATGAAAGTGAATGTGAGTTTGGTAATTTACGTTAATTTTTTGATTTGCATGCTTTACATGGTGGAAATATCAACATTCAGTTTTCCTTGTGCAGTGTGACTGTTTGCAAGCTACAAACAGTTCACCACGTGATTTTGGGTGATTGGTTGGTCCGATTTGGATGATTTTTTTTTGTTTTGTTTGTTTTTTTATGCTGAACAAGTTTGCAATTGGGTTTTTTCTCTATCCCTTACGGTTTCTGAGATAAATTTTGAATGTGTCCTAATTTGCATATTTGGGATGATGAGTGCACCATGGGATAGGCCACCCACAACTTCCTATTCATTGGATTCATCAAAATTGACATAACTGCTTTCGGTTCAAAAAATAAAAGGGGATTCAAACTTTTGTATTCACCCTTATGTACACGATGTCTAGAAAGCAACAGACACTGGATGAAAGAACGACTGATCGAACAACCAATCAGAGCGGAGTTCGCATAGCTGGGGGGGATAGGGAGGACGCAGGCTGAAAGTAGAGAGGGAAATTCGCCTAGCTCCCCGTTTCGTTCCCGCTGAATGTGAAACGACTCCGCATTTTAACACGCGCGTCTTTGTGACGCCTAGCAAACACCTGGATTCGGGAAAACGCTTCACTACGCGAAGTCGCTGAATGTGAACTGGCCTTAATTCCATGAGAGCTAAAAAATTATTTCCAGCTTTTTTTAATTTTCAAAATTATTTTCTTATACTTTACTGAATGGCTACCAGACATAGGTGCACGATGATAAGTGTGGACTTTTCCAGGCAATTCTTTAGACGTGCCTGTGTTTTCGCGCTCATAGAAGGCTCTATCCAGTCTTTATTGTTGTTGACATCATTGGGTGTACGTTAAAGTGAGGTACGTTATTCTGAAACTTTTTAGCATTAAAATACCTACATTTCGGCCGGGTATTTTAAATTTGTACGTTATTCTGAAATGTACGTTAAAGTGAGGTACGTTGTAACGGGATTTTACTGTATGCTGAAAATATGCAAATTTAAATAATATTGTTCAATAATTTTTTTAATGACAGTCAGTAGTTTGAAAGGGTGCTTTTTTTAGTGTCTCTATAAGGGCGCCAAAGAAACTAGCGCCGCCCCTGTAATATACCAATACCTTCTTGGCGATGGCTTTCTTCGTGAAAGGATTCTTTTGCAGAACTAATTTCCAAACTTTTGCGACTGTGCTGCGATTACGCTTTGGAGCGAGGTTTAATTTTTTGAATAAATGTGACCAGTTCAATGAAGGATATTGTCTTATTAAGGATATACACATAGATGTATGTATATAGTACACCGTATCTTATAAGGGCAGCGAAAATTGTTAACGCGGATAATACGACCAATGGGTTATTAGGAACAAAACGGTCTGGTCCCGATGTGGTCCTATTATCCGGCTTCTACTATATTAGTTGTTTGAACATTTTATGTCAGGAATTAAATGCCTTTGTACAAAATTATTTTTTATTCGCCATGTGGCCATGCGAAGTACATGTATTCTACGATTAATAGCAGCTGTGTCCTGACAGCCCGTACAATTTTTATCTTTAAAATCTTGTTTTCCTAACTCACAATCGAAGAGTTATAAACCTTTTACTTCGTAATGTCGAGACTTTATTTGTAAAAGATAAAGTGACATAATACAAAAGGGGAAATGTTTCTTAATGGTCTTGTAATTAAGTTATTATCTTAAAAATATTTATACTTTTATAATCGTCTGCTGCTGATTCATTAGTAAGCTAAAATGACATTATTTAAAGAAAAGCCAACAAAATATAACTGGAACGTATGTTGATATAAAAATTGTTACCTGTCACCACGGAATATTGAACACCAAGAAACTGACTAGAAAAAAAAATAAACTATAAAAAATAACAAAGCAATAGGAACAATATTGATTAACAAACCGATATGAATTATTGCACCTCCTTGTAAAGTAGATAAATTTAGATGGAAAGTTTCCTGTTTAGTCCATTTTCACACTGTAAATATTTCGTGCTAATGAGTCTCGCTTTCAAAATTAACGGATTTGTTTTTGCTTCTCTTACTTACACGCTCACTTAACATAAAGAAACTTTATTGAACAAGCTTTTAGGGAAAAATTTCAAATTTCACCATATCTACAGGTTTTTTCAGATTTTTTTTTTTATTAAATTGGATGTTATATTATGGGGTTGGAGCCATGAATGGAAATTTTTTAAATGAGTAATAAAAGAATAAATCTTTTAATCCGAGATTGACAATCCGTGAGCTTACAAACGACGAAGGGGAGGTTTACGGTCACAATAGGGTCGCACGGGGAGACACGGCAGCTGACGTCACCTTCGTTCCCTTCATTGCCAAGAGTTTCCCGGGGAATGTGGAGGCCACAACAAATAAACAGTCGGTCGTCCAATCGATGGGGTAAACCGCGTTGCTGGGCCGTTGGGTAGGAACATCTTAATAGGTCCACGGTTCGGTCGCCAACCAGTGCTGCTTCCTTTCCCATTGCACTGCCCCGACAAAAGCCTCGCCACCATTGCCGCAATCCGCTACGACTGATCGATTCAACCTTCCCGACCAAGGGATTCGAGAGCCGTTACAGCTACGGAAAATAACCAGTCCTAGACACGACCTAAACTCCAGGAAAAAAAAAACGTCTTCTTTGCTGTCTTCGTCCACGTTGCTACTCTTCTTTCCTCGGAGGTGAGTCAAAGACATTTCTTCATATTCTTGCAATATTTAACATGCAATGTTAAAATAAAAAAAAGCAACTGCCCTTGAAAAATACAAAGCAGTTTTATGGACCTTTTTAAAATTAGCATAATTTGACCTAATTTTGAGCTATTTTTTTTCTTTACATTTTAATAATATGTCGGTTGAATTTTTTTGGTTCTGTCTCTTAAGCCAATAAAGGCCATAGCACAGAACTAAATTAACAAAGCATTACACATTGAAGGCATTAAATATACAAGTATGTTTGGATTCAGCACGATACAAAATTATTTGAATATGTTATAATTGTGATCAAAAAGCTATAGTAAGATTGCTTGTATTATAAATCTTTGTAATACATTCAGTATAACTTATTTAGTAAAAATAATAGTTCTTTTTATAAGGTTTATATAGTTTACAATAATAGTTCCTTTTACAAGGATTTATATTAAATTTCAAGTGTTAAAGCTTTACAATTATTTGCATGATTTATATTTCGAAAACTTTTTATATACATTCATACATTAGCCAGCACATTTATGAATTTAATTGGGAAACAGTATATAGCAATACTGTAAATGTTTTCTTTACAATTTTTTTAAAAATTCATTATTTTAAAAATGAGTCTACATAATTTTAATGGAAGATATAGTTTCGGGAAAGTGATCCTGTTTCTTCCTTTTGTTTTAAAACGAACATATTCAACACCATTTCTTTCTTTTTCCCTGCTCTTTGCACCCTATAAATGTATACCACGTCGTAAAAAGTTTAAAGAAAAAAAATAGAAATAAGTCTTGCAGCCAGCTAGTGTGTGTGTCTAGTCACCAGGGAGTCATCTTATTGAATCACCTTGTCTAGTTCTTCCTATGCAATGTTTTGTTTTTTATTTTCCCAACGTGTTTGTCACGCGAAAGTTCAGAGGCTAAGTTGATAAACGGTTTGTGTTGTCGGACATTTCACATGGAGAAAGTTTTTCCCTCCCCATTCAAACTCCAAGGGTAATTGTTCTCATTAAGTCAAATATCACGATAGTAACCTCTAGTCACTTGCTCTCGAGTTGTTCAGTCTCCTAAATGGATAGACACGTTAGACAAGGCCATTAAGGTTTCTTAGAGCTTAAAGATCTTGTTAAAAGACATTTTTTAGTCATGTAGAATGAAATTAATGATATAAAATTGACGACGCATTTTCTTTTTAATTCAAAATCTTTTAAAAAGGATTTACAATATATAGCTGGATGATACTGGAAGCATTTTGTAATTAAATATTTGGTGCATACAAATATTTAGATAAAGGCGCCACTTTTAAATGAGGACCATTCATATCGTACGCATGTTGTTTTGTTTTTTTTAATACATTTCTTACTTTTATCATAAATTTCTTCAGTTAAAGAAGAACAGTTCTGTTTTACAGCAATTTATATGAAAGACGTCATGCTCGAGGACGCCATACTTTTTTTAGGCACGTGTGTATGGAATATGGTCTCTGGGACTACCCACAATCAAAAAATGAAACAAAGGGAGAACATAATGAACAAGATACAAATTTATTGACTAGCTCAATTTATTTTTGAGGAAGAAATTATTGACAAAGAAAATCTTTATATTACCCTATGGAGCGAAGTTCCCCATTAAAATCAAGTTTCCCAGAGGGGCCAGGAAAATTTGCGTGACGCTCATATAAATAAACGAAAACTGCTTTTTTGAGAAAAAATTCTCCATTAATGTATTAACATCTGTTATTAACAATCTAGATGATATTAATTAGCAGAGTTTGATCTAATTATGCAAACTAACTACGTATATTTGTACTTTTTCTTTCTTACTTAACAATTAATGAGAAAGATCGAATCAAATGGTTCTTTATTTCAAGACTGTTTTCCATTTGAGCAATTCGAAAATACTCTTAACTCCATTATAAAATATAAATCTGTTAGATTTTACGTTCAAAGCCTTTTCTATTGTGTTTGCTGATCGCCCAGTAATCTGTTGGTGACGCCATGCATCAAATGCCATGGTGACAAATGGAAACGTTCGTTCTCTTTGACTTTGTTTTTGTTTTGAAATTAATTGTCGATCATCGAAGATTGGGGCCAAGAATTTTTGACGTCACCCATTGACGCAATTTTGTTGGACTCCAATGCATACTATTTTGATTCGGTCTTAGTAACTTTTGTTATCAAATAAACAGTTCCAAACAGATAAATATTGTTTGAGAAGAAATCTATCAGAGCATGCAAAATAGTAAATATAATCGGTAAATAATAACAGCCAAAGCCAAAGCTGAAGCAACTGAATAATAGTAATTTTTATAATGACTATGAAATATTGTGAAATTATATTATAAAATTCCTTGGAGAATTTTATTTTGTTTCAGTACTTTTTTTAAATAATAATTTGGATTTTTTATGACAAAAATGATCGAAATTTTTCATGGTTGATAAGGTGGGGAAGAAACCGGCGACTTAACGTTATGAAATAAAAGTACATCTGGTTAGTTCATTCTGATTACAATCTACTTGCAAGAATACAATGGGAAAAACTTTTAAGAACAATAAATAGATAAACACTGTATATCGTGGCATGTGAGAAAATGGTAACTAAGGTTTGTAATGTAACACATAGACTTAATAAAATTATTTACCGTCCATTGTTATTCCGTTTAAAAGAGGTAATCAATTTTTCTCTTTAGGCATTATAGGAAAGCTAAAAAATTATTATTATTTCTATGTTCTGTTGGTTTGACCGTAAATTTCTTTTTTTTTCTCACGTTCTTTATTAGTCGATTTTCTTACTGAAAAAACGAAATTATACCTGTCATCCTATTCAGGCTTAAAACACAGTAAAAGAAACATTGTGCTGAATACATTGACTAATCCTTTGAAGTAACTCTTTTCATTATTCTTTGAATTCCTGGCACAGATTTAAAATGGGCAAATTATTAAAGAAAAACTTCGACATCATTTCAGAAAGTTTGAATTAAATGGGCAAACTTTTACACGGAAATAAGAATTTCCATTAAAAAGAGCAATTTTGCAGAAATACAGGATCTTTGAAAAATAAAAACTAAGCTCTTAATATGCACTTTGAAAATAAAGGAGATTCATTTCGTCATTGAGTCGAATAAGAAATAACACTAAAGTTCCCTCCCCCAAAAACTGAATCCCTGTTTCTGCTGTATAAAATAAACGCATGCTCTGATAAAATTTGCTATCAATAAATATATTCTGTGTGCAAGCAAATCTGAAATGAGAGATAGCAAGGAAAACAAACATTTATTTTTACAAGGAATATAATATTTGTTATTATTTTAAAAGATACCCGTTAATTAAATTATTACTCGGTACAGTTTAAAGATGAACTCTTTTAAAAATAATTAATAATTTTTAACCCTCATTAAACATTAAGCAATAACGAAAATATCATTACAGCAAACGTAGATTGTAATTCTCTTGAAAACTGTGAATCATTTCTTAACGGTTGAAACAGCGTTACACAGATCAGCCAAAACTGATGATCATCTATATAAAATGAGGTTGGTTTTCCCCTAACCTTCGAAACAGTTTTCACCGGGAAAGCATGGATTTTACGAGACCTTTGGTAACTCCCCTAAGATAGCTGGAGACACGATGCCACCAGAAAATTTTCAGAACCTGCAAATTAAACAGTCGAGTCACATTAATGTGGCACCTGTTCATATCCATCATGTGCAGCTCGGATAGCAGCTAGACGGGCTGGGAGAGACTCAATGAGGTGCTGGAAAGTGTTCACAGGGATACTGAGCCATGCTGACTGCAGTTCTGTTGACAGCTGTTGGAGGATGCGAGGTGTAGTATTCCTTGAGCGAATAACCCGATCGAGGTGGTCCCATAGATACTCAATTGGGTTTAGGTCCGGGGAATTGGGAGCCAGGGATGTACAGTAAAGTCTTCCTCGTGTTCTAACTACTCACGTACAATTCCAGTCGTATAGATGTCGTATTATTGTGCTGGAAGATGTCAGTGTGCCCAAGAAAAACAATGTCCATGTCTGGGTGTCAGCAAGGATCGATACGTACTTAAATCGATTCATATTGCCATCCACAATAATGCAACGAACGCATTCCCCAGACCGTTATGGTTGCTGTCCACAAATGGTTGAAGTGTATTTGTTTTCTGACGTTTCTCGCCTTTGACGTTTCAATGTTCATCTTTCCGATGGAGAAAAACCGTGATTCATCAGAAAAGGCAACCTTTTTCCAATCAGTGGATGTCCAATGTCGGTACTGTCGTGCAGCGGCAACATTCGCTGAACTGTCGTTCTGGACACACTTGCGATAGCTCTCTGTTCGTTTAGACAGTAATAGCTTCTCTATATAGCACGTCGATTCACCCGAACGTACCGCCGCAGCTCCCGTTTCTGTCTTTAACCTATGGCATCGTGGAGCACCACAATTTCCACGTCGCACAGTGGGGCCAAAAACGATAATTCTTGGCAAAAAATATTTTATTGTTTCTTCTTACATGAATGATTAGTTAAACACTATTAAACATTAATGCAAGTTTTTTTTTAACAATTATATGTATTGTTTCAAATAAATTACACAAATTACACCGCATCCCGATACATTAATTATTATATATAAGTTAAATAATTTAATGAAACAATTAATGAAAAGTAATTGTTTCATTTAATTATCTAACTTATATAAAACTTGGTATGCAGATTCCTCGAGACAAGATCTAATTACTAAGAAGTTTGGGCCAAAATGTCCCAGTAGGGTCGGGGTTCCATTTTTATATAATAATTCCAAATGGGGCAAATATGTGCAGCTTTTTTTTAATTTTCAGCAAGAACAAATCCTAAAGTAACAGCGAATACTAAAAGTTTTCTCATGATGTGCCCTGGTGTATTATAAATCTCTCTAAAGGAACATTTCTAGAGCTTTATCCTTTGCAACGGGACGTTTTTAAATCTCCATAAATAAAACAACTAAACATATCTTACATTAGTTGTATATGACGATTTAAAAATGTTTTTACTTAAAGGTTAGACACTATGTTAGGAACCAAATATTCCTAAGAAATGCACTGAAGTGCATTGCCCGTACAAACACAACAGTAGATTAGACACTAATAAGCATAAGCAGTCAGTTTTCAGAATTAACAAATTTTGACACGTCCGGAACATGTTAGAGGTGACGCTGCCGTTCCCGCATTGAAAGTATCATATCATACTGCTATTGTACTCCTATTTACAGGTGGTATTTATGGAATATTTTAAAATTTATTTTTTAGCTTTCTGCCAAGAATTTGTGCATTTGGTCCTACTGTACATCGCTTATTTTCTATAGTGCCATTTTGCCATGCGCGATACACTTTTGCTACGAAAGCCAATAATCATTCCTTTTTGAGGATCTGGTAAATCGCTCCGTTTCTGCATTGCAACAATTGAAATGTTAAGTATTGAATGGTCTTATGAGGATTTTTACATGCCAAATCTTAGATGTTTAAATTATTGATGAAAATAGGAAAGAAAATTCCACAGCCTGGATTCGAACCTGGAAGCTTCTGCTCACCGTGCAGACGCGCCAACCAATTGCACGATAATTGAAATGTTTTTTCGAATGCCTACAACATATTGTATACAGTATACTTATCCAATCTGCTGATGACACTTCATTTATTAACCCATTTATTTAGTGCCTTCTGCGATTGGTTATTTAGCGCTGACATTATACACTATCTAGCCAAAAGTAATCGGACACATTCGATTTTAGACGTTTTGTCGAATATCTAGAAAAATACTTGACGAATTATCCTGAAATTTCAGGGGTGTAAAAAGGATGTTACACTTCATATATTTCAGGGAAGGTTTTCTCCCGAAATAGGGAACCAGCAAATAAGTGAACCAAAAAAATAATGTTTGGAATCACCCTGTAAAAAATAATGCTTGAAATGCATTGTAGCTATAGCATATGCTTAAGAGGCTTCTTTTACTTTTCTGTGTTCATTTGTATGAGAATAGCACGTATATTCATGGAGATATAAAGGTTTCTTTAAAAAGGTCGAAATGTTATCGTAAGTTTTTTGTTTATAACACGCAGGATTTTCAACCCAATGCAATGCCATTTTCAGGAAACTTGACAAACTACAGTACAGACAACACCCTGCAATCAGAATAGAAAAATATTAAATATTTGATGAAATATGAGCATTTTTACTAAATAATGTTCAACTGCGCATGCGCTACCAAATTGTCTTTTGCATAATTTATTAGCCAAATGTATAGAGCTACTCTTCTAAAAAGCCCAAGCAAATATCTTGAAAATTCAGAAAGATATCATCGATAGAAAATTAGCAAGCTTTTGTGTTTGAAAGTATTGTAAAAATACTGTATACTAACGAAAGAAAACAAACAAATATATTACAAGAACTTTAAGAACTGAATCTTGAATTGAACTGCAACTAACTTATAGAATTATTTAGTTTACAGTAATTGAGAATATTTACAGTGTTTTTAATTCGAAGAGTTTTCCGATTTTTTGTGAGCTCCATGCTCTATACTGCAAAGTCGGCCTGCTATCAATAACCCAAAGATCACTACTTCAATGCGAAACGTTCTCTTGCTTTGTGCAGGAGAAGCCCTTTAATGCATCGCTAGAATGAATTAAAGTGGAGCGAGAGTCATGCTACACCTTTTTTCTAGTCCGATGGTCGAACCAGGAGAACACATCTAACGGAGTGTGTTGTTCCATCCATGAAGACGGCCGCTGGTTTGATTTTACTACCGGCGCTCCAGTTCCTCCCAGATGTATTCTACGACATTAAGTTCAGGACTCCGAGCGCTCATTCGAACAATTCGACCTCATTTTCAAGAAATTCCAGTCTTCGCACACCGATCGTGTTGCTTTGGAGTGTAATAAGCAGATCGATCGTGTTGGAAGAGACAACGGTCATTTCAACATTATTGGTAAGTCCGAAAAGTCCATAACGTCGAGGTTCCGCTGTAGAGCTTCCGTGAACGCAACTGTAAAAACACAATTTGAAAATGATCGTAGGTCGGAATATCTCAAAATTTTAGCACGTCCATGAGATTGTTAAAGTGATAAGCGCGATTCATCATTCCAAAGATATCTTTCCAGTCGATATAACTCAGAAAAGATGGGAGACACGCCACTCCAAAAGGTTCTTCGCTTTTAGAATGTAATCTGCGGCTTATACGCAGCTGCTCTAATATAATAACTCAAACTGTGGAACTCTGTGGATGATTACGGTCCTAATGCATTTCCTACTTTAGTAATAGTGGAAGAACGTGATTTCTATAATTTTTATCCGGGAATTTTCCGTCACGTTCTTGTTGCAATTGCGTCGCCCTGCTTCCTCATGTTGATGGCGTCACTTACAGTCGATTTTGTTACGTCTAGTTTAACTCGAGTAATCCGTAACGAAACATTACGTAAATGACATCCCATTAGCTGCACCCATGTGAGCACTGTTACGATGTTGAATACGTAATTCCGATACTACTCGTAGGATCAAATTTTAACAATAATAGATAAGCAATGAAAAATAAAATAAATAATAAATAATAAATAAAAAGCTAACGTTTAGGATAGATTCTATCCTTAGTCAAAGCAAGAAAGATAGTTCTCTAAATCAAGGAGAATGTTAGAGAACTACCAAATTATAACGGTATACGCAGTTTTATATACCCTATTATTCCTACAAATTTCATTATCCTAGGTGCTATAGAACATGAGTTATTAACTTGTTAATAATGTTGGTGGCGGCATTTTATTTCTGTTCATATCTCAGTTTTCGTTTCAAATTCGGAACCCATACTACCTCCCCTAAAAGTTTATACGTTAAGTCTTGAATCACTCTGTATAATACTTATCATCCTATGCAAAGCGCACCTTCCCCGGCATCCGTTCTTTGCAATTATGCAAATATTTGCTATTGCCCGAATACGTTTGAAAATATAATTTTAGCAGAAATTCCAATAAGCTGTCTTTACTCATTAATAAATGTCTGCTGGCAGTCTTCTTCATTTCATAAAGGAGGTTAAAGCGATTTTATAGTTACAATGTCAATCATGTTTGCAAGTCGAGAACTTTTCTTATAATGTATAAGAAACTAGCTGATATAGCCGGCGTTGCTCAGGCTCTTTTTTGATGAACGTTTGCAATATCTGAATTGGAATATACAGTAAAAATTAACACATTAAAAAGCTTAGAATTTTACTGGGAATTAAAAATATTCTCTGGACTATGAAAAAAAAAATGTTTCCGCCCGGGATCGAACCGGGGACCTTCCGCGTGTTAGGCGGATGTGATAACCGCTACACCACGGAAACAGATGACTATCATCTGAAATAATCAGAATGTCGTGTCTAATGTAAAATAAAAACGTTACCAGTTTTAAACTTTAATAAATTATGCTGGAGGGAGTGCTCCAACATTGGAAGTTTTTAGTAAAGGAAAACGAAAGCTCTGGTTCTTGATTCGATCCCAGGTTGCGGAATTTTTACTTTAATTTTCATTTACTAATAATCAACCGAGTACATTTATTAACTTTCTTATGCGTATATGAATCACTAGCTGATATATCCGGCGTTGCTCGGGCTCTTTTTTGATGGAAGTTTCAATATCTGAATGGGAATATACAGTAAAAATTAACACATTAAAACGGTAAAAATTCATATAGAAAAACCGAAAAAAATCTTTTAAAATGTTCCTAATTGATGGCCCTCTAACAGTTCTCCCCGGTTCGTGTTAGAATGTTGTGTATAGCTGAGCGAGTTTACCACAGAGCCGGAGAAACAATGTGTGGAATAATGTGTATGGCTACGAAAGTGAGAGGAAATAGAATGAAAATGAAACAATAGTTTGATCGGACGTTTTTTCAGCCCTGGCTATGGCTGTAGTTCTTCTATTCATTTGTTTATCTAAAAATTCAACAATTCAAAAATTCTCTTCTTGGGTGGCGATGGACGTACATGATCGTGTCTGTGTACTTTGCAATTCCAACAATTGATAAACTGTTAGGAAACAAGTCAGGCAACCGAATTGGCCAGGACCGATAGGATTTTAAAGAACTCGAGAACGAAAAGGAAAGCATTTGATATCTAAAGAAGCCTTTCATTGTTATGAATTAGACGAGGTTGCAAAGGAAGCCTCTGGTTGCTAAGAAAGGCGTACTTCTAAGGGAAACGTATACTTCAAACTGAATAAAACAATTTGAAAAGTTAAATGGAGAAAGTAGCATTTCTCTATAGATTAGAACATATACGAATCCTTTAATTCGTTAGCATTCCTATTTAATAATCTTTCTTCAAAAACTATTGCTAACGCTTTTCTACGTAAGCATATATCATTGAAGGGATGAGTAGCTACCAGCTAATGTTAAAATTTGCCTAACACAAACTAACTATTGATAATATAAGGCGTAAGTAGTTACATGCCACATCTTAGCAGAGAAAGTTTCCAATAGTTTCATAATAATATCATTAAAACACGAATCATGGAACCACTTTTAATTATCTTTAATTTTACGTTATATTCATTCATGACACATCATTCCAAGTCGTTTGATATATTCATGCCATACTTTAGCATTGAAAGTTCCAGTGAACCATAATGGGTCCACAAAAAGCAGGTGCCTTTAAACCAATTTCGACTATCATTCATTTTACGTGATATTCAAGCATGACACATCATTCCAAGTTTTTTTATATATTACATGCCAAATCTGAGCTTTGAAAGTTTCCCCTGAACCATACTGGTTCTATGATACCACATACCATTGAACCTATTTCGACTATCGTTAATTTTACGTTAATATTCAATCATGACATGCTATTTCAAGCTGTTTGATATAAGACATGCCATATCTTAGCATTGAAAGTTTCCAATGGACCATAATTGTACCACTAAACCACATACCCTTGAACCAGTTCTGACTGATATTGACCATCAAGGAAGACGATTACGTGTCTTCACTTAATTCACAAGCTTTAGCTATAGAATCTTAAAGGGAGAAGAGCATTTGGCAATGCACAGGCCATTTATACATGGAATTGTATAGTGAAAAACGTGGTCCCCTATATTATTTTTGACCTTTTGAACCGGAAGTAGTTCACCGATTTTTTCGAGCATATATATTTTTGGTCGATGCATATTGCTGTGAGACACCTCCTATTAGTATGCGCTGCCTTCAATTTAAATATCAGTTATTATCGATAAATATTATTTTTTCGAAATCTTATGTAGACAGTGACCTTCTTCTTGCTTTGAAGATCAAATGTGCAAATTATATAAGAAAGAAACGCACAAACAACTTTCATCCTTATCTATATATATAAAATTTTCGGTATGTCTGTCTATCTGTTCGCTATGCATTTCAAAATGGCTAGACCTATCTTGATGAAATTTTTCATGGTAATTCCGATGGACCCTGGGAAAGTTTTAGGTAGGTCATGGTAGAGATATCACGCTTTATGGATAGCACACTACAATTCGTTACCCCCTCCCTAAAAGAGGTTAATATGGTTAATTATGCAGTGCCACACCAATAAATGTGTTACGTTTGTAGGGCCACACCAGTTATTATGTTAAGTATATAGTGCAACACCAGTTAATGTGTTAACAAACTTTCAACCCCCCTTTTCCCCCCCTTAGAGGTTGAATTTCCAAAAACCCCTTTTTAGTGCTCACTTACATTTTGTAAAGAACCTCTGTACAAAATTTCAAGTTTCTAGGCCTTATGGTTTGGGCTGTGCGTTGATCACTCAGCCACTCAGTCAGTTTCTTCTTTTATACAGGGTGTATCAGGTACGATGGTCATAAAGTACCTAGCGTGATCCTTTGCATGATTACAAACTTAAAGTTCCTTATGCAAAATGTTCAAAACTCAAATGTTAAGGGTCTAAACATCACGCGAAGTTTGCTGAAAACCTGTCGAAAACGTCATTTAATCTCAACAATTGCCGCCGATTTAATTGTAATCGCCCCTTTGAATTTAATGAACTGCTGGTGTGGAAAGTTCATAAATGACGTAAAGACGCAATTTAAATTTTGAGTTTTCGACATGTTCGATAAGGAATTTTAAGTTTGTAATCATGCAAAGGATCACGCTAGGTACTTTATGATACACCCTGTATAGATAACCAGACATTCAAAATTAAGAAAAGTAGCGAAAGCTGTTATTTTTAAGCTGCAAAAAAAATAATAAAAGGCAGAAGTTAGATACCTGTTTCATTAGCATAGATTCCCAAAGTCTAATACATTTTATTAAAAATTTTAAATTGTATTAAATTCACATTAATCATTAGATAAGTTACAGTTATTTAATATTTACTCATTGTTTTTCAAGAAAAGCAGATTAACTTTTGATTCTGCATCAAATTATACAACAAAATATGTTGACAATTTTCATCCCTTGGATGGTTTCTGTGCCGTCTCCTTTTCTTAACTTAAATGTCATATTACCGACTTTTTGAAAGTTCTAAAAATTAATACTCGTCTTATAATCATGACTTATAAGATTTAAAAAAGCGTTATTCATATAAAAAGAACTTATTTATTTATATCCATTGCGAGGTATTTCTAATACTGAAGCGAAAACAATGATTATATCATTATTTTGAAAATCCGTTAATTATAGTGCCTCTCTCTCTCTCTCTCTC
>JAHWFO010074327.1:279270-306370 GCA_023313115.1 Rhysida immarginata | reverse complement strand
CTCTCTCTCTCTCTCTCTCAAAACGTCATCTTCCAATTTTATTCCAAATAAATTTCATTAAACAGTGATATCGCTTACTTTATTATCTTTACTCTATTTTCATATTAGATTAACTCATTTACCAATTTAATAATATCTCCTTTAAATTATTTAGAAATGTGTTAAGCAAATGTCGAATTAAAAAAATTAATTTTTTTTTTCCTCTTCCGAGTTTTTTTTAAATTAAGAATTAATGAGCTGCCATAATGAACGTCGCTTTTTCTTTTTCCCCTTTGACTCTCTTTACTTCAGGGAATTTCTCTTGGAGCGATGGGATGTGGTGCAAGCAAATCCGGTTTCAGTAAAGAGTCAGCACTCGAGGTGCTTGAGGAACACGACGGTGCCATAAACTCCATGGCGATCAGCGACGACTCCAGTCTCTTGGTGACGGCCAGCGAAGACAACACCGCTCGCATGTGGAGCACAAAGACACCGACGGTCGAATGCATCGGCGTCCTCGAGTAAGAACTCTCGATCCTCTCTTCTCAATGATTATAAAAATATTGTTACATGTTTAATTATAAATATAAGCTACTTGATTGCATATTTAAAATATATTTAATTATTCTTATCAAACAAAACAAATGCATATGTAAAAGAATTCCTCCAATTTTAATTTTATTTATTAACACAACAATAAAAAGTAAAAAGAACAACTAAAGTGTATAGCTATAAAAAAATTTCTTTTACATTATAATTCTATACATGCCCAACTTTTGACGTTTGAAAATAAATGTATCTTTTGATAATTAGACTCTCTTAAAAACTTGGGCGTTCTTACGTAAATGAAAGTAAATTACATTCTAATTCTTCCGTTAATTGAATTAGCAACAGCAAGACAAGTTGGGCTTAATTTGGAAGAAAAACGATTTTTAACCACATGGAAACTTCTATAATCATTAAAAATTTTTTTTATCTGATCCGTACTTTTATTACTAACGCAGTAGAAATTCTACTTAGTTTAAACCAGAAATGCTTGTGCTATGTAAACGTTACACAAAGGAATTGCAAAATATAAGATAAAAGGCAAATGATGCCGATGATGCTATTCAGTTTTCGAATTTCATTTTGTGCAACATTCGAAACCCAAATTAATAAGTCATTCCTTCGCAAGAGCGCATTTCATCATTTATATCCATGGATAAAGAAAATTGTGGATATAAAGAAAACAGCAATCAACGACAGAGAGTATGGTAATTAATTTTTGTTGAAAATTGCACAGTGTCAGATATCTGGTCAATCTTCCCTTAAATATTAGATACTATGGTTGAAAGAAATGTTTCGAGAAAGAAGCAGACGTCAAACTAAGGCTCTTCAAAATGGAGCCTATCCAACAGAGATCTTAACTCTACAGTTAAGTCTCATTGATGTGTTTCGTGTAGTACAGTTTACAACATACCTGTCAAAAAAATCCATGCAAGCTTGTGTGTATATATCCGCTACGGCCGCTTATACTGTTCATTTACATAATGCTTGAACTTGAGCAAGAGAAAGGGGAGGCCAGAAGTTTTCGGATTTCGAGAAACGTAATAATTACCAGAGTGCTCGGCCAGCCCGATATGTTCACAGAAGCAGACGAAGTGATATGACAACTCTTTCTTATTGGAAATAACTTCGAGTAAAAATGTAAAAACTATGAAGGAAACTCTAGCTATCAAATATAGCATACTCATCAATTGATACATCTGATATATGAGTGTATTTAGGTGGAGGTCCGACAGAATTCAGTAGAGTTTGAAGTTTTAAAATATGTATTTGATTCACAGTTAACCGTTAAATACTTAAATGGTTGCTTTATATTTACTGCTTTGTGAAAATAATGACTCTGAAATGAATTCCCTACTGCTACTACAAACCTCTAATCATTGACTAATAGAATCCGTGGTCTTAACTTCATGTTATGTCTGACACAGTTCCACGAGTTGTGCTTATTAACATAGCCGCCAAGATGAAAATGGGCCTCGTTAGATGAGATGAAGTAATGCGGAAATTGTGGTTGCTCGTCAATCATTTCCATTTAACTTGTGCAAAATTCTGTATGTTCGTTCAAATCATGAGATCCTGACTCGTGTACCACCTGAATTTTATAAGATGATAATTGCAAACCTCTTAGCAGGAAAATCCGCCTCGTTCTCCTACCCAATAATGAGGTAGTAGCTGGTTCCTACCCGATAATCCAAGCAGAACTGAGTAGCAGCTCATTCTCCTGATAATCCAGGAAGAACTGAAATAGCAGCTCGTCCCTAAAACATATTTAGGATGTTTAGTTCTTGATAAACAACACCGACATATGTTGCATACATGTTTTATATCGAGTCCTGATAATCCGAACAGGTCTCCGTCCTAATTGGTTTGGATTATCGGGATTCTACTATATTCATTTAGGATTCATACGTCCAGTTATGCATCATAATATCGTCAGTATATTGGAAAAACTAACCAAGTCCAATTTTCAATAATCTGAAAGGCAGTTCCTCTGATAAATGAGATATATCATTGAGTAACTTTTTTCAAGTACTTGGACGATATCTTCTAGAGTAGATCATTTCTTTCCGGTACAGATATGATAATGTTAATGTGTTTGGTCACAGTAAATCCGTTTACCTAAAATTCGGACTTTATCAATATTTCCAGTATACCGACGATAACCAGGGTGGTTATAAAATAACGTGAGGTATCCAGAGCCCTGTAGCGAGTAAAGTAATTTTAGAAACATAACCAAATATGATGGGCGTACATAGTGGACCATGGGATTTAGATTTCTAAAAAAAATAAAAATTAGCACCAAAAGTCGCCACCAATAAAATTTTGGCACTGTTTATCGAATAAAATGCATTAATTTGCATAAACGCGTTCCGTGTAGCGATCTTGAGTATAAAATGAAAGGCGTGGGAGAATTCTCATCATTCTGAGGCCAACTGCCTTTCGATGGCTCTTACCTTGCGGGATCGTGCTTTGCTAGTCAAGCTGTACAGTATTATCAGCGGAACGAGAATGCCAATGCTGCCCTTCGTGAATTTCAGTGGTTAAAGAAATTGCGAAAAGGACCGATGAGCATAACAAACTTACGAAACATGATTCAACAATTTGAAACTACAGGAACTCTAGCACAGTAACGAGGCCGGGGACGCAAAGCGGTTAGTCAGCAACAAGTTGAAGAAGTTGCAACTGCTGCTGTCGAACAGGAGATGGCGAATATGCAGGGTACCAGCAGTGCTCGGGCAGTATTCCGGCACACGCAGATCCCATACTCAACGGTGCGGAAGATCCTGCCGATGATTTTTCATTGAGATTCTTAGGACGCATGCAAGTTCATGGTACATGGCCGTGGCAGATTTTATGGAGTGACGAAGCACACTTTCATTTGAACGGTGGTATTAACATACACATTTGCCGCATTTGGGCTGCGAATAATCCGCACGCTTGAGTGCAGGAGCCTCTCTGCTCGCCAAAAATCACAGTATGGTGTGCCTTTACAGCATCTTTATCATCGGTCCTTACTTTTACGAGGAAAATCGTGCAAGTGGACCAATGACGTGTACCATTACAGCTGACAGGTATACCGATATTCTACAGAACTTCGTGGTTCCACAACTGCAGCAACGAGGATGTCTCGATTCGATCACATTCATGTAGGATAGTTCGCCACCTCACATTGGGCGTAATGTACAACGTGTGTTGCGACAACATTTCTCTGACAGCAGAGTCATTAGTCGTGCATTTCCTACGGTATGGCCACCGAGATCGCCGAATCTCAATCCTTGTGACTTTTAGTTGTAGGGATTTCTTAAAGGTGTTGTGTATCAAGGACATGTCCCCGATATCGCAACGTTGAAAGATCGAATAACGTTACAGGTGAGACAAATTAATTCTGATATGTTGTGAGGCGCCCTGGAAAATGTCATGCATCTTATGAAGTTCTTGGAACATCACGATGGCGGTCATATTGAACCTCATTTCTGAGTTGCAATCATTTGTTGTTAATAAAATTGATGTGTGCTGTGTCGTTTGGCATTTAATCATTCAGTATTCACACTAATACACTATTGCAGCGCCAAAATTTTTATTGGTGGCGACTTATGGTACTAAGTTTTATTTTTTTAGAAATCGAAATCCCATGGTCCACTATGTACGCCCATCAAATTTGGTTATATTTCGTCCAATACTTTACTCGCTAGAGGGCTCTGGATACCTCACGTTATTTTATAACCACCCACCCTGTACATGATAGACGCTTGGTCAGTGGGAACAAATTAACTTGGGAGATTTTCGAAACCATTCATCTCAATCACTTTTAATTAAACAGGTGGTGGCCTTACAGTATAACAGAGGGACATCAGGAGTTCCAACTAGTTTCGCCATTTATTCCCGGCTTTGTCAAAGATATATACAGCAAGAGGCATACAAGCCTTTATATACAGAACAGTGGTACAAATTATGCAAATACATGAACCAATAGGATACAAAAGAATTAAAGAGGAAATAATTGCCAATAGGATAAATAGAATAAGCACAGCTTTTCGAATTATAGTATACAATAGAATAAAAAGAGTGTAAACGCTAATTTTATAAATTATACAAAAAGAAAATATACAAAGGGATGGTGCGCGTTTACGCGGACCGAAAAGAGAACTTATCCGGTTGTCTGAGGACAAGAGGATTTACAGAAAATAAAATAAACGGGCAAGAAATCTGTTCTTATTCTATTTGTCCTATTGGCAATTATTTCCTCTTTAACTCTTTTGTATCCTATTGGTTCATGCATTTGCATAATTTGTACCACTGTTCTGTATATAAAGGCTTGCATGCCTCTTGCTGTATATATCCTTGACAAAGCCAGGAATAAATGGCGAAACTAGTTGGAACTCCTGATGTCCCTCTGTTATACTGTAAGGCCACCACCTGTTTAATCAATAGGAACAGTATTATGATCCACCCTTCTATCAATGATTTTTGGCAGAAAAATATGAAACAACTTACATCTAAAAGGTGATTGAAAAACCATACATCAACGCCTTGATCACAATACTAGGAATAGTGAAAGAGAATAGCTAAAGTTAACCAAGACTAGGAATATCACAATTTGTTGTGATGTATGCATAGGGAAATCGAAAATACGTAGTTGTCAGTTCACTAGAAAACTATTTGTAAGGTCTAAACCAAGAATTTGTATTTTGTTTTGTCAGATTAGAAGAAATATCTTACAAGATGGAAGAATCTCCTTTCGCAAGTAAAATTCGATAGAGCGGGAAAATTAGTTATGGCAGAGCAAATCATAGATTATAATTAAACTTTTAATATTTAAAATATGAAACTGATTCACATAGTAATTTTTACCAAATATAGAGAACTTTATCAGTGAGCTTATTAATTATGCTAGGAAATTAATCTACACTGGATCCTTTTTTTTGTTAGTTTTAATTTGTGAGATAGTTAATCATATTTTAAATTATATCCTTTTTTTCTTTGCCAAATGTTTGTTTCCTCTTAATTTTGACGGCTACACAGTCCCTTTGATTGTTGATCCGAAAGAGGCTCGTTATTTGACTCAAAATTAGTCAATTTGATCGAGGTTAATTCTTTTGTTATTCTGTGATAATAGGCCCAAAGTCGTTTGTTTCATTGTATCTATTGCTTAATCGTTTCTAGAAACCCATACAATTCAATGTAAAGAAACCTGAGCGTGTCCAGTTATATCTCTGATTTCAATATAAATATTGCAAAGGAAAATTCACGATGTTGAAAAATTGCTCTCAGAAATTTTATTGGACAAGCACAAGTGACCTTTAGCTTCCTTTGACCTAAGGAAAGGAATTAAATATTATTACTTGAAATGAAAATTAAAATATCCAATATTATCTATTCGCAGCTTTTAATATTAAACATTAAAAAATTGCTAATTAGACTTTCAGTTTCAATTTTGTGATATGCATCCAATTCATTTTAAATTGGAGGACAGCTGCGTCTTTAAAAGATAAAAAGCCATTCATTAACTTCCTGGATTCCAATTTCATTTGACTGCATCGTTTTGAATTCTTTCAAGCACAGTAGCTATGAAGAGCTTATGGATTGCTACTCCAGCACAGATTCAATAACGCTATTTTGCTTGTACATTCTTGGTGGGGTTCTACTTACAGAAATTAGAATGACACTTATTATTTAGAATGACATTTAAATTGTTAGAATGATAGTATGAATTAGAAAAAAACACTTATTTGGAACTGTAAACCTTAATAATGAAGACAGTATCATCGAAAAGACATCATCTAAGGAAATTTAAATTTGCTGTCAAGTTAAAAATTGCTGAAATCATCTAAGTTGATGCGAGGGCACATTGATGCAATGTATTTTACGTAACTGTTCATGCGTAAAATTGTTAAATCATCACCAATGAAACTTTTTTCTTCGTTTTCAAACTTTGTTTTTTAATTACACCGTAACAAACAATAGAGCTTGTTGTTTTGTTTAACCAGTACGAAATAAATTTCCATGTAGCTGTTCCAATCTCAATACACCTTGGAAGTGAGGGTGGAGAATTTCTTCAGAGTAATATCCTGGCAGAAGGTGAAAACGTGAGTAAATCTGGCTAATTTCCTTTTTCGTACTGGCCACATGTTTTTACACAGAAGAAGAAAACCGCAATGGGGCAAGTTGAGATATTTCTCATGGGGTAGGTTGATTCGCGGTAAGCATGTGCAATAAGTGGCAGTGAAACAGAAGTGGGAGAGGGAAATGTGCAATAAAAATAGTTCATTATTTCGTCGGTAAATGGCGCTGTTTCAATCAAAATACTCAGAAATATGGCATACAATGGATAGAAGTCATTTCAAGAATTTTAAGTATTTAGAAGCTGTACCATTGTCAAATTGAACAATTTTGAAGCCCACTAATTAAATTCGAATGACTGATAAATGTTTCAACACCAAATCCTTGGTGGATTACGATATCGCGCTCTTAAATTTTTGCTTCTATGATAAAATGTATTATTTAAGCTTGCATATATTCATGTCTCTAGCAAAAGTGTGAACTGAAAATGTTCATGTAGAAGAATTGAAACTGTTTCATTACCCTTCGGAAATCTTAATACTGAATAATAGAGGTTTGGATTTGACAACAGGGCCTCTCCTAAGTACCAGCGAACAGAGCAATATATTTTCAAGAACGGATATATATAAAAAAAAGAATATTCATTTTTTGACAGATAACGAAGGAGGTTTGATATGTAGAGAAAAAAATGGAAGACATCGTTTGTTTGGGATACTTTCAAGAAGACTATTGCGTGATGTTGTAGTTGGAGAAGTGTGGCAGAAACTCCGCCTAAAATGTCAATAAAACCTACGATCAGCGCTGGTTGATTGAGATACTTTCCCTTATTGTGCTCTCGGTCAAATTAGAAGTTATGTTCTATTTCTCTTTGACTAAGGATCTTATAAAAAAGTGCTGTTGTACACTTAAGAGTGACGATGTGCAATAACATATGTGCATTGGCTCCAATATACATGTACAGAAGCGTATTAAACTTTCATTCTTGCGACAAAATTGCCTAAAAAATTAAAAAGTTATCCTTAGTATCTAAAATAATTTAAAAATAATTTAATAAGAATATCAGAGAGTTCAGGTGGTTAACAATAAACGATTTTGACCTTCTTGGGACAGTATCATGACGACTGTACGCGCATTAAAGCATTATAGAGCATGTCTACCCAGTTAGCTGACAAAGTTAAGTCTAAAATGGTGGCAAAATTGAACACGGTTGCCATCTTTCCGACATAGGTTTCGGTTATTCCTAATAAGTGGAAAGTGCAAGGAGCAAAGTCTCGTCGTAATTAAAGGTAACAACAATAATGTTATTCAGAGGAACAAACAGCTTTCACCTCAGGACAGGGGGTCGTCGAACCTTACAAAGAACCTAGCCTACTCGTAATACAGCCAAGAAGACCCACGTACTTAGAAAACCCACCTACACAGCATCACATAATCAAGAAGCTGAAAATGTCTCAAAGAAATGTCGGACGTATCATTCGAGAAAACCGAAACTACCATGTCGGCATAAGGTACAAGACACCATCCCCGAACGCTTCACCAACGACGGAAAACTTTACGAACGGTACCTTGCATAAGAAAGATGGCAATGGGTGGTCACTCTCGATCACTGGTTCTCAAAGGGTGTTCTGCGGCCCAGCAGTGTGCCGTGAAATTGCGTGGCTATGCTGCGAAAATTTTTCAATTATAGACAATATTAGTGCCACTATATTCTCCATGATAAAAACATGAGATAAAAGAGTTTGAGAACCCCTGCTCTAGATGAAGGTTCGGTACGCCTCGATTACACCAATAAGCCCAATAAGCCGAGAGCTATTCATTACAAAGATGCCAAAGAACGGACTACTTTCATCAACTAAACAAGGAGAAGTTTTCCAAAGAGTTTATGGTCGTAGCTGAAAATTGTGCTCATAATAAGCTTAGGATGCATAAGGTAGCTACTAACGCTAAATTCAGCTTGGCTTACTTCCAACAGAAGGTGATGGATCCAATTTACCATCAAGAATTCCCCGTCTTTACGGTTCAGAATTTCATCGAGTACATATCCACATGGATAAGGCGACAAGCACATCTCACGATCTTCACTGACCTATTATGCATAAAAAAAGACAGGAACCGGAATCAAGGTGATCTAATTTTCACCCATCCAGGGTAAGTCCCCAGATGCTTCACCCTTTGACTTCCGTGGCTTTGGACTCCTTAAAAAGAGGGTTTGCAACCCGTAGACCTACAATGATGAGAACCTATGGAAAGTGTGCGAAAATGTGCGGAGCAACATTCCCGTTGAAATGCTTCACAGAAGTTTGTTACAATGGAAACTGTCATGTCCGGCCATTGGGTCCATAATATGGGACAACAAACTGAACACAACAGATGGTGGAAGAACGGTATCTCGAAGAGAAGCTGAAGGTCAAAATCGTTCAATTTTAACTGCGTCAACCTTCTATATTGCTAGTACGCTTGTTTATAAAACCAAGAATTCATTATTAATATCCCTCGTATAAAAGGTTTAGGATAAATGGAGGGGCATAGCTACATCCAACATGACAAAGAATCAGAAGAGAAGTATGTGATTGTTCTCCTTACTAATTCGAATTTTAAAATCTGTATTTGATTTAACAATATGTGAACATCCAATCTTAATGCTACTAAGATATGGTTGAAACTACGTTTTCTTTCCTTTATGCTAATTTTATTACACCGTATCGAAAACAATGAGGGACTTCATGATAGCACAAGAGCTTCGTTTTCTTTTGACATTTTATCGCTAATGAGAAAATGGATAAAAGGCTTTCCATTAAAACAGAACTTTCTTGATGACTGCAGTTAAGAAAACGAAATGCTGATGAGATAGATCGCTTATTATATTTCTTAGCCGAAAGACTCATCTTTACTAATGAGAAGATCTCTTTACAGTTTTCTAGAAGGATAATTTCGGATCGCAAATTACACAGGTTTAAATTTGCAACCTTTCATTCGAGTCGTCTGTTTTTATTAATGGATGATTATTTGGGCGTTTCAGGATTCTTTGTGATTAATGAGGATGGAATAATCAATAGAGCATAATTATAGCAAATTTGAGGCAAGTTTTTACAGGCAGGTTTACG
This sequence comes from Rhysida immarginata, assembly GCA_023313115.1. Classification (NCBI taxonomy): domain Eukaryota; kingdom Metazoa; phylum Arthropoda; class Chilopoda; order Scolopendromorpha; family Scolopendridae; genus Rhysida; species Rhysida immarginata. The sequence goes on along the minus strand of JAHWFO010074327.1, from coordinate 296,681 downwards.
GTTAATTTGCAATATCTTCCTAAAATTGTATTTTTGATTGTATATCAAAAATAAATTGGAGACTAAGTTTATGAATTATGTTTCGAATCTTACATAATACTATATAAAGGCTACAATTCACTTTTTTTTTTACAACAAAACAAAATATTTCATAGCAATTTTCACTTATTATCATCTTCTCCGGTAAATTGGTTTATGTTAATTTATATAAAAGTTTAGTCTTTAAAATTTGCGAAAATTATATAAGTAAAAACTGTACAAGGAATAGTTAATCAATAAAGGTAATGTGCTGGGCATCATTAAAATTAATCTTGTATATTTAAAATACCATGGATAAGCTTAATAGTTCTAGTAATATTATGATTTCAGTCGTAGACGTCATTGATTTATTGATTTAATAAGCTTTTTAAGTTACGGTATAAGTATTAAATTAATTAAGATTATTGTGACCAACAAAAAGTTGATTACAACACATACTACATTTTAAAATTTTTCTAGTCTAGAGATAACATTTTTTTACTCTTATAAGGAAGAGCTTCGGGCTCGAAAAAAAAAAAAAAAAAAAAACGCACCAAAATTCGTCGTAGGTTATTTACTTACTTCAATGGTAATAATAGTTTCTTTGTAAAACTCCGCAGTTGCTCACTAAATGGATTTATAGACAAGTGCCACTTGTTTAAAGAACAACTGTGCTTGAAATTCTGTACATAAGACTGTTTAATATCTCTAACTAAATTACTAATTAAAGAATGACTTAAATATCATAACGCAATTGATTAGCCGTCAGCAGAATGGGCTCAGGGTTCCTGGTTCTAATCTAGGTTGTGAATTCTTTCCTATTTTTCATTAATAAATTACTAACGGTCAAGTGTGCAACTGCCCTAAGGAAAATGCACATGAAGGATTTGTATAAAAATGATCAAAGTAATAATCATTCGCAAATTGCGCAAAATGCACAATTAGCAAATGCAAATTCGGTATAATCGCAGAAAGCGCATTAGCAAAGCACGTTTTGATGACACTTTTGAATTCTATACAGTTTCACTACTATACAGGGTGATTCAAAACTCAACATACAAACTTTTAGGGGAGGTTGTATGGGTGATTCTAAGCAAAAGCGTTCATATGAACGTGGGTCCGAATTTAAACGATAACTGAGATATGAACAGAAATAAAAATGCCGCCACCAAGATTAACAAGTTAATAACTCAGGTTCTATAACACCTAGGATAATGAAATTTGGGAGTATAGTAGGGTACTTAAAGCTGTATATGCCGTTAAAATTTGATCGACTTCCAAAGAGTAGTTTCCGAGTTACGCAGTCAACATTGTAACAGGTGCTGGTAAGTACTCACATGTGAACACGTGTTACGACGTTGAATGCGTAACTCTGAAACTATTCGTTGGAATTCGATCAAATTTTAACGGTACACAGTTTTATGTACCCTATTATTCCGCCAAATTTCATCATCCTATAATATCTAATAGAACCTGAGTTATTAATTTGTTAATCTTGGTGGCGGTATTTTTATTTCTGTTCATATTTCAGTTATCGTTCAGATTCGGACACATGTTCATATGAACTTTTTTTTGCTTAGAATCACCCATACTTCCTATCCTTAAAGTTTGTACGTTGAGTTTTGAATCACCCGTATAGCAAATTTTCTACCATGCATAACGAAAATTCGGTTTATTTCTTTATTTTTTTTATTTAGAATTGATTTACAAAGAGCCCTGGCCGGAGCCTGTATGGCCAGCTGGCCGACGTGTGAGTTCTCCGGCGGGGTTATTGAATAACAGATATTGAGTATTAATTTATAGTAAAGGTTTGGAATTATATATCCTTTTAAAAAAAAACTAACAAAATGGTAAATTTTATGGTAGTTCGTGATGGAGTTAAAACGGATGAGGGGTTAGTAGTTAAGTTTCCGGTAGGAAAATGTATGTGATATTAAGAATCATTAAAAAAAATTGGGTTATATAAAGGGATAATTGTAAATAGTAAAAAGTTTTAGTGGGGGTTAGTAGGTATTTTATTAGATAGAAGCGAATTTTTTTAATAATTTTTTAAAAGTTGCACTTGTGGGAGATAATCGGATATGTTCAGGTAAATTGCCCCACCATTTGACGCCGATAAAGGAGATGCAACGGCGTTGGTAATTATTTCTGGTAAAAGGAAGTCTAATCAAGTTTGACAATCGGGTGGGATAGGGGTGAATGTTTTGTTGATAAGATATTTCAATAGGAGTAGAAAGAATTAATTGAAGGTTAATAATTTTGTAAACGAATAAGCAAAGTTGAATAATATAAATTTGATAGATGGTTGGAATACCCAGGAGTTCGAAATAATGGGAAACAGAGTTAGGCAATCGGATGTTAAGCAAGGTTCTTAGAAACCATTTTTGCAAGCGATAAAGGCGTAAGAGATTGGAGTTCGTAGCGGATCCCCAAAATTGGACTCCGTAGCAGAGGGCCGAGTGTATTAAGGAGTTATAAAGAATGATTAGTATATATAGGAGGGAAGAAAGCGGAGATGAGATATCATTCCTTGTCTTTTATTAAGTTTAGTTAAAAGAATATTAGTATGTAAGTCCTAGGTAAGATCATGCGTCAAATGGATTCCTAAGTATTTAAAAGTATTCGTGGCTAGTAATAAGTGTGAGTTATAGTAAATAGGCAAATCTGTAGGAACATTTAGCTTATTCCGTTGGAAAAATAGCATGTATTTTGTTTTGTTAAGGTTTAAGGCAAGCGAGTTAGCTGAGTTCCAGTTGCTTAAGTTAGATAAAGTTTGATTAATATTAGTGGAAAGAGTTGCAATACTAGAATCGGCAAGCAAGGTTGCATCGTCGGCATATAAGATGAAGTTTGAAGAGGCAAGTGTTGAAGCCAATTCGTTGATAAAGAGGTTAAATAGTAATGGTGAAAGGATAGAGCCTTGTGGGACACCTATATTGCGAATCAGTAGTGAAGCCGAAATATCATGGGAGGTTAGGTACTAGGAAGATCAGTAAGAAAGTCGATGAGCCAGTGAAATGGAGGGCCGCGGATATTGAAAAATGAGGTTAATTTGTGAATTAGAAGTTGGTGAGACACGGAGTCGAAGGCTTTGGCGGAATCTAAAAATAAAGAAACAACATAGCTGTTTTTGGACATATGAAAAGATATGTATTCAGTTAATTCATAATAGGCTGTATCAATACTACGGTTGGGACAGAAACCATGTTGAGCCGATGATAATAATTTATTGTTATGAATATAATTGGATAAGCGGTAGAAGCACAGTTTTTAAAAATTTTTGAGAATATTGGGCGATAATTGTGAAAATCACTATGGTCACCATTTTTATATATGGGAATAATTTTGGCAGTTTTGAGTAATTTGGGAAAAGAACCTGTGGTGAGCGATATATTAAATAAATGCGTTAGTGGAAGTGTTATGCTAGATTTTACTGCGATAATGACATCTGGACGAAAACCTAAAGGGTCGGGGGAAGATGAGGATTTTAATTGCATCATTACTTTTGATATCTCTTCGGGAGAAGTGGGAGTAGCAAAGAAAGAATGGGAAGTCCGCGGAAGATTAAAAGAGTATGAAAGAGGAGGGGCTAGGGGTTGAAGAAGAGTAGGTAAAAGAATATTAAGAAACTCAGATAAAATAGAAGAAGTTAGGCTCTGAGGATCTGGTAAGGGGGAGCACGAAGAATGGGGGCAAGAGAGAAGGTTGTTAATCGCTTTCCATTTTTCTTTGTTTGAGTTAATTTTGTTAAACAGTTGTGCATAGTAATTGCGTTTGGCAGTTTTGATGATGTTTGGCAGTTTTGATGATGTTACGCAGTAGGTTAGAAAAAGTTCGAAATTTTTTGCTGGTTTGAGGGTTAGGATTGAGCCGAAATTTGCGGTAAAGAGCATTTTTGTGTGCTGCTTGGCGAAGAATGTAAGTATTTACCCAGGATTTACGGAATGGTATAACAGCTTTATGGAGGGTGGAGGTAACATAGGGAAAGTAGCGGTCATAACCGAGACGAAAATGGCCCAAAACTTTTCAAAGAGTAGTATTAAATACATTTATACATTTATAAATCTCTCTCTTCGGAATTAAAACGTCACCAGTGCTTTCAATGAATTGCTCATCATTACCTTCATCACCGTCAACATAACTGCGATTTAAAGTTATGAAACTGCCGCTTACCAACTGGCTTTCATTTTTTTTTTTTAATCAAGAGAATACTATCATATTATGTCGTAATTACATTGATTGATCGCTAATCGTTGACCATTTGTTCGTGTCACTTAACGCTTTTGTTTATAGATCTTTTTAGAGGAGTAACTGAATGGGGCCTTCTAATGGGCAACTGCGGAGTTTTACAAAAAAAGCTACCATCACCATTAAATTCAGTGGTCAGTAAATGGTCTCGACTGAGTTTTGGTGCGGCTTTATATTTTTCTTTTGGTTGAACCCAAAAGTGATCCTTCTTAGATAAAATATACAATGTACACCACATTCTTGTCAACGCTCGAGTTGGGTTCCTGAATACGTGAACTTTACTCAAAACGGCGTTATTCAAAATACTGATTTCCCATGGAAACATTGCTAAATAGAGAGGTTATGTTCCTAATAGTTCCAAACGTTATTAAATATTTCAAAAGAATGTACAAATAAACAATATAAAATATTAATTAGTATTTTATTTTATTTATGTTGTTCGTCTCTTTGAGCGTTCGCTATTTTTTATTGCTCATAATATCAATACGATTGTATATGTACCGTATAATATTTTTTTTAACTATATGAATATAATGACGCTGTAATGTTGTTTAAATCATGGAAGACAGTAGCGAAAACGAAACTTATTACACTGCGCAAATGTTGCCAACTCAGAAAAAAATTTTTCCCGCTAAAACCAAGCTAAAAAAAAACCCGTTGAATTCAATTGCATTAATGATGTTTTAGAAAATGTTTGAGCAGATTTATGCATAATTTCTGTATAAAGTCCTGAAATTTAGTGGGAAATCCGCGAAGTTGGATACATTGCTGCTCAAATGATTTCGAATGGACTCGTGGGATATCCAGATGGCATATGAGAGTGTATTATGAGACGTTAATGAACTTTAATAAAAATAAAAGGTAAACGGTATTTGAAAGAAGTTACAAAAAATATTCAGCGTTAATCAAATAAAAGTTAATCAAGAATGTGATGCATTTTGATCAAAGAGAAATGAAAATGAACTTGATGTTTCATTCAAATAATTGTTATTATTTTTATTTAGAGTAATTATGCAAATTCCAGTATGAAGGGGAAGAAAATTCGCAGGCTGGCTGGATTACAATTTAAATTAATAAAAAAATTAAAAATGAAAAAATTAATTTTATAATAAATTTAATGAATCCACTAAAATGTTCTTAAAGCACATAATACAATTAGAAGAATAATATAGAATAAGAAATTTTTCAGTGAACCGTTTTTTTCTTCATTTTAATATTCACATTCTAGCTTTAATAAGTTTTACCTTTAGAAAAAACGGGTTATTTGCCAAATATCATGAATCCTAAGAAATTTATGTCATAAATTTGACTCGAAGAGAAAAATATTACGGGCAAGGGGAAGGCCGAATGAAAATATTTGATTCAGTTAAAGGGTTCTCATTAAAATTAATAATTCATTATCGTGCTGATCGTGCGTGTGCTGAAAACATTAACCTTAAATGTAAAACAAAAGATAACCTTGTATTCATTCATGACTAGTCGCTACGAAGTGATCGTCGTGTCATATGCCGTATCTTGCAAATTTCTAACGGTACTATTAGAACACGTATTATTGAATCGATTTCAACTATCTTCGAACTCCCCCAACTCTGATCCATATTTATTGATTGTAAAAATCTTTCATGAGTTTCGAAAAAAATAAAACAATTCATAGACAGAAAGCGAAAGCACAAAGCATCTTTCGAGACTTAATTTTAGCAAACTTAGAGCAATAATTAGAAGCCTTTGATGCAATTTCAAGTAAGTTGATGCAAAGTTTACCATCCAAGTTTACCTATTTTATTTAGGGTAATATCGTGTTGTATGAAGTCTCGCATTATCTCATAAATGAAGTTTCAAGTGGTTGTTGCGGTTGCGGAACCGAAGCATTTTCTTTAGATAAAAGGTGATAAGATATATTTACATCCCTAATTTGAGCTGCTGTGGACAACAACAGGGAGAATTAATAGAGGCTTGTTGATGACCATAATAAAACAAAAATTAAGCAAAAACTGTGGAATGGAACAACCACAAGGAGAATTGAATCACCGGATACGTATTTCGGGTACCAGATACCTATCTTCAGCGGAAAAACACAAAAGTAAGAAATAAAACGATGGGTACTTGATGATTTTTTACTTCTTACTTCTGTCTTTCTCCGCTGAAGATGGGTATCTGGTACCCAAAATACATATCCGGTATTTCAATTCTCCTTGAGGAATAGAAATTTCCCTTTGGTTGGATGACCATAATGCAAATTTCTTATGTTTTCTAATCACCTTCCTAATACATTTGCAAATCTAAGTTTTTTTTGAAAATGTTAACAATTAAGATTTTTGAAATTTGAAAATTTAAACTAATAAGGAAGCGTTACCATTATCTCAATTAAAGAAGATGAACATACTTCATTCATTTGATAATTATAATATAGAAAAGGAAAGAAAAAAATTCCGCATAGAAAAAAGTGTCACTCGTAGTCCCTGATTCTAGCCCAGGTCAAGGAGTTTTGTAATCGTCATCTCCATTGCTAGAATTGGCGCTTGATTGGGTCATTGCTTTACTTGGCTTTTAAATGAATGCATGTTTTAAATAAAAAATAAATAAATACTCCGCTTATGAATGGGTTCTATATCTACACTAAACTGACACTTTATTAGGTACACCCATAAATAGCGTGTTGAACCTCCATTAGCCTCAAAGCCGACTGTCTTCGTTTGAACAGGCGGTTTAAATCTGGGGACTGAGCCGGCCACTGCATCAAAGAGAAGTCACTCATGTTCCTGGAAGCATTCCATAGCGATTTTGGCCCTTTGTGCTGGAGCATTATCTTGCTGGAAGGAGCCATCTGCATGCTTATAAACTGTGAGCATGAAGGGTCAACCTTATCAGCAACAATGAAGAAAACATTCCCCACACCATTACTTCACCTCCACCACCTTGCAAAATCCCCACCAGTCATGAGGATCTGTTCGTTAACATGATGCAACAGGAACATACGAGGTCTGTTCAAAATATAATAGAACTTCTTTAATTACGCGTCACTACGAGCAGTTGGCAGCACTGCAATTGTCATATCCTTCCGCCCAATGAACTATTTACAAGTTTTTACATGTTGTTTAGTTTCCGAGTTAGTGCCATTTGAGTGCAACATGTTTCAGTGTTCGTGGCGATTTTTGCAATGTCCGATTTACGAGAGCAGCGATGCAACGTGAATTTTTGCGTGAAAGTGGGGAAAACATTTACGGAATCGCAAAAAGAGACCACTGTTGTGACAAGACATCGGTCCTGCCCCCTCAGCCTTGTTAATTCGCCAGTTTTGTGCCAAAAATCAGATGACTGTCCTCCCTCAGCCTCCCTACTCCCCAGACCTGGTTCCCTACGACTTTTTCTTGTTTACAAAATTAAAATCAGTGCTGAAAGGACGCCGTTTTGACTCCATTGATGACATTAAGAAAAATTCGAAAGTGGGAACACCGCTGGAACAAGTGTGTGAATAGAGGAGGGGACTACTTTGAAGAAGACAAGACCAATAAGCTGAATATTAAACAAAAAATAAATAAAAAAAAAAGGTTCGGTTATTTGTTGAACAGACCTCATGGATTCGTCTGACCAGGTAACCTTTTTCTAATCCTCAATGGTCCAATCCTTGTGCTGCTGCCTACAGGAGACGCGCATTCTTGTTCTTCTCTGACAGCATTAGTACCCGAAATGGTCTTCGGCTTTGGTAACCCATTCGAGCGAAGGTGCGATTAGTTGTCCGTTCTGATATTGTTGCCTTTCTGTTTTCGAGAAAAGTTTTGACATTTTCCTCTGGCCTCTTTCATCAACAAAGGTTTTCTCTCCACAGGAATCACGATGGCTACATGTTTTTTGTTTTTTGATCCACTCTCGATAAACCCCTGAAACTGTGGTAAGTGAAAAGTTCAGGAGAGTCACCTTTTCTGAAATGCTTATTCTAGCCCGTCTTGCACCTATCACCATGCCACGCTGGAAGTCAGTAAGATGACTGATTTTCCACATTTTTGATATGTTTTCACGTTTAACAAACAGAAAAGTTGCTTCAAGATATTTATACCGTGATTTGTGATCATGTGACATGCAAATCAGGCAGCCATTCAATTTGCATTTTTGTGAGGTGTATCTAAGAAAATGGCAGCTCAGTATATTATCGTTTATGAATATACGAGAACGTTCTAAAATTTTTATATTACATTTTAAAATGGTCACTGCAAAATTTCTTATTATAACAGCAAATTTAATAATCCCTGTTGAACATATTTAGAACTCGTCAGTGAGCAGAGAGCTTCAAATTTTTAAATTTAAACAAATCGTTTTAGATGCTTTATTGCTAGAGAGATTATTAATTTTTATTTCAAAGTGTTTAGAACTTTTTTTAGATTTTATTAAGTTGGGAATATTTGTCTCACTATAAATTGACGCATACCAGTTTAGAGCAAGTTTAATAAAAATACTCAGGCTGAAATAAAACATAGAAATCAGGTCCGTACTTAGTCAAGAAGATTCTCAATCATTAATTGATAATGATGAATCTGAGCCGTAAAAATTGTCTGTGGAATCAAATTCTGATTTAAAGTTGCAAAATTTGCTGTCATGGCCAAATCGGCTGCACGAAGCAAAAAAGATTTGAGCACTGAGAACAAAGGCAGCAAATGAATTATAGGGAAAATGAGAACAAAAATTTCGTAAAGACAACTGCCTTGAGTAAAGTATTTACGTAAAATGACCTTAGTTGATCGTCAGGAACTAACTTCCCTATGGGTGTATTTAACGAAATTTTGGGGGAAAGATGGAAGCATTATACCGAGGCAAATACAGTAGATCCGTTGGTTTCTTTTTTGTGATAACGTAAGACTTAGTTCGTGTGTCTATATTATTAATGTTATGTTAAATTTTCTTCCCATTTTTTCTTCCTTTTGTTTGGATCATTCATTAATTAAACAACGTATTATGAACTCCCAACATATTATTAGAATACATTTGCTCTCATCATTGAACCATTCATAATAGTTTAAATTTAATACTTTATTTTCACTAAACATGCCATAAATTTATTAGTTGCTGGATCCGATTCCGCCGATGAACGCATATCTCTAATCGTTCAATTAAAGGCTTCAAATTGCCATTCTTTAATTTTTGTTGCCACTATTGTTCGTAAGGCATTCATTTATTACGTTTATAAGATAACGGAGGCCGTGTAAAAGAAAGTGAATGACTTCTAAGCTAAAATTGTGTTGTTTTCCCAAATTAGCGAAATTAGTGGCTGTCTTCAATTGAATTCTTGGTGAATACTGACTGTCGTCCACTTTGAAAACTATCTTTCAAGTGACTCATTTCTTATTTAGACTTTTGAGTCTACTTAGAGTGTATCAAGTGTACATTATCATTCTATTAATTTGCGAACAGTTTTATAGAAACCATTTAGAAGCCATTAAGCAAAAGAAGCCTTTTTTGAGTACTCTGTAAACAACTAACCATCATTCACACGTTTTACTCCCATATTTTGTTAAGATATTCTTAGCTTCGTTTTAACATCCACATAACCAATTAATGAGTACCACGTATATTTAGAATGAAAGCGGTAACAAATAGGACCCGAACATATTACAGTCACGTCAGAATCCTCCTGAGGATAGGCAACATAGGAAAAAAGTTAGACTTGGGCCTAAATCATCTAGTACTTATTCCTTTCCCTATATGAACCTTTGCTTAATGACTTCATTCTTTTTTTCATGCAGGATCGCCATTATCCAAACTAAACATCCTCAAGTACTCCTCTATTTGATACTGCTCCACTTTCCTTGGTTCCGTCCCCCACATGTCCCATCGAAAAGGAAAACTGCTTAGCATATCTTCATCACTCATTCCTTCCATCTACTCAAGTCATTTCAAAATAGGCTTGCAGAAAGCATCCACTTCATTTCTCTTTATTTCACACATTTCTCTTATATTATCATTTAAATCATTTTTTGAAAGCCTTAGCAACACCCATGCACAAAAATATTGCTCCTGATACAAGATGGCTATTTCAGCAAAAAAATCTAACCAAGATAAAAAAATCTTATAGTAAAAATTAAAAAAAAATAAAACACTAAAAAATACTATAAACATTCTTCTTCTGAGAACTCATAAATTATCCATGTGTTTGGAACAATGAAATTTTGCTAATTTTTGAACTCTTCAGGAAGAAAAAGGGTTGTATTAAGGCGGCGCACATTTTTACTTGACCGGTGAACCATGAAGAGATGGCCTTTTACTCTCCCTCACTTCAAAATTCGCGAAACGTTGAAGTGAGGGAGAGTGATTTCCTCTTTTCACTTTAGTGTGCACAAGTTATCGTCCATATTTATTACTTTTCATTGCCCGTGGAAATTCTAAGACTCTTGGTAAAAGCCTCTTTAAAAAGAAGGCAGAAAGGACGTGCGAATGATTCTCTGACGTAGTTCTATATTTTCAGTATAAATTGTTCGTTTGAAGATATTCAAAAGCATTTAGCAGGAGGAAGGCAAATAAAAAAAGGAGAGGATTCGTTACCAAAGCAACCGACATTCAAACATCCGACATTTTTGAATCCATTCGTCGCTAAACTTTAGCGTTCATCATTGCCTTGGATGCCTGACGCAAGAAAATGAAGAGCACTTGCGCGGAAACTACTAAATAATCAAAAATGCAAAGCTAAGCATTCGTTGTGGTACCCATACACAAAAGCTAAAATTGAACATTTTCGATGTCCATTAGTTTTTAATGTTTCTTTTCGTTATTTTATACATGAAAATAAAAACAGGATTAAATCCTATCCGAAAAATCTAGGATTTAAAATAATATCATCCACAAATCTTAGAAGATCTCGTCCATATCTTAAAATCTGCTCTAATTACATAAATTTTAGTTATAAGATGTAAAATTTCGTATCCGAGTAAGAAATTACAAATTTTATTTTAAACCACATAATACCAATGGAAGAACTTAAATATCATATGGATAATTTATCATATTTCTCCAGACATATGAACCTTAAAAATCGATGTCATAGTGACAATTGTATTTCGTCAATTAATAATATCGATTTTTCCTTTATCGTTTCACTTTGTAACAAATTCCAATATGGCAAATACGAGTGCTGTAAACAGTCGAGTGACATTGATGTGATCACCTGTTAATATCCGGAATAACCACCAAGTGCAGCTCGGAGAGTGGCTAAACAGGCTGGGAGAGACTCAATGAGGTGCTGGAAAGATTCATATGATGACTGCAGTTCAGTTGACAGCTGTTAGAGGGTGCGAGATGGGAAAACATGGAGCGAATAACCCGATCGAGGTGGTCCCATAAATGCTCGATTGGGTTTAGGTCCGTTAAATTTGGGGGCCAGGGAAGTACAGTAAAGTCTTCGTCGTGCTTTTCAAACCACTCATGTACAATTTCAGCTGTATGAGATGTCGTATAGTCGTGCTGGAAGATGCCGATCAGGCCGAGGAAAAACAATGTTCATGTATGCAGTATACATGGTCAGCAAGGATCGATACGTACTTAAATCGATCAATATTGCCATCCACAATGATGAGTGCACCCAGAGTATGCCACGAAAACATATTCCAGACTATTACGCTGCCTCTGCCAGCTTGTTGGCGTCCACAAATGATTTCTGACGTTTGTTTTCTGACGCGCGAAAGTTCATCCGTAGGATGGAGCAAAAAAACGTGATTCATCTGAGAAGGCAACCTTTTGCCAATCAGTGGATGCAGTATTGGTACTGCCATGCAAATTCCAGCCTCTTCCGCCGATGCACAGTCGTTAGCATACAAGGTATGTTCATAAAGTAATGCAAATGATTTTATTGTGAAGCGACTGTATGTCGCAGCGCGTTCGGACCGCTTGGGCTAGATGGGGGGGGGGGGGGGGGGTGAACGCTTGGCTTCACAACGCGCCCTAGGTCAGTCTGCTCCGAACAGTGGTTTGATTTTGTGATGCTCGTCTCAAAGACCGTGTCACGACGCGCGATGGAGCAAACGATCGAACAATGGCACGCGTTCAAGTTCTGCGCCAAACTCGGCAAAAGTTGAACCGATACTTACGGGGACTCTGCTCTATCGTCTTCGCAAGTTTCAAGGTGGTTGAAGATGTTTAACACTCCAGAGGCGGCACGAGCGTTTGTAAAACGGATGGTGGCGCGCGGTCTGTGAGACCGCATTTTGAAATAACAATTTCAAAAATGAGACCGCATTTCAACAAATTTTTTAATGTTCAAAAATGAAATTCATGAATCTTTTTTTATCTATCACTTAATTTACCTCATGATTAATAGAAAACCTCAAAAAAATTTTCAATAATATCTAAAAATCGCAAGTTTTAGATAGAAATTTAAAAACCCTTCTTTTTCCCTCAAAATTAGACTTTTATAAAATAAATCAGGAAATGCTTTTATAAAAATAAAGAAGTTGAAAATTGATATTTTGCACTATTTTTACCTTTCATACATATACAGGGTGATTCTGAAAAAGTGTGTATAACTGTAACCAATGACAGGTGACCAGAATGAACCTTTTCCTTTGAATTCAATGTGGGTCCGAACCTTTTTTATAATTCAATGTGGGTCCGAATTTGAAAACTAACTGAGATATGAACAGAAATAAAAATGCCGCCACCAAGATCAACAAGTTAATAAGTCAGGTTCTGCAATGTCTAGAAAATGAATTTTGGAGAAATAATAGGGTACATAAAACTGTGCATACTGTTAAAATCGAGTAGTTTCCGAGTTACGCACTCAAAATCGTAACAGTGCTCACATGCGAATACAAAAATGCAGTGATGCGGTCCCTGGGACCGCGCGCCACCTCTGGAATGTTAAGGCGGGCCGGGAAGAGGTGATCGACAACCCCCGCTCTGGGCGGCCATCAACTAGTCCCACCAACGAAAATGTGACTCGTGTGCGTGATTTGTTAAACTCTGGCCGTCGAATGAGTGTTAGGATGATTGCACAGACACTAAACCTTCAAATAGCCACTGTGCACACCATGACAAACGATCTCAACATGCGACAATGCTCCCAGCCACTGCGCTCTGTGCTTCCGTGAGTTCCTGGCGAAGCACAACTTGGCAACGCTACCCCAGGCCCCTTACAGTCCCGACTTGGCTCCGGCAGACTTTTTTTGTTTTCCATGATTAAGACCGCCCTCAAAGGACACAGTTTTGACGGCATTGAGGCGATCCAAGCCGTCGTGACAACCGCTCTGAACGAAGTTCCCGTCGAGGCCTTCCAGCGCGCATATCTTGTCTGGGAAAATGTGTAGATGCACGAGGGGAGTACATCGAAGATTTCTAAACATTTGTAATTATATCTTGAGTAATTTTTTACAACAACACCTCCATTACTTTAAGAACACACCTTGTAGGTGCTGTCACCATCCGTCTGCTTCGGAGCTCCATACGCAACAACGTTCGCTGAACTGTCGCTCTAGACACACTAGCGATAACCCCCTGGTTCATTTGTGAAGTAAGTTGCTCCACTGTAGCAGCGACGTACTGCGGCAGCTGCCGTTCTCCTCTTTTATCTATGGCTCGTGGAACACCACAATTTCCACGTCGCTTATTTTCTAAAGTGCCTTGTTGCCATGCGCGTTACACTTTTACCACAGCAGCACGCGAACAGTTCACAAACTCCACAGTTTCTGAAATGCTGCCACCCTTCGCCGAAAGCCAATAATCCTTTGTGCATCTGATAAATCACTCCGTTTCTGGAATGCAACAATTGAAATGTTTTTCGAATGCCTACAACACACTGTATATAATTATCCAATCTGCTGATGACACGTCATTTATTGTCTCATTTATTTAGTGCCTTCTGCGACTGGTTATTTAGCGCTAACATCACAAATAGCAGTTGGTGAGATTAATGTGGTGTTATATCGTATCATAGAAATCAATCACAAGTTCTGAAACCAAGTATGAAGATAATTCTGAAAAATTTTTGCATAAAGTTTGTAGTATTGTATGTACAAAAAATAAATTCCCTAATTAGAATTTATAGGATATTTAATTTAATTTTTTTTCCTGCTTGATGATCTCTGTGAATGTTTTCTCCCTTCATATTGCTTCATTCTAAGGATTGGTCATTTTTTTATTTTCTTTCATTACAGAGGCCACACAAGCTATCTCACATGTTGTACCATCGCAGACACATTCGTCATCACGGGTAGTTCAGATACCACCATCCGAAAGTGGTGCATGACGAAGTGTGAATGTACCCATGTGTATAAAGGACATGCGAGTAGAATCAGCAGAATCATTTGTACAGGTACAACATAATTCTGTATTTTCTCTAAAACAAAAATATTTTTTATATAAAATTTAGTTGCGATACAACTTAGCATATGATTTTTTACCTTTGATAATTAAAAATGAACTTTGCATATTCCTAATAACTTCATATCCGTTGAAGTTTATGTCAGATATACGAGGGTGAATCAAAAAGTAAGTTATACTCTGAAACAGTAAAAACAGATGTAAGTTAAGATCCCATACACACATTCTGAGGAAACGTGCACCATTTATTTCACTTTTCTACATAACCACCCAACAATTGAACGTAAACACTTGTCTGAACGTGAAATTAACTTTTCCATGCCGCTGCGGTAAAAATCCGCTCCCATATGAAACGCTAAGCGTTTTGGCGATTTCTTTAATTCTGGTTCGTCGATTTTCCAGAATCATCTCATTAACGCGGGCAATGTGTTCGGGAGTGTTGGACGTGGATGGTCTTCCTGAGCGGTATTCGTCCGTCAAATCTGAGCGCCCATTTTCGAACTGCTGGCACCACTTCACAATAGCAGGACGAGAAATCACATTATTCCCGTAGACACTGCAAAATTCCTTATAGATTTCAGTGCAATTTAAGCCTTTCTCCCACAAAAAACGGATTGTTCCGCGAATCTCCAACTTGGAGTGTACAACCAGTTGCTGCGTCATGACAACAATACTCTCGCGTACGCAGTAAACGCGTGAACACGTGGGATCATGCCACCTTGCAATTATAGACATACAGGGAACATCTTTAAAAACGGCGAATGATGTCGGAGTCTTTCGAGCACAGATGGTGCTGAATGTAACTTACTTTTTGATTCACCCTCGTATAACTTTTTACTATACTTCGCCGGGCACACATGGATGACTAATAAAAAGTCAACGTTAGTATACGCACTCAATATCCAGCCTGCGGTGAGCTTACCTAATTTCATTTGTAATGAACTACCTCGGTGGCCAAGAGAGCTGAGGCGTAGGTTTCCAGTCCCATATCTGTTGGGTGTGTTTGTCCCAGACGGATATTGCGATATTAGGAATCCGAAAGGGCACAAATGATTTAAAAGTTGCCCCTGCCTTCATAAAAATCTCTAATGTTTTATTTCCATTCCATTTGCTAAACAGCCTCGTTCATTAAACTCAAACTAATATAACTAATACACATTTGATACTTGCAAGATTACTCAAAAACCTAGATATCTGCCCACAAAAACTACTAAATCTGTCTCACTATCATCTCTGAAAAATCCTTCCAAGACTACTAAAAAGAGCTACAATCATCTCAATTTACAAATCAGGAAACAAAAATCAAAAATAAAACTATCGTCCCATATCAGCCCTACTAATAATAAAATGGTGGACGCCCAGGTTTCCGTGTACAATGGTTACCAATGGATCTTTACATCAAACCAGTCAAAGCATACGGCCAAAATTTAAACGCTGTACTAACTAATGTCTCCAAAGCTTTTCACACAGTTTCACGAAAACAACACATAAGCGACCTTCAAGCCTTGCATATTACTGATCCATATCTGTCATTAATCAAAGATTACTTCTCTGATAAAGGAAACAGCATATATGGCAACTCCCAAATTACTGCCAAATCTCGACGAGGAGCATTACGTGCTACCTCATCTATATACCAACATGAAGCATACGAAGTTAAGTAGATGACAGCATCCTGTTTAAAATCTTTGACTGCAAAGACTCCATAAACAAGCAAATAGAACAAGATATAAAATGGTTAGTTACATGGTACAAACAGCGTGGAATGAAACTGAATCAAGACAAGTTCAAATCGATAATATCAAAAATGCATCTATACCATCATCAATAAAAATATTAGGCTTCACCTTTGATTCTCGTCTACTTTTCAATAATCTAATTGATGCTATAATTATTAATGTCATTTATTTAAACGACTCTGTACTTTTCTCATGGCAACAGAAATCAGGCAAGTAATACTAGCTAACGTACTATCAACCTTATTATACTAAAATTATAACCTGGGCAAGCACCGTAAAGCCTAATTTAAATCGCATCAAAAGTTGCCTATAATCAAGTCATACAAATAGACTTCAAATTAAGTAAAACCACTTCAATCACCCGAATCTGGCGCTATTATCAACTTCCTACACTACTATACATGTGTCGCATCGGACTTATCAATGAATTACACTGGTCAACAACATTTTTGCTACTGGGGAAAATGTAGGTGTTTTAGACTAATTTGGGTGTGCTGATTCCAAATCTGAACTCCAAATTTCTCTATCACGTCAGGACCTCGAGTTACACATTAGAAACTATCAATATTTAAATTTGACATTATGAGTGTAACGTGTATATGCAGAGTAAATAGTGATAACGCAGTGGAAAAATAAATGATACACGTGAACAGGGTAAGGATTAAAATTAAGTTTTAATTTGGAAAATTAAAGAGTAAGGATAAACCTGGACCTAACAATAAGGTCGGGGAGTTATAAATCAACTCCACAAAAACGTAAGTAACATAACGAGTAAAGCTTAAACAAGCAACTAAACATAGGTAAATAAATAGTCACCAAATATAAATACTAAACTTAGAGGGTTTATATAAGATACAAATAAACCTTTATCTATAATTGCTTAGATCGCAAGACAAAAACTAAAACTAGAACAGGCAAAAACTACAACACAACCCAGCCGGTCGCGCCGGTCATCTGATAAAGTAACACCTTAGCCTAAGCAAAGCTACGGATAAACCAAAAGAACAGCTTGCTCAGCTACATGACATAATTAAGAATTAATTAACAATCACAATTCTTATTCACTTAAGAAATTATCATAATATTCCTCAAAGCACCCTAATTAGCTTA
>JAHWFO010074327.1:230463-263869 GCA_023313115.1 Rhysida immarginata | reverse complement strand
AAAAAATTAATTTTCTCGAACGTACAGTAATATGTAGAAAATGTAAAAAGCTCCTATTTTCTTTCCTTTCTCATCATTTCCGAACGTATGATATACGACATGCCATATGTTGCCATTGTTCTAAAGACCAAGTGACTGCCACCCCCGCAAATCCGAGCCCAATGGAACAACTGTAGATCTTGCCTAGAGGAAACTGGAAACTGAATTTCACGCCTTTACTTACTTAAATAGCACATTGGTATGTTGTCCTCTCTGAATCCCATCCCCGTAATTCCGACCCCAGTGTACCAATCAAAACTAAACTAAATAGTGCAGATGGACATGCCCATAGTAAGCTACATTCCGAATTTCTACCTTCTACCTCAAAAAATGTAGAAATTATGAAGGGGACGGACTGACATTATAAAACCAATATGTAGCTCCATTCTTCCGCTACTCAATAATATAGATTACTAGCTGATATACCCGGCGTTGCTCGGACTCCTTTTTGATGAACTTTTGCAATATCTGAACGTGAATATACAGTGAAAATGAACACATGAAAAAAGGTTAGAATTAATACAGTAAAAATCATATTGAAAAACCGAAAAGAATTCTTTTAAAATGCTCCCAATACATGGCGCTCTCTAACTATGGCCTTCTAGCCGTTCTACCACAGATTAAATAAAACATGTTTTCTCTGTGTTTTCTTAAATCTGAGATTCCATTTGATTTCTGCGTATGTGTAGAATAATGCATGTGGTTTCGAAAGAGGAAGGAATAGAATGAAAATAAAAAAATACTTTGATCTGACGTTTCTTCAGCCTGGTTGTGGCTGTAGTGCTCCTATTTCACTCACTGCATACTTGAGTTTGGAAGAGCTTGTGGCAACATGTAGGCTTTGTTTTACCACAGTCAGCTCATGGGAAGAGACTATATAATAATTTGAAATGTTTATGGTAAATGCCCTTATTTAAAAAAAAGTATCGTTCATTACTGCAGATAGACTTATTCTAAACTTGCTAATAACCGACATAAAATAAGAAATCATAAAAAATTGACTTTAAAAAATCATTTGTTCATCTAAATATTCAACAATTCCAAAATTACACGCGAATGACGTCCCTCGCCTAAATAATTTCTTGGCAACGTAATCATGTGAAATCGCCCTAATGTGGTGAATTTTGATTCAATGATTACCTAATATTCATCCGTTATAGTTTGCTCTACCAGGGTGCTAGGATATCTTTTAGAGCAATGGCTATCTTGTATGCAAGGAGAGTTTCGAGTTAATGCATCTATTCCGATGCAACTACATTAACCCGGTTGTTGGCCACTTGGTGAAAATTCGCACGATTTCGAAAACTGCGCTGAAGCATGGCCGACTCACACTCTTCATCTGGTGCTCGATAGCCTGCTTCAGTTTCTTCTATGGGGATTGTTTTTTTTTCTTCATGGATGTACATGATCGTTTGTTTCTAATAAATAATATTTGTTTAATATTATTTATTAGACTTACCTAATTCCATTTTTCCATCGTTTGTGTGCTCTGCAATTCCAACAATGTGAGCTGGGTTATTCACTAATTGATAATCTATTGTTGCATTCGCACTTTGCTCTCGATATCTTGAAGCCAAACTTGGGCATTCATCACTTGAAGCAAAACAGTGCGTGGGCGAAACCGATACAGCACCGAGCGAAATGACTGCTTTCTCTGCCGCCTTTCCACTATTTCTCATTTACAATCACAAACGGACAACCGATGTTATAGATATAGACAGTGGCAGGTTTAACGGTAAGCGGACTAAGCGGTTGCGTGTGGCCCCGAGATACCATAGGGCCCCGATTGTTATAAAAAATAGACAAAATTATCGTTTAACGGGTAATTAATTAAGTAATTGAAAGTACGTTAATTTATTTTATGGAAGGAAGCTTTAATTATTAAAATCAAATAGAAGTAAACTTTGAGGGCTCCAAAATTGAGGCTCCTAACTTCAGTTTAAAGGCCCCAAAATTTTTACCGCTTGGGGCATCCGCCTAACTTGAATCGTTCTTATTATTAGGAGCTTTAGCATAAAAGCTACTTATAAGAATGCACCCTTGGTCTGTTTATCCGTCCGGCCGTCTGCCGTTTGCACGATAACTTGAAAACGGATTAAAACTTGATAACTTTTTCAAATTCTGCTTTCAGAAACATGACCATCAAAATCTTAGCTCGGCCGTATCAACTTTTCAGAATTTTTCGTGGACCCCTTCAAGTCGAATTCACGTGCTAAAACAGTAAGTGTAACGAATTGAGACAAAGTCATATAACAATCGATTAGTCAAGAGGGAATATATTGTTACTTTCTGTTCATCTTTTAAGCATTATTGACATCGGCGCGCGCACGTGAAATCGCTTTGTCGACGCACGATTGCTCAAGTGTTCATAATCTACATAAGCTTATTATTAAGTAGCGGAAAAATGGAGCAACTTATTGGTTTTATTTTATACACGATTTGAATCACCCTTCATCATTTCTACATCTTTTGAGGTAGAAGGTTGAAATTCGGAATGTAGCTTACTATGGGCATGTGCACCTTCACTATTTAGTTTGGTTTTGATTAGCCCACTAAGGACGGAGTTTTGGGGGTGAAAATTAGAGGGGACCAAAAGGTCTAGGTGTATTTATGCATATAAAGGAGTGAAATTCAGTATCCAGATTCCTCTAGGCAAGATCTACACTCCAAGATCTACACTCCAATATGGAAACTTTCTGAAATGTCAACAAGAGCTGTCTTTAGAATTGAAATTCCTCAAATGTGAGCAAGTTTACACACAAAATGAAATAAAACCTAACAAACGCTTCCCTTTAACTATGGAAAACAAATATTACTTTAATTCTAGCTTGAATTTACAAAGATTACAAGAAATAAATAAGAGGACCATCTGGGACAAAAATATGGAAACAAAGAAATTAAGGACAAAAGTATGGAAACTTTCCACTTTTCATAGGGGTGTCAAGAATATTTTGATGTTTCACTGCACTAAAGTATTGAATTAGTTCTTTTATGCAAATTGGGAAGCATTAACCATTTTAAATTTTGAGGTAGATGCAGTATAAAAATTTTGAAACCAGTAGTTGCTAAGATGCCTCCATCAAGGCAAATCGCTCAAAGTGTACGAAATCTGATTATAGAAAAATGGAATTCCAATGAAAAACAGATAAAGATAGCAAAGGACTTGGGATTGAACCACAGTGCTGTTAACAAAATAATTACAAAATTCAAGGAAACTGGTAAATGTAAAGTTGTCAAGAGATGCGGCAGAAAACGATGTACTAGTCGAATAGAAGATAAGCACCTACCACTGATTGTAAAGGCTGACAGGAGAAGAACAGCAAACCAAATAACTGCTGATTGGAATACAGTCACTGGAAAAGAAGTTTCAAGCAAAACTACCATTCGACGACTAAAAGAAGCTGGATTCAAATTCCGAACGCCGTTAGAGAAACCATTGCTGTCCACTAAGATGAGAAGAAAAAGACTTGCGTGGGCAAAATAACACGAAACGTGGACAACCGAGGACTGGAAAAAGGTCATCTTTAGTGACGAGAGCAGGTTTTCGTTGTATAATGATGGAAAACAAAAAATTGTTCGTCAGCAGCATGAAAAGTATCTTCCATCGTGTGTAAACACAAAGGTGAAACATTCTACAAGTATGATGGTTTACGGATCTATGACGGCCTACGGAGTTGGCAGCTTGTGCTTCATAGAAGGAACTGTGAACAGTGCCTACTACATTGATATCATGGCAAATCATCTCATCCCAACAGCTAGGTTCTACTACTAGAGAGACTTCGTTTATCAACAGGATGGGGCCCCGTGCCACAAAGCTAAGAAATCGATGGACTGGTTTGAAGAACAGAATATTCAAGTGTTAGACTGGCCAGGGAACAGCCCTGACCTTAATCCTATAGAGGAACTGTGGAGTATGATGAAAAAAGTGTCATCTGAAAAACCGACAAGCAAGCAGGAGTTGCAAGTGGCCATTCAAAATGCTTGGTGTAGTGTCACATGTGATTTTTTGTTGTAAGTTAATAGAGTCCATGCCCCGTCGAGTCCAAGCTGTAATTAAAGCACACGGCGGATGGACGAAGTATTGAATGGAAAGTTTCCATACTTTTGTCCTTAATTTCTTTATTTCCATATTTTTGTCCCAGATGGTCTTCTTATTTATTTCTTGTAACCAAGCTAGAATTAATGTAATAGTTGTTTTCCTTAGTTAAAGGGACTCGTTTGTTAGGTTTTATTTCATTTTGTGTGTAAACTTGCTCACATTTGAGGAATTTCAATTCTAAAGACAGCGCTTGTTGACATTTCAGAAAGTTTCCATATTTTTGTCTTGGAGTGTACAGTACTATGAAGTTTAGGCCCAATTGTTCCAGGGGGGTCGGATTTGCGGGGGTCCTAAGAACTATGGCAACTTATGGCATGTTATATATCATAAGTTCGGAAATGATGAAAAAGTTAAGAAGATACGAGGTTTTTTACATTTTATACACATTACGTTCGAGAAAATCATTTTTTTTGATTAAAAAACTTGGGGAGAGGTAGAAAGTGCAGATAAAGGGGTAAAAATAGATGACCGCAGCTGCCACTTGCCTTCCCCCTACTCGGGGGGGGGGGGGTGTTAATTTCTTTTTAATAAATGTATAAATGTGCTTCTGCTTCACTGCTAAAGCTCCTCCTTGGAATGTTTACAAGATTTTATTATTAATCCCCTTAAAACTGAACGCCTCCTTAAAGCAAGCATTTAATGTCAGCCCTTGTCGACGCAATATAGAAACACAAAGAGCCGATTGTTGGCCCAAACTTTGCCTAGCCAAATATTTCAGCCTCGAGGATTGCCCGGTTCAGAACTTATGGAGTAACAAACAATCAAACAAACAAACAGACGGAAAGTGCGCTATTTATATAAACATGAGCACTTGAGCAATCGTGCGTCGACAAAGCGTTTTCACATGCGCGCGCCGACGTCAGTAATGCTTAAAAGATGAACAGAAAGTAACAATGTATTCCTTCTTGACAAATCGATTGTTATATGACATGCCATTATCTTGGTATTCTTTATCCTCACTGTTTTAGAACGTAAATTCGATTTGAAGGGGTCCACGAAAAATTCTGAAAAGTTGATACGGCCGAGCTAAGACTTTGATGGTCATATTTCTGAAAACAGAATGTGAAAAAGTTAATCCGTTTTCAAGTTATCGTGCAAACAGCGGACGGCCGGATAAACGTACAGACCAAGGGCGCATTCTTATAAGTAGCTTTTAAGCTAAAGCTCCTAATAAAAATGCCGCCACTAAGATCAACAAGTTAATAACTCACTTTCTACATCATTTAGGATGATGACATTTGGGAGAATATTAGAGTACATAAAATTGTGAATACCGTTAAAATTTGATCGAAGTCCAACAAGTAGTTTCGAGTTACGTAGTCAACATCGTAACACGTGGTGCTTAATACTCACATGTGAGCACGTGTTACGATGTTGAGTGCGTAACTCGGAAACTACTCGTTGGAATTCGTTCAAATTTTAATGCTGTACACAGTTTTATGTACCCTATTATTTCTTCAAACATCATTATCCTAGGTTTTATAGAAAGTGAGTCATTAATTAGTTGCGGCATTTTTATTTCTGTTCATATCTCAGTTATCGTTCAAATTCGGACCCATTTTCATACGAACTTTTTTGTTTAGAATCATCCATACCACCTCCCCTTAAAGTTTGTGTCAGGGTTTTAGACTCAGCGTGTATATTTCCCTATAAAATATAAAGGTTGGTTACTTGTAACTTATCTGATTGGCTATTTTATATTTTTCTGTTTATCATATTTTCTATTTCCTTGGTTGACTTTTTGTTATTTCTAAAATAACTTAATTGGTTATTAATAGCTATATGTAGTCATAGTTCACATTTGTTTTAAAACTAACAAGCAAACAAATCTACAATCAGCTTTATCGTCCTGATAGAAAAAGGATTTCTTTTTATCCTCTGGATGACTTAACTAGATTTCATCTGGCTTTTTGCCTAGTTCAGTGAAAGCATTGCTTTCGGACCACTCGTTTTGTTTTTCCCTGGGCTATTCGATTGTCGATTGGAAAGCGAATGTTTCATAGAATAGCTAAGCGATTTACTTCCCGTGAACGTCTATTGGCTGGCATTAGAAATAACATCATCCTGTCGTTCAAGGTTAGGTGGCGATGACTATAAATACTGTTGAAAAAATAACAAATTCATTTCAAACTAGATGGCAACTAGATGGATAACAAATTCATTTCAATCCTGTCGTACAATCGGTTGTCATGGCAGCCAGATGAGTGGTGCTGCATTTGCGTGTCAGGTGGTAGTTGCCATCCCAATGAAAGTTTAGTCTTTTACAACAATGAAATTACAAAAAATAAGGTCCAGGTAAGTTTGAACGCCCCTCGCTTTCAAAACCTCATTACGATCGCGATCGAATGCGATCGTTCATGATCAATCTACGCTCATTTGTTTACGCTGCATATATGAGAAAAATGCAGCTTTTTGTCGTTCAGTGAATGCTCACGACCAACACAATAGAACTTTGGGTCTGATTAATTTCACTCTGAGCTCGTCCCCTTTTACATTGCAATCAACAACAATGGCGATAGTGAAAAGTATCTCAATCTATATTTCACAGTCGTGTATATTTGTGAAAGTAATCTGAAGCCATTGAACATTTCAATAGATAAGGTAAGAGCGAAGGAGTAAAAGATAAAAGCGATCATCGCTTATTTATCGATTTTATTTTTTTAAGCTTTTCTGTTATGTTGCAAGTTCTTCTTCATCTGTGCAGTCTATTAATCGTTGTGTTTTAACACAGGTATTGTCATGAAAGAATAAATGCATTCTAATAAATCTCTAGTTGATTATATAGCAGACTCTATCCGATTCGAAATAATAAATAACCGTGTACCCGAGCTTTCTCTTTGGTCTCAATTGAGTCTATTGAGTCCTTCGAGGATAGAAATACAGGGTGTCCTAAAAGTCTGGTAACATGGCTGCCAAGTAGGAGAGATCTGACGAGTGTGGTTTATAGGTAATAGCCCCCCCCCCCCCCAAACTCATTGCCGCACTCAAATTTGACCTTGACCCCAAATTTACGGTCATCCATTTGTTAACTCAAAAAGTATTAAAGATATAGAAAAACTTCCGATTGCTACCCTGTAGAGCAATACCACATTAATCTAAAAACAATTTTTAATCACACCCTTGCCCTTGAAAGATTTTGAGAAAATGGGCGAGAAAGAATACTCAAGAGTGTGCTTCCCCTTCCCCTTATCAACGGTGTGCTTCACTGCAATTCAAATGTGTTAGAAACCTCAGCCAACCTGGCCAGCTAAACCTGACATTGAGTGACTCTTTATAAGTGGAGGGACACAAATACAAAATTTCAGGTTCTTAGGCCTTTTCGTACAAAAGTTATATATGATTTGTATTTGGAGCCTCGTGGCCCCTGCCGAGGCCTCAGAGGACTATATCAAATTTAGTGTGTAAAAGCTAAAATTTTAAGCAACACATTATAAATATAAAACATTTCAGGTTTCTGGACTTCTGGTTTTAAATTTATAGCTTGATTTGAGATTGAGGCCGCAAGGCCTTTGCCAAGAGACTTATATAATTTTAATATAGATTAGCTAAATTTTTAAATACCACACAAAGATTAAACAAAATTTCAGGCCTTTCCGTTCAAATTTTATAGCTCCAATTATATTTGAGGCCGCCAGGGGCCCGAGGCCTATACCAGTCTCCTTGTATATTGTCGACAATTATTAAGTAACGCACTGTAAAAATATAAAACTTCAAGTTCTTAGGCCTTTTTATTATTCAAATGTTAGAGCTTATTTGTGATTTGGGCTTCAGGGCCCCTGTGGAGACCTAAGAGCCTTATACCAGTTTTTCGTGTATATTAGCTAATTTTTTTTAGTAAACGACTATAAGTATACAAATTTTCAGATTTCTAAGCCTTTTCGTTCAAACATTATAGCTCTGTTTGTTTAGGGCCCCTGCCAGGGCCCTAGAGGACTATATAAGTTTTAGTGTATAAGAGCTACAATTTTAAGTAACATACCATAAATATGCAAGAATTCAGATTTCTGGACTTCCGGTTCAAAAGTTATAGCTTGATTTGTGACTGGGGGATCAGGGCACCTGTCGAGATCCAAGAGCCCATGAAATTCATACAAGTGGCCACTGAGGGGCCCCGGGCCACCCTTGAGGATTCGCTATATTTTTCGCACCGTCCTCTGTATAGGGCGTACGTGTGTAGAAAATTTCAAGCCTCTAAGTTATGGCGTGTGACATACATGTTACATACGTCTGTACCGTCGTTAATAGGGTTTTAGATGATGCTAAAACCCTAAAAATACATGCTTTTAAGATTTCTTGTTTTAATCATGAGCGACGCTTTTTAAATAGACTAATGATAGAACAAAATGACCTTACATTCGCGTTTTTTATGTTAAAATATACAAGGTTTACTGCATAACTTTATGATTAAATTTGTGGCATTCTTTTAATTTTAAGCTGTGAGTCTCGCAAATTCTTCGGAACGAGCGGTGTTTGTCGCGAAATGTCTTGCAACTCAACATAATTACACCACGTACTGGGGAAGTAGAGAAAAGTTGAAGCCTTGTTCTCTAAATGACTAAGGTACATATTAGCAGAGAGCTTAAAACTACTCTGCTAATAATGTGGAAATAATGTAGTTTTAAGCTCTCTGATATTAGCTAATAATGTGGAAATACAACTGCCATTAACGGGCAACTTTTTCGTTATTTTTAATTAACTGCAACTTTTAATAAAACAACGTGTTATAATGGAATTTGGGTGTACTATGCCGGAAGCCTGTCCAGAAACCTTTCGCTCTATACCTCAATCATCGTTGTGCATTTATATGTGCATAGAAAAAAAGGGATGTTTAACATGACAAATATATAAAGCACTGCATTACGACTTTTTCTGTGGCAGCTGCTGTCTTATCCACTGATCACTCCTTTCCAAATATTTTGCGAGTGATTAAATAGAGCAGAGCATTCGAGGATGGAGGTAAATGGTCACCTGATTGAAAATGAGTGCTCGATAATTTTTAGGAGCACCCTAAATAGATTTTTCACGCTCGTTAGCCACTCGGGAAACATTCATTTTCGCTTGGAATTAAGCGGATGCTTTTCCCTTGAATTAAGTAGTGTGAAATTTCTCAGTAAATGATAGAAAAATCATACAAACGAATTTGTTGGGTCACAGTGTAAAAAGGCTCAGAAACGTTGTTAGTATCACAGAGTAAAGAAAATAAGTTATTTTCTTTACTCTGTGGTTAGTATCGATTTCAAGTGCTGCAGTCATTTCGAACCATCTGTTGTGAAATCTTAAAACTAACTCGCAAACACTTCTACATCAAACTTGGATTCATGTGTTAATTTCTGTGTCGCTGAATTGAAAGGACCTTAAAGATTAAAAATTAATTAAAAGAAACTTGTGCTTCTTGGGAATACGACTGGCTGCATGAGCGGATAAGAACGTAAAATGTAGTGCGTATATAAAATTACAGTATTAGCAGAAGTCGTTTTTTTTTTTTTTTTTTTTTTTTTTTTCCTCTGAAATAAATTACACCAAAATTATGCTCGATATTTTCAATGCTAAGATATGTCTGCTATATATCAAACAATGTCTAATGACATGTCATGAACGATTATATAAGAGTAGTTGGTAACTTCAAAGATGTTCGAATTTGATTCAATGGTACAAAAACCAATGATACCATTAATATCTTTTATTATTAAGCTTTCTAAGTGGAGTACCGTAAATGAAAATTCTTTGTAAAAATATAAATTTGTTTTTTTTCAATAGGGTATTTAAAATATATGTGTGTGAAATAAACTTTGTAAAAATCTATTTGAGAATCATACAGAAATATGGGATCTTAAATTTTTAATGAGATATGTAAATGTATGAGTACGCTATCAATGGATAAACAGAAATGATATGCAATTTACCAAAGATATTATTTTAGTGCTACAATGCGGGAAAAACATGAAATGGTGTATTTAGTGTGAAATTTAATAATAGCAGTAAAAGGCATTTTATTTTATAATTTTTTTTATCTTTGGTTCTGTAGTGTTTACTGGCAGTGGGGATTGTACAGCGGCAGCTTACGACGCTAAATCAGGAGCCATGAAGCGCAGCTTCCTCGGTCACGAGGCTGGCATCTCTGCACTTGTTGTGAGTATTCGGTTTCTATTCAGAGCTTTCACTTTTCGTTTCGGTTTTCATTTATATGTTTCTTTATTTTTTTTCTTCACACGCGAGGGAAATTTTAAATCGATACCGAAAGTAAAGGTCAACCAGCTGTATCCAATTATGTAAAAGTATAAAAATTGTTTATTTACATATTATTATCTGGGTTTTGATCTACCTAAAGATAACTCGGAGAGTTTAAATCCCGATCTCAATCACTTTTTACGTATACTATTAAAATAAAATCGTCTGAACGTAAATATATCGTTCCATCATATCGGATTTTTTTTAAATTAATGTCTGTATAAAGATTTTTTTTCTCTGGATCTTGCTGCTAGACATTAAAGATGGCGCTCAAGGTTAAATGATCTTAAAGTACTGGAAAGGGACGATCTCACCTTGCCTTGGCCTTGCGGAAAGCCACCCTAAGGGCCTCGACCTCAGCACGGTTTTTCCTAGGATTTTACATTATAGATGGAAGGGTCACTGTTCTCCTTTTTTTTTCCCTTTATTGCAATATAATTATCTTCAATAATAGTAGCCTCGTAAATGTTTCCTTTTTCGCAGCGCTTGTCAAACATTTCCGTTTATATTCCTGTTCACATTTTCTTTCTAGATTCACTCATCGCAATAAATAAAGAAAAAAAATTAAAAACGCAATTTGTTATTTGTTGTATAGCATTTTAATGAATTTCATAAATTTTCATAATTGATAACACGCTACGAGAGAATTTAAAATGGTTACCCTTTCGTCCTTAAAAATTGTAGGAAATGCAATTTCTTATGTAGTGAAACTTGCAGTTTTAAAATTATCCAGGTATTCAATTTGACAGGTTTCACTGTGTTAAGAAATTCAACTTTTTAATTATTTTTTTTAAATTCTGTTTAATTAAATTTATTTTTTCTTAATTTTCATTACTTTTCTTTCTTTTGATAAGTTTCTATCCATAAATATATACAGCGTGTCTCTCAAAATCAATTACGTTTTTGATGAAACAACATCGCATTTGAACATTACAATATATCGTAATGACAAAGTAGTAAAGGGGAGAAAAATTCCGCGATCTGGACTCGAACCAGGAATCACGATTTTCGCTATCGCTTTTCTAATCAATAGTCGAAAGCACGAGTATTCTTTAAAGAATTTCTTCAGTTCCATTATCTTCTTCGAATTATAGTATGTATGTGTAAAAATAAAATAAAATAAAATGAAAAATAGTGACTAGATCAGAAAAATAATTCATTCAAAGTTCTTGGATAATCTTCGTGTAAATTGGTATTTGAATATATTATCAAGGTTGTAATATATTATTACAAATCCTACTTTACCTAAATTGTACGCTTTGCCAAAAATTCATAAACCCGGTAATAAAATGCGGCCGATT
This sequence comes from Rhysida immarginata, assembly GCA_023313115.1. Taxonomy (NCBI): domain Eukaryota; kingdom Metazoa; phylum Arthropoda; class Chilopoda; order Scolopendromorpha; family Scolopendridae; genus Rhysida; species Rhysida immarginata. Next base: position 252,202 of record JAHWFO010074327.1, on the reverse strand, counting down.
GTTTCTAATGGAGATTCCCCTACCTACCTTGTTTCTAAAATTTTGGCTAAGTATCTTAAAACCCTTAAAATTTCGGACTTCGATAGTTCAGTAAAAAAGTTAGAAAATAGGGTCATTAAGGAAGGTGAAATATTAGTTTCTTTCGATATTATCTCCCTTTTCCCAAGTAAACCAATTCCTGAGACTTTAAATTTTCTTGATGATATTCTCATCAAGAACAGTATCTCCCAGAATAATATTGACGAATGTCTAAGACTTACGAAACTTTGCGTCAACAATAATGTATTTCAATTTAATGGTCAGGCCTACAAAATGATTAGCGGCACTTCCATGGGCTCTTGCCTCAGCCCAATTTTAGAGGAAATCTTCCTCAAAAGTTTTGAGGACATTCTTAAAAACTCGAGTTTTTATTTTCCCGATTCTTGGTTTTGCTATTTCGATGATGTCTTCACCATTTTCGACATTAGATTATGTGATATAAAAACTTTTGCAGAACATCTTAATAGTTTTTATCCCTCGATAAAATTTACGTTTGAAGTAGAGGAAGAACGTAAGTTATCCTTTCTAGATATCACGATTATTAGAAATAACGGTTCTTTGTCCTTTAATGTTTTTTAGAAAACCGACCAATCGATTGTATCACATCCCTAGTGATTCTAGTTCACTCCTGGAACCAGAAGATTTCAATATTTATATTTATGGTTGATAGCGCTATAAATCTTCCATTAAGTGAAACCGCTAACAGGCAACTGACACTACGCCAGATGACATCAGATTTTAACCAGGGTGATACTAGAGCTGTATCGATGCGAACTGTGCAACGAAATCTGGTGTCCATGGGATATGGAAGCAGAAGACCCACGAGGGTGCCCTTGCTAACAATAAGACATCGTCAGCAACGTCTCTCCTGGGCCCGTGAACACATCAACTGGACACTTGACAACTGGAAACGTGTGACCTGGGCTGATACGAGCTGATGATAGGGCTCGAGTGTGGCGCAGACTCGATTAAGGCCATGGACCCAAGTTGTCAAGCATACACTGTGAAGTCGGTGGTGGTTCCGTAATTGGCAGTTGTGGGAAGTTCTCCAGTCGGAATGGTTGGCAATGTCTTCAGATGTCTTCTACCGACTTGTGGAATCAATGCCACGTCGCACTATGGCACTTCGCCGGGTTAGAGGAGGTGCCACACGTTATTAGGTGCTATCCCATGACTCTTGGCATGTGAGTGTACAATTTAGAGTAAGAAATAACATCAGTATCATAGCCGTTTGTTGGCCATAATCGAAGGCAGCATCCGTGATGACAATTACAACTGTGTGATTATTACAGCTATCTGTCCCTGACTTTTCTTAAGTGTTATCGCATTTAGCAACTTTATGGAAAACTCAAGACATTGGGATTGTGTCAACTGGACAGAATTATTTCCGCTAATGCGACGAATTGGATGCCCAAATAAACTGCTGAATCTTGTTATTAACTTATACATGAGACAACAAGCAGTCGTTAGACTAGAAGAAGGAGACACCAAGCCAGCAGACATCTGTCGCGGTGTTAGACAAGGATGCTTAATGTCACCAGGGCTATTTAACGCCTTTGCAGAACTAATATTGAATGAGGCCTTCGCCGATTGGGATGCAGGTATCCGAATTGGAGGCCGAGTGGTTCGAACAATAAAGTATGCGGATGACCTTGCTCTACTGGCAGGCTGCCCAGCGACTTTGCAAAGAATGCTCTCAAGACTAAACAGCAAAATTAAGAAATTTGGGATGAAAATCAATATAAGTAAAACTAAAATAATGATAAAGGGTAGAAAACCTCACCTTTCTACAACGGAAATTGAGGGGCAATGTCTACCACAAGTGACTTCGTTCCAATATCTCGGAAGTGTGATTACTGAAGATGGCTATTGCAGTCACGACATAAAAGCCCGAATTGCACTCGCAAAAAAAGAGTTGTATACTAAACGACAACTATTAACGAACAAAAACGTGCCGCTTAAACTACGGAAACGGCTGATTAAGATTGATGTGTGGTCTATAGCGTTATATGGCTTGGACCATAAACGAGACTGACGCGAAGAGATTGGAGGCACAGGAAATGTCGTGCTGGAGCAACACCACCTAGACAGAAGGCCTGCGCACAAAAAACGTCATGCATTGTTACATCACACTAAAGCGCCTATTGTTAATCGTATTTCTACCAATGATATGCTTTAAATTTGGCCGTTTGATGATGATGTAACAATGTATACAGTTTCTGTGCGCAGGCCTTCTGTTTAGGTGGTGTTGGCTGGAGGCTCATGGGACGTATAATCTGGACACGGAGGAAAACTAATACTCTGATACTGGAACAGATAGGGGAACGACGCCAGATATTAGAGAATATTAAAACCTCACGATGGATTACGATGGATGGGACACGTGCTACGACATGGTGGGCTGCTTCGTGATATGACTGAAAGCAGGATTGAAGGGAAACGTCCAAGGGGAAGACCCCGAAACACTTGGGTCTCAACATTATTGAAAGACGCGGAATGTGCTATCTACGTCCAGCTTAAGAATAAGGCAATGGACAGGAACAATTGGAAAATGCTCTACATAGGGGCGACCAGTCCACAGACTGATGATAATGGAAAACTCAAATACAGAAACAACATATAAATTTAAAATACAGAAATTCCCAAAAATGAAAACAAAAAGAAATCAATACACCAAAAATTTTGTGTAAATTTCTGTATCGTGCTAATATTTTTGTCCAATTAATTTCATCATCAAGTTATTTTAATATATGTTTAAATTTAAAACCCTTACAAACAGGCAGAGTGAATTCTACAGGGTGATTCTGAAAAAGAGCGTATAACTGTAAGCAATGACAGAGGTGACTAGAATGAACATTTTCTTTTAATACAATGTGGGTCTGAATTTGAACGCTAACTGAGATATGAACAGAAATAAAAATGCCGCCACCAAGATCAACAAGTTAATAACGCAGATTCTGAAATGCCTAGAACAATGAATTTGGGATGAATAATAGGGAACATAAAACTCTGTATACCGTTAAAGTTTTATCGAATTCCAACGAGTAGTTTCTGAGTTACACACTCAACATCGTAACATGTGCTGGTTAGTACTCGCATGTGAGCTCTATTACGATTTTGAATGCGTAACTCAGAAACTACTCGTTGGCATACGATCAAATTTTTACAGAGTTTTATGTACCCTATTATTCCTCCAAAATTCACTATTCCAGGCGTTGCAGAACTTGTTCATCTTGGTGGCGGCATTTTCATTTCTGTTCACATCTCAATTCAAATTCGGATCCACATGGTATTAAAAGAAAATGTCCATTCTGGTCACCTCTGTCTTTGCTTACAGTTATACACACTTTTTCAGAATCACCCTGTATATAAGTTTATTTAGATTAGAATAGAAATGTATACTGTATGAAACGGTCACTTTTCTCCTTCCCCACGAAAATTAATAAGGATAAAAAGAGAAAGTTCAAATCATATGTTCTTCAGAAACAATTGGAAGTTGTTGTTTTTTTAGTAAAGATAAATAATGAATTTATGCAGCAATAAATCAAGTCCAATTAAGAGAGGAAGCAAGGTGGAAAAAAAACTTTGAACAGACAAAAAGCAGGTGAGCGCCACAATGAACGAAGAAATACACTGCTCAAAAAATTAGGGGAACACAATATAGAACGCCTATTGTCAGGGATTTTTTGATTAAAAGAACAGAGCGGGACGAGGCGATGAATATGATATAATAAATTTAATTAAACTGAATAGATTTAATACAAATCTTGACTCTTCGCAAGATATATGGATTCATTAAGTGAATATAGTAATTCTGATCTCAGTCCAATTCGTATGCTGTCGCTTCCTGAGGTGAAGGGTTCGAATTCCCATGGTTGGTATTATATCTCAGTCTTGTAGGGTCGTCGCCGATAAGAGGTGGCTTTGAGGTAATCTGCTGCAAGAAGGTTTCTGATCACGTGGAATGAAGGCTTGAACCTCGCGGTACCGCAATTACGGATATCGGCAACCGCTCTGGGTAAGTCGACCGGGAGGAGAAGGCTGTATGAAATAGAATAACGAATTAGAACAATGGCGATACAAGTAAGTTTTCCTAGCAAATGGATACACAATTAATGGCACACTGGTCTTAACACGATACTAATATTACCAAGGGAAGCTGCTCCCAAGTCCATGCGCGGACAATCGCGTGGGCGCCCAACGCTACTGCCGGCTATAATGGAACAGGGGAGGGCCACCTCCAGCCTCCACGGGAGAATATCGTATTCTGTCTTGGTTCGTGTCGTGTCGTCTGCGTTGTTGCCCACGTAGGCTTGCTGTGCAGGATTTGTCGCAATGTAGACCTCTAAGGGGACGATTGACTGGTCAACAATCTCGTTTCTGGGCTCCTCGATAGCTGCCAAATAGTGCGCTGTGCTTTGGACTTCCTGTAGCTGCACCGGTTGCGCACCCTGGGCGGAATGCGATTTCAGGGGACGTATGCTGCCGGTGTCTGTATGCAAGGCAAAGTCCTTTCTTACTTGAAGAGAGAGTCGGACGCCATCATCGTTTTCGGCAGGCGGGCAAGTCGGCCTTTTCTGTCGACGGCGCAATTCGACGATCGGTGGAGATTGATGGTCTCGGACGTTCCTCGGGCGAGATGTCCTCGATCTGCCCCTCGGATTTGGACACGGATTTCGATACGATGCGTTTCGATTCGGCGGGACTCTCCTCGTTAATTGCCAGGCCTGGTGACTATTCCCAACGGACTTCTCGGGACTAAGAGTAGAAGAAAGATACAATGAATGACAAAATTCATAAGTCTTACAGTTCTTAGTCCTCGCTCCGTGTTCACCGCCTTTCGTCCTGAGTTGGGTCCCGTCATCGATCCTATCGGGTCTTCCGTCGCTGTTGGAGCTGGGGCTTGATGTTGTTCCGACTGCTTGAATGAGGAGCCAAGGGAACGAACGTTCAAAGAGATGACCTTCATTCTGAGGATTTGAGATGAGGGAGACTAACCTCTATCCGACGAAGACTGGAGCTTCTGAGATGGTGATCGATGCTCGGAAGATCGTCGGAGTGGCGAGCGAGTCCGGTGAGATGAGCTACGCTGATGACTTGCGCTGCTCTCCCTCTCGGAAGACGATGATGCCTTGCCGTCCCTTCTGCTACGGTGACGTCTCGCTTTCTTCTTGCGAGAGCTCTTGGCTTCTGTAGGCCCTTCCCGCAGAGTAGATGCACTAGAGTTCGTCGCTGGGACCGAAGATGACACTGGTAAATTAGGAGGAGGACACAAATTCACGAGAGGCTGTGATGTCGGTTTCGATGGAGGAGGAAGAGCCGGAAATTCTTCCTCCGGAAGAGTGGATACAACGTTTGATGGAGCGCTGGTGTCCTCTTCCGCAGAGTTCACCTCTTCAGCCATCAGGATGTCACTTGATGGCTGTGGGTGCGGTTTCTCCGCTGTATCTGACGGAAGCGAAGGTGTCGGTTCCGAAGCTTTAGATGGAGGCGGCACCGATGAAACCGAATCTTGTGGCTCGGCAACATCCCAAATTGAAGTCATCTTCGGTCGAAGCGATGTTACACCTACTGCTGATATGCCGTCCATCCTCCCGGGACAACGATGGTATTTGCCTACCATGCGAGAACACATCTCGCATTTCTTCAGAAGAGGGCAGTACCAGCAGCATGGGAGGATTTTTTGCAGTACCAGCAGCACTGCCACATTCCCTTGTGACACGTTCTCCGTGCATCACAAGGGAGTCAGGAATCTCCTTTTCCAGGCGCATATCAAAGAATATGTCACCGGTCATGAGTCGGGGACCGTCAGGGTGCTCAGGACGGTGGATACCAAGCACCTCCCCAAACTCGGACATAAAATTCTTGATATACGCCGTGAAAACAGCGGCGAACTCCCCCTGGCGTGGACTATAAGGTGGCCAGGGTCAGCATGAAACAAGTTGACGGTGATGTTGCCAACTTTGATAAATTCTGCATCTACAATGCGTTCTGCAATAGAAGACAGTCTGCAGAGCATTCTCGACTCTGTTGAGGAGAGTCTCTGCAAGACCAAAACGGAAGGGTCCTCAGAAGCTAAAACTGGAGGTATGCCTGTCTTGGCATAGAGCTCCTTCATGAAACTAGAAACAGTAAAAGGTCCATCAGCGACCATTAAAACCATACGGTCCATGGTCGCGAGGAAAAAAAAAAGAGTTCTTGGAAAAGTTCGAGGGGGGGAGGGTCACTCACACGCACTAAAGTCACTCACGCATGCGTTGGTTGGTTGATTGCTGCGTGAAAAAAGTCTAAGTTCACAAATTAAAAGTCACTTACAAAAATCGGAAGGACTATTCACTATCGGTCTTTCGTCGATCCTTCATCAATCGCTCACCACTTGCTCTCTGTCTCTTCCTTTCCGTTCCTCTCCTTTTATTTCTCCTTGGGGGATCCTGGGCCAATTCTGCGCCGTGCGTCCGCCTATCATCTTTCGAATCTGCCTCTCTCATCCATCAATGGTCTTTTCCCCGCTGTATCTTCGTTTTTGCGGCAGGTCTACTCTTCGTCGGGGGGACGGCTTCCTTTCTTCTTTTTTTCCTCTTTGTCAAATCCTCTCTAGTCTTCTCTTTCCTTTTATTTCTATTTTTCGGATTTGACACCTATGTTATTAAATGAATGTAAACATCCGCACAACCCCATGAACACATGAAGCGATCTCAAGTTATTCAACAAATAAACAAGAGCATGGCTTAGTTTTCCAAGCATCTTTCGAAAAAACAAATGATAGACGTAACCCCTTCTGAAACTAAAGTGAGAAAACTGTTCTCAAGAAGGGGTCTCAAGACATCTCTGGATACACGTCTCTCTAGAAGTGTTCTCTAGTAACGTGTATTCCCTCCACGAGCTCGAAGGATCTCTGCGCATCTGCGATGCATGCTCCGCACAAGTCGACAGAATATCCCTGATGTAGACTTCAGCATTGAGACGTTCTGGGACAACAACGTGATCAGTACGGCTGTCGATAGAGATTCACCCCCCCCCCCCAAACCATGACTGAACCTCATCCTATTCTGTCTGTCTGTTGCTTCTGAAAAGCGCTCTGCCAGTTGATGTGTTGTTGGGTAACCAGGTCGTTTTGCAAACCGACGTTGGGCTTCTCGGTGTCGGCACTTGAGATGAGGTACACGATTCGGCCTTCTGGCTCTCAAACCACGCCGACCAGGGCGTAGGCTTTCTAGTTCTCGCAGTTCACCTGATCGTGGGTTCGAATCCCGCCGTGGGCATGGATGTTTGTGTCTGTCCCGGGCTGCTTACAGATATAACTTGTGTAAAAGGCGCAAAATGACCTTAGTAGTCGACGCCAAAAATTCTAATAAACCAACCAACCAACCAACATCTCAAACCACCTTCCTATTTGGTCAGAAACAACTACTGCAGGTGCCGCACGCAGTTCGTTTTGCAAGTCTCTAGCAGTTGATGTTCGTCGGCAAAGAGCAGAAGTTTGATGATACCGGTCCTGCATTCTTGTCGTTATGCGTCTGCGTCCTTGTTCAGCCCTTCATGAATAACGACCAGTCTGTTGGAAACGATTCCGTGCACGATGGATCACTGAAAGTGACACTTGAAGCTGTCTGGCAACGGACCTGTCAAATTGTTAGTTTAGTTTCACCTGACAACCAACTAATAAATAAGTCTTTGGGGGGAAATCCTTAAAAGGTTTTTGTATAGATTCCCTCCTTCTGCATAACGTCTTATAAAACTTAATAATGAAACGAGATGTTAAATTAGAAAAAGAAAAGGGTTAAAGTTAGGGAAGAGGACAAAATGGCAATAACCACTCCATTGTATTAAAGGGAGGGAAAATATTCATCTCGCTTCAAAACATTCCAATGGATTGTTGGAAAAGTTCAAACCCGTTTTCCATCGACAAGCAGAAAGAAACAATTCCATCCAATTCAATTCTTACTAATAGCTTCAAAAAGTTCCCGGAATTAATTTTTATTTCTGCACACAGAAAAAAAACAAACATTTAAACAAATTTCCTTCAAAAACCTGTCCTTGGGCAGTAACACACTTCCGCCAACGTCTGTATAATGAAGCCAGTTTGCAGAACGGTGCGAAGTGCGGATATCGCAGCAGCTTTTGTCTCTACACATTGGCGTCTGTCTTCTCGCACGATCTTGCTCACAAGATTAATTGTGGATGGGTTGATTGAAGTTGATGGACGGCCACTCCGATGGTCATCTTTGATATTCGAACGTTGTTCCATAACTGACATTTTACGTACTGAAATCAGAATGCGATGCTTACTCTACAGAACCAGTTAACAGGCTGCCCGTGCGCGTGCGCAACGCAGGATTCCGTTTAAATCACGTCAAAACACGTTCGAGCGTGATCTGCGAATGGTAAAAAATGCGGGGAAGCCTCGCTCGCTCACACACACATCTATTTCACAGCACATCACGATTCCAGGAACTTTTTGAAGCTACTAGTATCATGGATGAAGAAGTCTTCTTCATCCATGACTAATATTGCCTTTAATGATGAGTAATATGAGATCTTCTTTTACATTTCATTTCTGTAAACTTTAGCTGAAGTTAATTCTGTTTTTGAAAACCTTAAATTGCTTTGACCACAGAATCTGAGGAAACTTAATTTTTATAGTAAAAGCTAAGTAATTAAAAAATAAATTGAAATATGATAAAAATAGAAATAAATAGAAATAACTGTAATAGCTAGAAAAAATGCAGCCTATCCTCTCAATAGGTTGTTACCTTATTGGCTTATTTTGATAGGGAAAAAACCATCAAACTCTTAAGTTTATTATTATTACTGTGCAGAAATAATTCTAGTAGCTCCTCTTCTAAAGAATAACAAGAAAATTACAAATGCGAATAACGTTTCTTTATTAAATCATTAGAAAACAACCCCCAAGAATTGTAATATGATTATTGCTCGAAAAAATTACATTGCAGTATTTGTTTTCACATTTTTAAAAATTCATTTGTGGAATTGAGGTTTTGGTTATTATTTACTTTGTTATTGTTAAGTTAAATCAATATTTACTACCGTGTGGTGAAAATGATATACTACTTTAAATCAATTACTTACCAATCGAATAAGGAATAATGTTGATTACAGGAATTGTTAGGAAGATCTCTTAACAGTAGATAAAATCTTTGACGACGCTTAATTTGTTAATCACCTTATAATAAATGAATTTTTAACAGTATAACTGTTAAGAACTTTTTGCCCCTCTATATTTTTAATTTGAAGCTACCTTTAATAAGTTTATCGTTATCTTTTTGTATCTTATAGGCTAGAGACAATCGACTGTACACTGGATCCGTGGATGGTTCACTACGCGTGTGGGACACTAGCGGCATCGCCGACGAACTTTCTGTTGGAACCTCTGTACAAATGCAAACAGGAAAGAAACCGGTCAACAACAACAACAACAACAAATAATATATTTCTTCATGAACTAGAAAAATAAAGAACTGTCTCCCATATTACACGAACATCTTTCTTTCTCGCTAACTGAGGAACGCAAAAATTGAGTAGATACAATGTTATTGAATTCAAGGAAACGACTGCAAATACTGCAATGCGTGCTACATCCTTGCAATATTTTATTGGTTAAGACGATAAAAAATGAGATAAAATTATGATTAAAAATATACATAAGAGATTCCTAAACTTTCTTCTCATAAAAAACATTAGGCCCATATATCACAATCACGTATGAATCCGTACATCAATATAAGAAAAGGCCTTTTGGACTTTTTTTTTTTTTTTTGCAAATTTCCATTAATGGACTCTGTGGAATTTGCCTTTGGAATAGAGTGTGAATAGTTTTCGAGTTTTGTTGTTTCCGTGTGACCAAGAGATACTTGTATCTCGGAAGATTTTTTTTGGTTTGAAATTGTATTTGTACATAACATTTTACCGTAAGCTATACACAATTTAAAAGATGCTCACATGATTGTTTCAGTTATTGGATATCTATATATGTTTGAGATAAATTTAGTTTTATATGCAATGTTTTTATGAATAGAATGTTTTTCTGCTGTTGTTTTTAATAAAAAAAAATGTTTGATTATTGAGTGAAAGTTAAAAATTGGTTTTGTAAATGATAAAAATAAATTTTGCAAGTTTTGATGAATGTAAGCTATTAGTTCTTTTACTCTGAGACAGCGTTAATGTCGATTTATATATTTATTTTGATTTTAATGTTTTTATATATAATTTTTATCATTTTAGCAACTTAGAACCAGCTTAATATTATAGATTTAGAACTACTCTCAATATGAGTAGATTCAAAACAAACATAATAAAAGCAGAAAATTCGTTTATACCCAAATGGGCAAAATTTCATGTCAAAAGTCACTCATGGAAAGAAAATTCCCAACGGTGTGCTTCACTGCAATTCACATGTGTTAAAAACCGCAACCAACCTGGCCAGCCCAAGCTGACCTTGAGTGACTCTTTCTCGCCCATTTTCTCAAAATCTTTCTCTTGGTGTGTTTAAAAATTGTTTTTAGACTAATGTGGTGTTGCTCTACAGGGTAGCAATTGGAAATTTTTCTCTATCATTAATAGTTTTCGAGTTAGCAAATGGATAACCTTAAATTTGGGGGTCAAAGTCAAATTTGAGTGCGACAATGAATTCCCCACCCCCCTATTACCTATAAACCACACTCATCAGATCTCGCCTACCTGGCAGCTTTGAGATGTCTGTCATGTTACCAGACTTTTTGGACACCCTGTATAATGATAATATCAGAAATGCAGAAGAAATCCTGAAGCTTTTTAACAATAACGACGCGAATGTTGCATACAAAATGGAGAAAGAAGAACACTCAATATGCTTTATGGACTTTTCCGTACATAAAGATATCCAGCATCAACACCTCAATTGAAATCTACAGGAAGCCAACGACAACTTCGAACATCATCGATACCATTCAAACCATCCTTACTCCCATAACAATCCTTACTCCCAAACCATCCTTACTCCATCCTTAAACCATCCTTACTCCCAAACCATCCTTACTCCCGCCTTAAGAAGCTTCATCCACAGGGCAATATGCTTCCCCATATCTGACGAAAGCATAAGAAAAGAATTTAACCTCATCCATGCATGCAATCGCTAGAGAGAACGCATTCCCACAGAAGATGGTAACCAAACAAATTGAAAAAGCATACAGAAGAAATCAACAGAATCCACGCAACGACAACAAGAACGACAGTAGAAATCATAAATTTGTCACATTCACATATATCGCACCTGAAATCAACAGAAATTCCACCATATATTCAAGAGAAGAGGACTCAATATAGCTTACCGCACGAACAATAATTGTGAACAGATGCTCAACCCCATGAAGAAAAAATGCGTCAACATCTTTGAAAATAGCCGTGTGTATAAACTTTCCTATGGATCGTTCCATAGCCACTATGTAGAAATGGCATCCAGGAAGTTTACGGAAAGATTTAAGGAACACAAGCGCTCAATAACCAACGATGACAGTAAATCAGCATATGCTGAACATCTAATCAAACTTAGACATGACTTTGGAAAAATCGACGATTCATGAGCATACTAAAGGTAAAACCGACCAGAGTAAAACCGGACTCTTCGAAAACATTGAAATATTCAAGGTGAAGCACAACAAAGATTGTAAACTACTAAATAATCAAGTGGAATTTGATTTCAATGTCATGTTAAAAATTATTCATCAATAACTGTAATTCCTATTTTCATTCTGTTACCTTTCCTTTCTCATCTTGTTAGAGCCAGCCAATCGGAGGAAATCACTAATGCTTACCTACGAGTGGTCAATCCTGATTGGATGGTTCAAACCCATATGTTGTGTACAGACCCGTAGTCAGGGGGGGGGGTCGACGACCAACCCATTATGGAAAAAGGTCCGCCTCCCAAATATGGAAAAAGGTCCGACTCACAACGGAATCCCACTTAGCCTAACCGCTTTAACAATGGAGTCCTTGTATGGCAATATATGCTGAAATTTTTTCGTTTTCGCGGTTTATTTTGAAAGAAACAGAATTTCGCACTCTCTTATTTTGCAAGCATCTATAGTAGCTTCAGATGAATAACATATTTCAATTTGGTGGAAATCTGTGGCATACTTGTTCGAAGGATTCCCTTGTCAGAGGAATTTTTGAAAAAAGGTTCGACTCGGTGGAATTTTTGAAAAAAGGTCGGGCCCCCCCCCCCCCCCCCAAGATAACGTCCTGGCTACGCCCCTTGTGTATTTATAGTGTGCATGTTAATTCATTCCTCGCTTAATTCTGTAGATGAAGTTTACTTCGAAACCGGTCAGCCACTTAATTAAATTGTCGTATTGCTTTACTATTAGACCCTTCTTTATTCATTTATTCTCTTCTCTTTCTGAGATTTTCAGTTTGGAGCGAAGCAGCGCATGTTCTCCTTGCTTGTATGTTATATTTGTGGTTGCAAGCAATTTTTTTTCACGTCATTTTTCTGGTTCCTTAATACTCTTTAACACGTTCTACTTCACTGTTCAGGCACGCCGACAGCATAACAGGTGCAGCCTTTAATAATGTTCCTCTTTATGGGCCCCCTTTGAGCTCCTTTGAGGTCCATGGGCCGCGGAACAATGTATCGGCTGAACCCCCCTCTCCTCAGCCCATCACCCAACTTCTTCAAACATTCTGTTATTCTTTCAAGTTCTCAACATAAAGAGTTGCAGTCTTTATCCATACCGTCGCGTCCCAATAGGTTCAGGAGTAAAGGTAAATCCATGACTCCCTTGTATACTTGTATACAAAATTCGCGATTTTTAGAACGAATGGTATCCGTCACTTTCTATGCTCAACTTCAAGGTTAGTAGAGATTTCATATCAACTAACATATTTTCCAGGAAAAGGTGGGAAAAAGTAGAGAAACGGGGAAAAAAGTGGAGATAAAATTGTTTTTAAGAAATTCCTGCTACTTATTGAGAGATCTAAAGAGTGTTAGGCGAGATTTTGATTCGAAACAAAGATAAGGTGAAAATAAAATAAACATAAAATACTACGCCTACCCAATATCACTTCTCGGTTTATGAACTGAAATATCTGCTCACCTTAATACATCTCATGATTTTATGCATTCATGCCATACCAAACTATTTTTTTAAATTTTTTTCGATATTTCTAAGATATGCATAATATTTTTCACTATAATTTTGGTGAAAAATCGGAATATAAGTGGATCTGCATCAGGGGCGGATTTATACTTGATGAGCTCCTAAGGTATATGAAGCCCCTATATGTCAAACTAAGATTGTGAGGCCTTACAGAAGAGGCCTACAGATTGAGGGGCCCTAAGCTGTAGCTTATTTAGTTTATACGTAAATCCGCCCCTGACCCGCTTAGTTCGAGCACGTGTTGTTCAAGGCTCGGCTCAATTGTACTGTTTTACGCTTTCTTCCCCTGCCAAGAGATGGCAGGAGATTGGTCGGCGCAAAACGTCGAGAAACCAGTCAAAGTAAGCGCGTGCAATTGTGAACTAAATACGACGAACGAGACAGAGCAAAGCAGCAGGGGTAGCTCGGTTCGGCGGCTCTGGCGAAGAAGGGAAGACCGTTATGGATTATATCCGCTTCCTTTATTTCGCGTTACGTTTATTTATGACAGTTTTAATATCTTCAGTAGGTGAGTACCATTTTTCAAGGATGCAAAACTAAAGTAAGCGTTTAAAAAGAAAGTCAACTGATGCAACAAAATAAAAAAATAAAAAATGATTTTTTTTTTCTACAAAACTTGCAAAATAAAAAAAAGCGATATTAAGTAATTGTATGTACAGTACTTGGTATTGGTCTTAATTTGTAAGTTTTTATATTTAGAAATAGAGAAAAACATTAGCTGACTATACTTTGCTGATTTTCAGAAACATTTCCAATTTACTTCAAAAAATTGACATAGAAGATGCTGTTCTGTAAACCATATTTTGAGTAAAAACTCTACCAATTATGTAAGTTTTGTATGGAGCAAAGGAAAAAGAAAATAATTATAACAAACCTTAGAATATTTCTTAGGAGTGGCTACATAGTGATAAAAATCTTATAAAAATAATTATGAAAAAACGTCAGCCAATGAAAATCAGCATAACAGATTTCAGTCTCTATTTTTTCTTTTTGTTTTTTACAAATAAACAAAGCTTTCTGCCAAGTGGCTGACACGTTAAAATAATATAGAAACGTTGTTGTTGTTTTGTTGTTTTTTTGGTTTGTTTTTTTACCCCTTTTTTGAAAATTCACCTCTTTTAAACGCACCAGGTGACTGAAGTTTGTTTTAATGTTTATCATTTTGCGAAACTTTTGATATAAGGTACACCAACAATAAGTTCACTTAATTTTTAGTATACCAAAATCAATTAAAAGAAATCAAATTGCAAAAAAAAACCAAAAAAAAACGCAGACACATTCAGCTGACTGCACTTGTATTATCATATTGATAAGCAACTTTTAAAAGCATGTGACTGACAATAAAAATACACAGGGTGAGTCTGAAACCCTGTCACAAACTTCGCATCCGTACTCCCCATGGCCAAATAAGAAACAAATGTCCTAACAACATGGGTCTGAAACTCAGCCGTTAACGAAAAAAATGGTGTCCATAATTGGGTTCCCCTGTGAGGTTGGCATGGAAATTGTCGATATTGGTCCCCAGTGCTTCCGTGCAGAATGCATAGAGTTCACTGCAAGCGCGGGTTTCGAGGAAAACTATGTTAATCAACACTGACACTCTGGCGACTGGACATATGGTTTACGCACGATAGCGCTCCGGCACATTTCAGCGTGGTTGGACGTCAGTTTCTTAATGACCGTTCTCCTGCAAGATGTATTGGACGTGCGGGGCCAGTGATATGGCCTCCTCGTTCTCCCGACCTCAATTGTCTTGATTTCTATCTGTGGGGGCATGTTAAAAGATAACGTGTATGCAACACCCGTCCAGAATGCGAATGAGCTATGGAACCGCATTGTCGCCGAATTTGATGCCATTAGGAACCGCACAGGAGTATGGGGCGTGCACTACCTGTTCGCCGGTTTTCGCGTATAGAGGGCGAAGCATCGGCTTGATGTATGGAGTTTCCAGCGGTACAGATGTTATCTATCTTTTAATGGCTAGTTCATTTTGTTTTTAGAATATACCCGTAAATTGTTGCGTCCCCCAGTGCCATCCCAACTCAAAAAGGATAAGGGGTTTTTAAAATTCCATATCTTTCCTCGGGATATTGAGAGGAAAAAGGAGTGAATTATAAAAATTAGAACAGGAAAGCCTGTGAGTCCGATTGCCCGGATCTGCAGCCAACATTTTTCCGACTCCGATTATGATTTAACAAGCATGGGTAAGTTATTGAGTGGCTAGATAGATTTAAATAAATAGATTAATATAACTGCGTGATATTTCTATAAGACGTAGCAGACATTTGTAACGAAACGAAAGCCATGGCCAAGAAAAAAGCTGGGTAAAATTCCTGTAGCGTTCTCGGCTGACATCAATCAGCCCTGTCGCGTTTATGATTTGAATTTATTATTGTAACATATTTCATTAATATGGAAATGATTTATCATATTATCGAAATTATCTTTTAAGAAATTTATGCGAGAAAAAAATCACGGAACTTCCGTGATTTTTTTCCTACATAAGTTTCTTAAAATATAATTTCGATAATGTGATAAATCATTTACATATTAATTAGATATGTTACAATAAAAATAAAATCTTGTAAACATTCCAAGGAGGAACTTTAGCAGTGAAGGAGAAATACATTTATATATTTATTAAAAAAATTAATCCCCCTCCCCCCGAATAGGGTAAGGCAAGTAGCAGATCCTGAAGTCATCTATTTTTACCCCTTTATCTACACTTTTTACCTTTCCCCAAGTTTTTTAATCAAAAATTAATTTTTTTCGAACGTAATATGTAGAAAATGTAAAAAAAACTGTATTTTCTTTCCTTTCTCGTCATTTCCGAACGTATGATATATCACAAGCCGTATGTTGGCATAGTTCTAAATACCATGTGACTACCACCCCCGCAAATCCGACCCCAATGGAACACCTGGGCCTAAACTTCATAGTAATGTAGATCTTGCCTAAAGGAATCTGGATACTGAATTTCACGCCTTTACGTACTTAAATAGCACATAGATATGTTGTCCTCTCTGAATCCCGCCCAGTAATTCCGACCCCAGTGTACCAATCAATACCAAACTAAAGAGTGTAGATGGACATGCACATAGGAAGCTACATTCCGAAATTCAACCTTCTACCTCAAAAAATATAGAAATTATGAAGGGGTACACAGTTAAGACATTATAAAACCAATAAGTAGCTCCATTCTTCCGTTACTAAATAACATAGATTATGAGCACTTGAGCAATCGTGCGTCGACAAAACGATTCCACGTGCGCGCGCCGATGTCAGCAATGCTTAAAATGTGAACAGAAAGTAACAATGTATTCCTTCTTGATAAATCGATTGTTATATGGCATGCCATTATCTTTTTATTCTTTACACTCACTGTTTTATCACGTGAATTCGACTTGAAGTGGTCCACGAAAAATTCTGAAAAGTTGACACGGCCGAGCTAAGACTTTGATAGTCATATTTCTGGAAACAGAATTTGAAAAAGTTAATCCGTTTTCAAGTTATCGTGCAAACGGCGGATGGCCGGACGGCCGGATAAACGCACAGACCAAGAGCGCATTCTTATAAGTAGCTTTTATGCTAAAGCTCCTAATAAATTCAGAGAATAAACGCGAACGGGGTTGCTCGCTGGACTTTTACCCAGTTTTTTTCTCGGTCATGGCTTTCGTTTCGTTACAAATATCTGCTACGTCTTACAGAAATATTAAGCAGTTATATTAATGTATTTATTTATATACAGGGTGTTTCAAAATTATGTACCATAAATTTAGTGACATATTCTTCAGGTCAAAAGAAGACGAAAATGTTCTATAGCACTTTGTCTGGAAACGATTTGTTTGCGAGTAATCCAATATCATACAGTAGGGAAGCCTGGTAGTTAGCGGACGATATCTTAGCAGTTCCAGCGTTTCGACCCAACACTAGTTTGTTCCATTTAAACCTACTTTAGGGTTGTTCCATTAGTTGTGTACGGTTGTTTCCATTACTGTAGTTTCACTACTGTACATCCACTAGGAATATCAATTTCAGAACGTTTGCGCTTTGACATACGCATTACGATTTACGTAAAAAAAAGTCATGTATACGTATTCCAGTGCAGAATACACTGACATGCACCTAATGTATGGTCTTGCAGACGGAAATGCTGTGGAAGCAAGAAGACTCTACCAAGAACGCTTTCCGAATAGACGTTTGCCAAATAACCGAACATTTGTATCTGTCGACAGACATTTGAGGGAGCGTGGTTCCTTTGGCCGTCAAACAGGACAAGGGCGGCCTGTAGCACATTCTCCGGATGAGGAGGCTGTGATAATTGACATCATACATGATGAACCACAGACAAGCACCCGTCGTATTTCTTCCATGGTACACATTCCGCACTCATCTGCTTGGCGCATTCTTCACCGTCAGCTTTTGCATCCATACCACCTGCAACTGGTTCAGGCACTGAACCCAACGGAGTATCCACACCGAAAACGATTTTGCCAATGGATACAACGTCGTCATGCTGCAGACCTTAGTTGTCTCAGCCAGATACTTTTCACGGACGAAGCAACCTTCACCCGGACAGGAATCGTAAATTCTCACAACCAGCACCATTGGGCAAATGCTAATCCGCATGTTACCAGAGCTCGAGCGCATCAAGAGCGTTTCTCCGTGAACATTTGGTGTGGAATTGTCGGAAATAACTTAATTGGCCCTTATGTGTTGCCGCCACGATTGACTGGGCGAACGTATCTTTTGTTTCTGCAGAATGCATTGCCAGAATTACTGGAAGATGTTCCTCTTTTGATAAGATCTAACATGTGGTTCATGCATGATGGCGCTCCAGCACATTTCAGCCATGTTGTGCGAGCACACCTTAATGCTGCATACACGAATCGGTGGATAGGTCGAGGTGGAAGGGTAGCCTGGCCTGCAAGATCACCCGACCTTAATCCCTTGGACTTTTTCTGTGGGGTCATGTGAAAACGATCGTCTACAGCACAGAAGTTCCTAACATTATGGATCTGCGACAACGAATTGAAAATGCATGCCAAACCGTTCGTAATGCTGGCGACGAACTCTTCCATGACATCAGACGGTCGCTCATGCAACGAGCCGAAGCGTGCGTGCGAGCTGGTGGCGGGCACTTTGAACAATTCCTGTAATTTGGAGCCACGGGTTTAGTTGGCTGTATCGCGTAAATAAATCGTTTCCAGACAAAGTGCTATAGAACATTTTCGTCTTCTTTTGACCTGAAGAATATGTCACTAAATTTATTGTACATAATTTTGAAGCACCCTGTATATCTAGCCACTAAATAACTTACCCATGCTTGTTACATCATAATCGGAGTCGGAAAAACGTCAGCTGCGACCCGCGCAATCGGACTCACAGGCTTTCCTGTTCTAATTTTTATAATCCACTCCGTTTTCGTCTCAATATCCCGAGTAAAGATATGGAATTTTAAAACCTCTTTATCCTTTTTTGAGTTAATCCCGTATCCTCTTAGTTCAGCAGCCGTTTCGTTTGTTAGACTGTCTTCATCCATGCTGTCGTCACACTCAATAAAAACGCTAAGAATATCGTCAAGAACTCCA
Source organism: Rhysida immarginata (assembly GCA_023313115.1). NCBI lineage: Eukaryota > Metazoa > Arthropoda > Chilopoda > Scolopendromorpha > Scolopendridae > Rhysida > Rhysida immarginata. The sequence continues at coordinate 233,418 of JAHWFO010074327.1, read as the reverse complement.
TTAAACAAACGCCATTGATAAACCGCGGGAAACTCGATATATCAAGCTGACGCTAGCGCCATCAATGAGAACAAAAAGCATATGCACGCCCCATTATAACGTGTTCGCCGTTCGTTTCAGAGACGTCTGCACGCCTGTGTTGAAGCACATGGACCTCATTTGGAACAATATCTGTAAAACACACCTCACAGGGGCACCCACATTTGGACGCCATTTTTCTCGTTAATGGTTGAGTTTCAGACCCATGTTGATAGGACATTTGTTTCTTATTTGGCCATGGGGAGTACGCATGCGAAGTTTGTAACAGGGTTTCAAACTCACCCTGTAGAAGAGCGTTTTTTTAATTGCATTTTTAATTAATTGTTAGTTAAAAACTCAGCAACGCCGTAATGGCTAAAATGTTTTTTTCCGGCTTTTTATTTTGACGTCTTTACACTTTTCAACTTATCTTAAGATCATATAAAAATTTCTGCCACCAGCTTCTTTACTAATAACCTACCATAACGATAGCGGCAGGAGTAAAGGACAGTCGGTGTCGTCTTTCTTGATATTTTTAATTGCATTTTTGATACAAATTCTGATAACAACTTTTCATATCAATGAATATTGCATGTTTGATTCTTTTATAAAAATTTATTTTTTTTTTTATATATATATTTTTTTATATTAATATTATATATGTTTTGTAATAAATAATGAATACAAACTGGAGCTGATTCTCTAAACATCAGGTAATATTGCTTGAAAAAATGGAAGGAAAAATTCAGCGACCAGGATTTTTCCTTCCATTTTTCAAATAATATCATTATATGTTTTGTAAATTTTAATATTTTTTATTTGATTTATGTAACCTATCATAACTATTAAAGTATATTGTTTATATTTTTTAATATTTAAGTAGACGGACACACAGATTGCTTAATAAACACATGGTTTTGAAAAAAATTAAAATATTTATTTTCTTTTCTTTTACCATCATAGTGGCTTCATTAGACAAAGCACATTAAGGTTACTTAATGCAGAATTCCGCACAAAGCTTTTATCAAGTTTTCCGCTAGAGGGTGACGGAATCACGTAGAAACCATAGCCTAATAATGAAACCATTAGGCTATGTAGAAACCATTAGGCTATGTAGAAACCATTAGGCTATGTAGAAACCTCGTATGACGCTTTTTTCGGCGAGAGGCACTTCCATCTATTCTTCCATGGTGAAATGTTTTGATTAGCTCAGTTAGCAGATAAAGCTGGCAGTATTTTGCCATTATTTTATCTCACGTGATTTGGTAAGATTAAAAACACTCTATGGACTTCTCAAAAAATTAGTTAAGTATTATTGCATTAAATTGTAAAGCAACAACAGTGATATTTTAATACGTAAAGAACGAATTAAACATTTACAAGAATACATGTAAACAGAAATCTATGAACGACTATGAATAGCATGTTCACTGAGATGAATGATTTTAAGGTTAGACAATATATGCTTAAAAGCTGTATTTATAATCATACACTGAAATGATGATTCTATGGTGTAATACAATTGTTTAAATGAATTGTTAAAGAATTGTTGTGAGCTACAATAGTGTCATCTGTCTGATAAATTTATGAAACACATCCAAATATGCTATTGTCTAAGCACAGCTGCAATAACAATTGTTCTCCAAGCGGTACACCAGGGAAGATGTAGAAAGGGAAGCAAAGCTCAGCTCATTTGTTGAAATAAAAGCAGTACTACGCAGTAGGTTCGGAAACTGAATTAATAAACAAAACCACGTGGTCAGGTCGTAGAGCAAGTGATCGCTTAACGTCTGCCGTGATGCATGTGAGAGCACTAACTAAACCAATAAACTAACTAAACCAATAGAGAATACCAATAGTGCAGGGCATGTTTATGGAAAGTGCCCTTCGAAACAGTAACTTTTACTTCTTACTGTCCACTTAATCTAACCTGACCTGACTGAAGCCTCTTTTCCGTTTAGCGACTTGTAATGTGTAGCTACTTTCGGGCCTCTTGTAAAAGCGCGACTTGATTGCAGATCGTTTTCCATTTAGCTGTTTTCAGATCTGATTGGTCGACTCATTCTGGAAAACATAGCGTCTGAAAAGTTCATAATAATTATCACTCTTTTAAGGTGATGGAAAAAGCTGCGTGATTTAAGTTTTTAATTTTTTAAATTTTGATACCTCAAATAATACTGAAATACGATGTTTCATTTAATTTTTCAAATGATCAAAAAAGTGGTAAACCGTTATTCGTGTAAAAATAAATTTTTGAAGAATGCAGCATTCCTTTCGTATATCAGATTATTAAGTAAGTATTAGAGAGTTTTTGCAACCTCAAACGATATGCGAAATACGAAAGGTGAAATGTGATAGGTGGCATTTTGGTCATGTGACTGCCATGTACCGTTTGGTCATGCCAGCTTTGGTCGAACGAAATACGAAAATTCTAAAAAATTTCGTTGCCACCTTTGGTAACCAAATGTGTCGTCGCGCATGCGTGCTGCGCCCAACCTCCACGCTCTGACAGCAAGTTCCTCACGTTAACCAACATGGCGTCCGACGGGAAACTGCTTCGCAGTTGTTTAACACAATGTTAAATCCCACCACGAGTTATAGCTTTAAACTTTAATAGTACTTACTTCTCCTTGCTGCCATAATGCTGAGAATCAGATATCAGAGTGAGCTGAGCAGTGTAGAAATAAAACCTGATGTTGGCAGTATCGAAACTCTGGAATTTCTCTTTTTCGCATTTCGCTTTTCGCTTTTCTTATTTCGCGGGTGCAAAAACTCTCAAAACGAAATACGAAAGGAGAAAGACGAAATGTCACCTTTTGCATTTCGCCTTTCGTATTTCGCATATCGTTTGAGGTTGCAAAAAGTCTCTAGTAAGCCCTGCATTTGCACTATCTATGATGATGCAGTAACAATGTATTAATTACATTTCAATGCCTT
>JAHWFO010074327.1:179770-190463 GCA_023313115.1 Rhysida immarginata | reverse complement strand
TCTGCAATTCATCTCGTCTTTCAGGGTAACTCAGTTCAGTTCAGTTTTCAGCTCGCATCTCCCAATGGAAAGGGGGACAAGCTGCTTTCACTTATACATTTACTGGTAGCTAATTAATTAGTTAGTTGGTTTATCAATTTTGTTTTAAGGGTCCGAGGATTTTCAGTGTTAGATTCGAGTCACTAATAAAATCCATTAATGCATGAATGATATTCTTCTTCACTTGCTTTTTCCCCGGGGTACACAGGAGGATATTTGTCAAGGACGGTGTAGTGTGGGTTTGAGCCAGGTGGTTGAACATTTGCGCCCTCTGTTGATGGTAATTGGGGCATTCTAAAAGTACATGTTTCACCGTTTCCGGAGCACCACAAGAGCATTTATCGGTGGGATAAATTTTTATTTTATATAGAAAACTTTTTATTGGTAGATGGCCGCTTCTCAGTCTAAAAATGACCGTTCTTTGATCAAAGGAGAGCCACCGAGGAGAGAGTTTGATATTGTCTAGGAGTGATGGAATTAGTTGTTTATAATGGCCACCGCGGGGATCTGCGCACCACTCAGCATTCCAGCGCACTATAAGTCTCCTCTTAAGGTATTGTCTTAGTGATTTAGGATCGAGGCGGTTATTTTTGATTAAGCCATTCGACGTTCTTGCCCAGTTGGCTAAGTGGTCCGCTATCTCGTTGCCTTTAATTCCTTTGTGTCCCGGGATCCACATCAGGTTTATTGTAAATTCGTGAAGAGAAAGGTCCGCTATGAGGGAAATGATTTGACCTAAGGCGTCGCTGTGGAACCATTTCCCCCCTTCCAAGACATTTTTTATGGCCGTTATTGTACTCTTAGAGTCAGTTAAAATCAAGAAATTAGCAGGTGATTGTAGGCCTATTAGAAGAATTGCCTTGTGTATAGCTATCAGTTCAAGCATGGTGGCACTGGTAACTGGGCTGCACTTATTGGCTACAATGTACTTGTTCTTCTCATATATGCCAATTCCTCCGCACGATTCTCCCGGTGTTAGGGAGCCATCTGTATAGAGTCTTTTGAAGTCATGAAAATAATTGAAAAGGAGGCCTGACGTGACCTTTCTCGAGATATCGGGTGGGGTCTTAGATGTCAAGTTAGGCAGGAGGATAATCTTCGGATCTAGGCCCGGAAGGTGTGGGTTCTCTATAATCGTTCTTCCGAAGAGAAGGATATTCTCACATTGGAATTTTTTGATGATTTCGCCAATAAGTCGTTGGAATTTATTCGACTTGAAGAGGGCATTACAATTTTCCGCAAAGGTTGAATTTGGCCTGAAAAAAGGTGAGGTTTGTAAATAGGTGTAGATGGTGGAGATGGCTTTGGCCTCCCATCTCAATGGCGGGGGTGAAAGGTTAGAGTCTGCATATAGAACTTGATTGGGAGATGATTGGGTGGCGTGAAGGCAGGTTCTTATAAACCTCCTCTCTAAAATCATTAGTAATTCTCTAGTGGATTTTGGGGCCAAAAGTAGGAAAATATCCGTTTGATCTACAGTCTGGATTAAGGAGGACAAGACAGTGGATGTTTCTGACCATGGTGGTCCCCAATTTCGTCTAATGATACGCTTGATTCTGGCCAGGTTCTTTCTCAGATGTTCTTTAATGTGATTTATATGGCCTCTCCACTTTAATTTTTCATCTAGGACAATTCCTAGGAATTTATGAGATTTCCTGATAGGGAGAACAGTATTATTTAGGTATATCCGAGGAACTGGGGTAGGACCCTTTTCTATGAAAAAGATTACCACAGTTTTATCCGGCGAGAACGTCATAGCGTTTGAATTACCCCAATCAGCCAAGATATCACACGTATTTTGGAGACGACTTTTAATTTCAGGGATGGAATGATGTGCTGTCCATATCGCAATATCATCAGCGAAAATGTTGATGTTTACACTCACTGGAAGATTATTTGGAATATCCATCATAAAAATATTAAAGAGGACAGGACTTAGTGCGGAACCCTGCGGGAGTCCTCTGGCTTGAGTTTGCCAGGCGGTACCACCTGGATATTTGATGCCCACCCGTCGATGTTTCAAGAAGGCGGAGATCCATATGGTCATACGTCTAGGTAGGGGTATTCTAGCGAGTTTATTAATGAGAATTTCGTGATCTACTGAATCATATGCTTTTGTTAGGTCCATAAATATAGCCCCTAGTGCTTCCCCCTTTTGCCACGCAGCGTAGATATCGTCCACCAATCTTATGACAGGCAGAGTATATATGGATCCCTTCCGGAAACCTGTGATACATGGAGGGAGGATACAGTGAGATTCCAAAAAATGCTGCAATCTATTGTTTATTATTCTCTCCAAAAGCTTTATGAGGCAGGATGTTAGTGCAATAGGTCTATAATTTTGTGCTAGCGAAGGCGATTTATTAGGTTTTAGTATGGGGTGGATAAATGATGATTTCCATTCTTTAGGAATAATGCCTGTCATCCAGGATTTATTGAAGTGTTCCAGCAAGATCTTACGTTGGCTCATGTTTAATTTAGTAAAAGTCCTATCCAGTAGTTTATCCGGGCCGGGAGACTTTACCTTGTTTTTGAGGGCCGCGTTGAGCTCTAAGATGGTGAATGGGAATTCCCATTGGACACGTTTTGTCTCCGGTACAAAAGTTGCTGGGAGGGGATATGGCCAGTTGAGTTGTTTTACCACCGGCATTCCAACTGCCTGCTCAAGGATGGCAATGGCTGATTCTTTGGGGTCCATTGTGGAACCGTCTTGGTTCCTTATAAGTGGGATTGTGCACTTTGGATTTTGTAGCATGATCTTTAAAATTTTCCAGATGTTGTTTTTCCTATTGCTTGAAATAAGATTCGCCCAATATTGGCGTCTATGTTTTCTGAGTACTCTTTTGCATAGCGCCTTGATCTTCTTGGCCCTAATCCAGCAAACGTCACATCTGCACTTTAAAAATTGTCTTCTGGAACTATTTCTGATCCAGATTGCAGATTCACATTCCGGAGTCCACCAACCTGGCCTAGGGGGGATATTTCTGTTCTCTGGCATGGCCGGAAGAATACGATTTTGAAATAGTAGCATTTGTTTTTGTATATCTCTTGATATGTGGAAGCACATGTTGTCAGATTCAAGGTCGAATTTGCAAAAGGGTCGAGGGATATTGGGGCTATTATTGCGTCTCATTGGTTTGGGGGGATGTACCGAATTAATAATTAGGCGAATAGGTTGGTGGTCGCTTCCATACGTCCCTTGGACCAAGGAAATGTTGATTGGTAGAGGCCAATTAGTAGAGGAGATGGCGAAATCTAGATTAGAAGGAGACCAAGTGGGTCTGGGTGGAGTGTAAGTGAAGTCCGGAGTAAAGTGTACCGTTAGGTTGTATCTTGTGATGAGGTCTTCTAGACACGTCCCATTATAGTTGTATGTTTCGCATCCCCATAGCGGACTTTTGGCGTTAAAATCGCCGATGATGATGAAAGGGGGTGTTAGAGAGTCTATTAACTTTTCCCACACGTTTTTCCTGATGAATCCCGGGACATAAGTGAAGTACAAGTGTAACCAAGTATTCGAGAAGTAAATGACAATCTCCATTAATGCTATTGAATCGAAGTGCCTGCTGGAGTTTATGAAATGTGGAATTTGGGGGTTAATCGCGGCTAGATTTCCGCCTCCATGACGATCTCTATTATTAAGGTAAGTAATGGTGTTGTTAATTTTGATTTTAGAGTCCGAATTCAGGAAAGTCTCACAAATGGTTAAAATATCCGATTTTCTTTGTAATAAGGTGACATCTTCCCAATTTGAGAAGATGCCTCTCGCATTCCAATGTATAATTTTAATAGATGTTGATTGCATCTTGGCCATGTGGAGTGTGCTGGTGGAGGGGCGACGTCGGGGAAAGCATATCTTGGAACCAAGCCGTCGACTCTGTGAACCAACCAGGAGAGTGTTGGAACCTCTTGCCCATAATGTTGAAGGTGTCTCCAACACCCATCGAATAGTCCACATTAGCTGGGCACTTGGCCTCACCTATCAGAGTGGAGATGAAGGTCTTCAGAACATTACTGACTGCCTCATTAAGTACGGCTGGGTCGATTTTTGTGTCAGGAGTCGTTGAAGTGGGTGGGAGAGTCATCTGTTTGTTTTTCACTGTATCTGTCGGGGGGTTAGTGATCCGCTCTGCCGTGAAAGGAGAGAGTTGAGACCACTGCACCTGAGAAGGATGCATGTTTGTTTCGCTTTGTCGAAAAATGGGCGATGCTGGTGCTTCAAAGGATTGGGGAGAAGTCACCTCGTCTCTACCACTGGTGGTACAGGTCATAAATGTTTGTTGTGAGTTTGGGCCTGACCCCAAGTGAGATTGGTAATCTTGAAATTCTTGCAATGGAGAGTTACAGTCCTGGGAGGTGTGAATTTGTTGTCTTGCTGCGGGGAAATGGCTTTGATCCCCGGAAACTAGTGATGCGTATGATTTTTTCATGGGTCCGTTGGCCCCCAATTCTAAGTCTACCAGTTTCTTGGCCTGATAGTACGAACAGAACAGGTTGATCATTTTAGTTCGGATGAGGGCTTCATATTTAAATTTATTACATCCCCTATAGTAGGGGGAGTGATCTCCTTCACAGTTAATACAAAGGAAGATTTTGGATGTACAGTTGGCTCTAATGTGCTCCTCACTCGTGCATTTGGAGCAGGCTTCCGGGAATTGACATCTTAATTTCGTGTGTCCTAATCGGTGGCATTTATTACATTGTAATGGTCGGGGAGGAGGTCTAGTCACTGTGAAAATTTCATTTCCATAAATAATTTTCTCTGGAGGGGTCGGGAGGGAGAAATAGATTAACGCTTTCGAAAAGGTAGCTCCTTGGAATGGGGGGGGGAGCATTCTCATTCCAGTCACATATTTTCCTTTGTTCGATGAGGTTTGTAGGTCCTCTAAAGTGGTATCATAGCGGATTCCATGAATAATTCCCACAGACGATGTAAGAAATCTGGGGACTTCATATTCTAATGTGAGGGTTCCGATGTCCTTGAATTTGGAGCATCTGTCAGCCTGGGAATTAGATTGGAATTTGACTAGGAATTTGCCCGATTGTAATCTGTTCACGTTGGGGGCTTCTCCAATTAGTGAGTTGATTACTCTTTTAATGAATCCCGGTGAGAAGGTATTATTACCATTCGGGTCCTTCGTTTTAACGGATACAATGAGCCAAGGTCTAGCGGCTATTCTTAGGAGTTCATTAAATTTCAATTGGTTATCATTAGTTTGAGAAGGGGGGAGGTGAGATTTTTCTTTTGCACTATTTGTGGGTTTCTTCTCCCCTTTATTTGTGGGAGCAATGCTCATCGGGGGGAAAGTCACGTCAGAACTGGAGTCTATTTGATCATTGATGAGGGTTTCTTCCGTCTGATTTGTTTTCTTAGTTAGAGCAGGTTTGTTTAGGCCTTCTTTCCTCTGTTTATGGTTCCTCGGCGATGGGTTCCGAGACCGAGATCGGGATCGGGATCTACTCCGCGATCTTCGAGATCCATCACTTAACTTCCTTCTTTTTTCTTTCTCTCTATCTGCCGACGATGATCGGCGATTGTTCGCCTTGGGGGGGGGGGGTTCCCCCATAGTAACTTTCCGTCTTGTTGTTAATGGCGATCGTTAGTAATTCTTTTTTGGAAGTAAACAATCACAAAGGGAATAAAATAAATTTCGGAATCTTTCACCTTACCAATTTGTTTTAATTACTGTTTTTATTCAGTTCGCGGCAGTCGAAGATATTCTATTTACTTTGTGGAGAGGTGGAGCGCGGACAACCGAACGACTCACGCCGCCATCTTTTCAAATTCCTAATAAAACCTTTCAGGGTAACTCAGAAGTGAGTGACTCTGAGAAATGTAAAGTAAATATACTTTTTTTAAATCATCATGCAAATTATATAATATAATAAAAATTTTTCTCGGATTTTTATGGATAGTCAAACACGAGTATTTCCAAAAGATCAAAAGTTTCTGGACAGCCCTCCAAAAGAATGTTACATGCCCAAATTTGCAAGTCTCTAATATGAAGATAATATACAGGGTGTCCCATTTAACCTGACAAATCAAAATAGCACGAAAAATACGCATAATTCAAAAAATAAAAAATAAAAAAATACGTGTTCAATATTTTTAAAAAAGCTATTCAATGAAACCTCTTATGGGTGGGGCGGGGATCAACTTTAAAATTTAAAATGGGAACCCTCCATTTTTTATTGCAGATTCGGATTCTACGCTAAACAATACATAAGTTTTATATGAAACAGTTTTTTTGATGCGTGATAAATGGCGCTGCAATTGCACAAAAAAGATGTTTTGAAATTCTCGGGAAATACAGATTGGATTGAAAAATAAAAACATTGAACATGTATTTTTTTATTTTTCACTTGACAAGTAATGCGTTTCTGTTCCCTCGGGGTGTTTGTTTTAGGTGAGTCCCGTCGCCTCTCACCATTCAATTAAATTAAATGCTCAAAATGATAACTTCGAATTTCAATGCACTTGTTGATTCGTGCTTCAAATGCCTGTACATATCTCAAAACCATGTCTGATGAAATTGCGGCGCAAGCATCCCTTATTCGTTGAATCATGTTTTCGCGAGTTGTAGGTATTTCTTTATAAACGGCATCGTTTAGGTAACCCCACAAGAAAATATCTGGGGAGGTAAGGTCTGGTGATCTGGCTGGCCAGTGCACCGGTCCTCCTCTACCGATCCAACAATTATTGTGCTTCCTGATCTAATACTTCGCAAACTACTAACGAATAAAGTGCTGGACAGCCATCATGTTGAAACCACATGTTCTGTCGCACTTCCAAGCTCAGGTCTTCAAGCAATTGTGGTAGTTCGTCTTCAAGAGTGTTTCGGTATTTGTTACCATTCAAATTACCGTCAATCACCAAATGGTCCGATAAGTTCATCGCCAATTAATATTCACACCAAACATAACTGACCAAGAATGCTGATGGTTTAATTCACGAATCGAGTATTATTTTTTACACTCCAGTAATACATGTATGTCGGTTAACCTCGCCGTGGTTCGTAAATGGTGATTCATCAGAAAATAGTCACGAGCAAATAAGTTCTGGCTCATTTGTATTTGCTCAACTGCCCATTTAGTTCCTGATGCATTTCAGCGACGATGAACAAGTGAAAACTGCGTGACTTTCTTCACTGGCGGCAGCTTCTATATGAAGTGATCATGCGGAAGTACATTGACCGCTATGAAAGTGCTCAAATAAACTTGGAAACTATGTGGAAAAATAGTTAAAGGTACATAGAATCTGGTAAAGAAAGAAATTTGAAAATATATATAGTAGTTTTGTTTTTATTACAAAACGGACCATACTTTCCAAATAACCTTCGTACTATAGACACGGACCAAGAAGAGACGCACCAACAAATTATGAAAAATCTTTTTTTGTACGATTACAGCGCCATCTATCACGAATCAAAAACTGTTTCAGAGAAAACTTATATATTTTTAGCGTAGAATGAGAATCTGCAATAAAAAATGGGGGTTCCCGTTTTAAATTTCAAAGTTCCTCCCCATTTCACCCACAGGGGGTGGGGTTGGGGGGTCAAGTTTGTATCATTGGATGGTTTTTTAAAAAATATTAAACATGTATTTTTTTATTTTTTGTATGATGCGTATTTGAGTTATTTTGATTTGTCAGGTTAAATAGGACACTTGATAATGCCACCCTGAAAATGGAACACCAGAAAATGCCTTATTGGACTCGTTTGTAATTCATATTGGTGCAGTCAGGCTGCTCAATAAAGCTCCGTGAGTTCCCACGTGATACCTTCATTTGATGTCACCTATGCAACAAGCCTGAATGCGACAGATTTTTCATTCCGCAAATACCGCTTCAACTACAAGTGACATCATTGTTAGGTGGAAATCCAAGGAGCTAATCAGTGAAACCGCCAAAAAAAATTTCAGAGATTGTCGAGTGCTAATGAGTGACACGATGCAGTCGGAAGTCTTTAGTGCATTAATTGCTACAGAATTTCGAAATACTGCTTCAAGTACCGCCAGGGCACTCAGCCTTCGCCGGAACTTCACGTCAGGCACTTTGCCAGAGACAAATGAAGAAATTTGTCTCTGCACTTTGCCGAGAATGCTTCATGCCTGCCTGCGTGGGGCCACTGTGAATTTCTAAGGAAGCGGTGTTCTGGTCATGGTATGGGGCTCATTTTCATGGTTTATAGACCAACTTGTTCTAATGGACCTTTTTACCCCGAGACTTGGGCGAGACGATACGTCATCCCTATGCGGCACGAAAACGAGGCTCGAGGGAAAGCCCTCTTCAAAATAAACATTGCTTCAAGTGCTTGTAAAACGAAGAAATGAAACACTACTCGATTAGTTTAACAGTTTTGCCAAGTATAATTTTTAGTACAGTAACTGAATGGCTGGGAAGATTTAATAACAAGGCATATAACTTTACTAGTTGTTACCCGCGGCTTCGCTCGCCCGCGCCATCTGTTGAGGGGAATTACAAAGAAAACCCCAGAAAGTGGGGAAGGGGGAGGGTCGTAGGGGGCTGATTTTTGGCGATAGAGCAGGTCCTTTATTGATAAGCCTGCCCTGAAAATTTCAAGTCGCAACAGTTTTAGTATATAGATTTTTCAGAATATTATATTTTTGATTTTGAAGGTAATGTTATGAAAAATTATTTTTAAGAGCATGGATTAAAAATATATTCATGTGGAAAATTTATACAGTAATTAAATTTAAAAATTGATTTCTTTTTTGGAAAAAAATGAATTTATTATTTTCGTAAAAAAAATACTTTTATAAATACTCGGTTTAATGAAGCTTACCATTATGAATAAGTAATTGCACTTTTATACAGGGTGAGTCGAAAGTCATTGGACACCTTCCTATCTTGGATACCAACGTAGTACGCAAATTCCAATACAGGGGACGAATAGGAACGTGAGGGTGTTCTATCTGATAGAGCATCTTTCATCATCTCAGATATGCAAATTAGGACACATCCAAATTCTATCTTGAAAACCTTAAGAGATACAGAAAAAATTCCAGTTGCACATTTGTTCAACAGCAAATTACAAACAAAACAAAAAAAAAAGTTCACAATCCTCATTACAAGCTCTGCAAATTATTTCATGCACCATCCTCATCCTGTTCTGGAAAGTTCCACAATTTAACATAAAGTCACCAGCTTCCTGTGCAATTGGTATAAAAAGGCATGTTGAAGCTGAGAAAAAATCAGACCAAATCAAAATGGCACAGTACACTAACCAGGAAATGATCAACATGGTCCTATGCTTTGGTGAGGCGAGGCGAAATTATCATGCAACAACCAGACATCATTGAAATGTCGTGCGAAATTATGTTATGGTGCAAGTGGAACATTGAACATTATCTGGATTGATGAAAAGACTTACTTTGTTTCAGATGATTGTTTGTAAGCATCAAGCAACAATTGTCTTGTTGCAGAGCTTGCAATGCGGATCGTGGGTGATCCGCTCATCGGATTTTGGTCAACTTTTTTTTGGAATTTTTTGTGTATCTCTTACGGTTTTCGAAATAGAATTTGGATGTGTCCTAATTTGCATACCTGAGATGATGAAAGATGCTCCATCAGATAGAGCTCCCTCAAGTTCCTATTTATCCCTGTATTGGAATTTGCGTAAGTACATTGGTATCCAAGATAGGAAGGTGTCCAACGACTTTTGACTCACCTGTATATTATGCAAACATAAAGTGCTTTTTATTTTTTTTATTTTTCTTTAATTATAATTGAACATTTTAAGTTTAAACTAAATTGATCTTTATTTAAACACAAAAAGACTTATTACCACTGAATTAAAAAAATTTCATTTTTTTTTTATTTAGTATGTGATGATAGCAATTTTGTATTTTATGAAATGCAATTGTTATAGAGTCCAAAGCACAAAAAGTTTGCACAAAATTGAACCATAAAGTATAAAAAACTGCGACACCACTTCACTTCTTCTTACAGAGCCTGGAATTTTCTTCCCTCCAGCCTCGGTTTCAATCGCACAGGGAATAACATAATACCGGAAATCTCGTGAGCGGGCAAAAGGTCCATCGCAGGAACTAAGACGTCTGCAACTTACCTTGACATTTTGTATAATTCTGCATAGCCAATAATGTGGCAACTATTGGAGATCATTCCGGCGCCAAGATGATAATGTAAGATGTATAAAGGAATGGTTGAAGAACTGGATTGGACTGCATAGAGCCTCGATGTAAATTCCACTGAAAACCTGTGCAACGACTATGGGCTAGGCCACATCACTCAATATCTGTGACTATACTCATCAAACGCTCTTAGAAAAATGGAAGAAAATTTACGAATCTCTTTACTAAAATCTGGTGTAAAGTCTGTCTCGGAGAGTAGAGTTCGTAATAAAAGCAAAGGAAAATTCAACACTATAGCAATTTTCGTCAAAAATCATGGTTGCAGTGGAAAATACAGGTGTCCGAAGCTCTTGATCATAGTGTATAATTTGGTCGTAATTATGCAGAAGTAAACTCGCTTATAACGAGATTTCTTTTAGGTTCCAACAATTGCGTTAAAATGGAATTCGATCAACACCACCTACATTGAATTAGATTTAAACAAACTGTAAAAGACAGAAATATATTGCGCATATTATTGGCTAGAGGAAGATTCAAATTT
>JAHWFO010074327.1:166390-179370 GCA_023313115.1 Rhysida immarginata | reverse complement strand
AGTTGTAAAATCTTATAAATATAGTAGACTTTTAGCAAAATGAAGTATTGTAATATATTATTGAGAATACCACAATTCACTTATAATGGGTTTTTTTCAAAACTTTTTAAGGATGAAATAAAAGTTCAAGAAAAATCATAAAATAAGGAGAAATCCTTCTTAGGGTAAAATTTAATTTTTTTAAGAAAACTTGAAACATTATATAAATATCAAATTTAAAATATCAGTATTTCATAGTATTACATAATATTTACAGGAGATCCTATCTTAAACTTTATATGACATATGTAATACTTGATTTAGCATTCAAGTGGCATTTCCATCCTCTGAAAATTGAAAATGCCTTTTTGTCAATTAAATATGCAAAATGGTTAAAAGTACAACAGTGGCTTGGGGAAGAATGATGGAAGCATTTCTCTATTTCTCTGTCAATGACTAGTTGAGGGAGGGGGGTGTGTGAATATATTCTGGTAGTTGAGTATAATTTTAAAAGGAAATTAGCCTAAATTTTCAAGCCTAGGTTATACACATTACTTTACAGTTTCCCCCAATATTTAACCTATTGTATGCAAGTGTATTTTTGTCTTTTCAAAAGAATATATTTTCTTATTGTCTAAGATGACAAACGGTACAGTAGTATTTAAAATAAAAAATATTAAATCCCGCTTTATTTAAGTTGATAGCACTGGAACTGTTACAGTGTGTAAATTGCCACGCTCTAAGATTGTGTTCTCTCACCAAATGAAATAGTTCCAACAATAGATAGAATGTATACAATACATTCAAATAAATGAAAGATTATTATATTTATTAAGAGTTCCGTTTATTATTTAATATTATATTTCTCTCACGATTAGTATAATAAAAGTACTTTGCACCTGCACTGTGCACTCCAGATGGCCGAGGTTTCATCTCCCCAGCGCTATTTTTCCAAGCATAAAAAGGGGTAAGCCTAAGATGTTTATAGTGGTCTTCGCGTAGCTCATCCATCAGAGTCTGTGAACAACATTGTAAAAACGACGGAAGAATTAACTGGCATCTCAGCAGCAGCGATATTACGAGCAAAGGCCGAAATCGTTAGCAAAGGGCACTTAAGCACTCCTGTGAAGACACGTCAACTTGCTAAAGGAGCCCACCGTATTTCACAGCGATTTGAGGAATTTACCCTGTCTGCTATACGCAGAATTGTTCATGGGTTTTTCATACGAAATGAAATACCAACGATTGACAAAGTATTGAAATATATAAATGAACAAGACGATATGCCAGTATGATCAAAGATGGAGGCAAATAATGTCAATGGTTTCGTTTTATTGCAGAAAACAGAAATCAAGAGAATTTAGCAATTTAATGATGGGCATGGAAAAAAATGGCGGCATAGGCTGACTGAGTCTAACCTGCGGTCGCCTCCGATGAGATTTCTTAAAGTCACAAAGCCCCCACGACAGACAAATAACCTGCACAGCGCAATATTAGGATCTATTAGGTATCAAGGAATACAATTAAGAAAACAACGCTGGTAAGTACAGCGGGGAGAGGGTCACGGCTGTACCCCATCCCCAACTCTCATGCTCGCGGAAGGAACAGAGAGAGTTAGGGTTAGCCAGCGGTCAGCGTCATGCGACAGTCGACTAAACATAATACCTGACACAAACAATTATACCCTACAGAATTCGAACATGGCACCGGATAAAAATGCCCACAAAAACAAAAAAGTAAAGAAACAACTAAACAAACCAGACCTGAAAAAAAGATAGAAAGACTGAACATAGCGAAAATTCCCGCCCAGCGAAAATCCCAAAAACAAATGAAAGCGAGGAAATACAGAAAGAAAAAACACTCATAGAACATGACAACAATATTAATATTAAAGAAAGCGAAATGATAGTTGACTCAGTAGACGAGGAACTATCCAGAACTAAACAAACTAACCCAGAGACAATCAACAGTGCTCATAATAAAGAACAAACATTAAAACAACCTCCCCCTAGCACCAAAGAATTAGAAAAAGAAGACAAAGTAAACGAACTAATAGAAATAGCCACAAGACCATGGGTTTATTTCGACTCCACAGACGAAAACAACATAAAAAATAATATCCCAATACCGACTTTTAAAGAAATGCTATGGTCCACGATAGGATCAGCTCCTCCGCATTCAAGAGTGAGATCGGGTGCCTTTCTAGTTAAATTTGAGACTTCCGCTCAAGCCAAAAGATTCTTAAAATTTCGTAGAATCGGCCCATATACCCTACTCCCATCAGTCCCAGTTTACCTGACCTCTTGCCTGCGAGATTGCAGGAGATTGCAGCCTGCGAGATTGCAGGAGTTCCAATAAACACGGAAATAGAAGACCTCACAAGTAGATGTAATGTAAAAAAATACATCTCTTACGTAAGGAAGATCACCCCAAAGTTTGAAGGTGCAGCGTACTGCAAGATGGTGATTTTTCTTAATACCCCAAAACTACCGGACAAAATTCTTATTGACAACATGGCCTTTGAAGCAATACCACACATCCCCAAACCATTACAATGTGCAAAATGCCACAAGTTCGGACATAGAGCTAAATTTTGTAACCACAAAGAAACGTGCTCGAGATGCCAGAGTCCCCACCATGATCACAAAAACTGCAACAGCGAACCAAAATGTATTAATTGCAATGGAGAACACTCAGCCTACTACCGAAGTTGCCCAATATACGAAAAAGAACTAATCATCCGGGAAATAATGTTCAAACAACACATACCCTATGGCGAAGCCAAAAAATTAGTAGCTAATAGGACCAGATCAGACCAATTATATTCGGAATCAATAACTAGACATTCCCATACGAAGGAACACCAGAAAAAAATAACTACCAACATAGAGAAATGCAACAGAATATGAGAAAGGATAACTTTAATCCCACGAACCCAGGAGAAGAGACACATTTCATTCCTGAAGGAACTTGCCTAAACATTACCCCGATTCATGCACAAAATATACAAGCACACAACAAATCACAACTAATCTACACCAATGACAAAACCCTGGGATGCCCAACCCAAAATTGGAATATACAGAATATCACGTCAGAAAAATGCATCGAAATAATCCAAAAAATAATACAAATAGGTATACAACCAAACACAAAAAAAACAATTGAAATTTTCAGCCAAATCTACGGCATCCTATCAGAGGAAACCAATTTTGTCGAAGCACACCTCAAAAAATTCAAAAACTGGTGTGACGGATTACAACAGGAAACTAGCACCAATCCAATCACAAATAGCAACCAAGATGGCCATTAGAATAATTCAGTGGAACATAAGAGGAGCAATAGCCAACTGGGAGGACCTACGTTTGTTACTACATAAATGCGAAATTATATGCCTCAGCGAAACACTCCTATCAGACGATAACCAAATAAAAGTACCCAACTGGACTTTCTACCACCTCAACAGGACAGGACCAGGAGGAGGGGTTGCCCTGGGAATCAAAGACTGTATACCCCACCTACAAATCAACAGCCTCGAATTAAATAAAACAGCGATTATTGGAATCAAAGCCTGGGTTTTTGAAGACTGGGTACATATATACAGCAGCTATGTTGCAGGCCCTGAGCGCCCCCAAACATGGGACGCAATAAAGAACTATTTCACCAACCCGTTCATAGCCGTTGGAGACTATAACAGCCAATCTCCCATGTGGGGCTGCAACGAATACAACAACAATGGAAAATTATTAGAACGCATGTCGGAACATCAGGGATGGAACATCTATGGCCCACCCAGCTACACCTTCTATCCAAGCAACCACAGGCACCAACCCTTCATTCTAGATATAGGGATTAAAAACATTAACAAAGACCTACGAATAATATGTTCAGACCCACCAAATGAACATTCATTTGGAAGTGACCATTCCCCAACATTTTACAAAATCACTCAGCCTTCTCCGAACCCAAACAGCAATCGTAGGAGAATACAAGACGTGAACCAACAACCATCAAACACTACGGAAGAGACCAGGGTACTAGACACACACGAGGTAATTCCATCCACCATTCAAGAATGGATAAAAAAGGCAGTAGAGAAACCCAACCAAAAACCAAAAAACCAAAACTATAAACCAATTTGGTGGAATGCGGAATGCTAGATCATGGCGGCAGATAGAAACAAAAAATGCAAACAATTTAAGACATGTAGATGCGATTTTTGCTGGAACGAAATGAGACAGTCCAAAGCAAGAGCAAGAAAAATTTTCAAACAAAACAGAAGAAGATTCTGGAAAGAAATCATTCAACAGCTTCATCTAGGAAAAGACAGCGGATGGTGGAAATTAATCAGAAAAATCGCTAAACCCCAAAAGAAAACTATTCCCATTCTAAAAATCAATGACACTACGCTTAACCCTTGGGAATCAAGCAAAATCATACTGGAAAAGATAATAGAATCCATATCAACGTCAAACGACACCAACATGACGGAAACACCAACATTAGATTCTACAAACCAAAATGAAACCAACCAGGAATGGACAGCTGAATTCACGTCACTGGAATTACAAAACATCCTCAAACGGCTAGGTTCCTCAGCCCCGTCAGTTGACCAAATCACATACTCCCAAATAAAAACCCTACCAACGAACATAAAAGAGGCCATGTCTTGGTTGGTAGGCTTGAGTCAGCATGTCTGGCCGGGTGTCTGCGATAGCCCAACTGGTAGAGGCGTCGGCCATGACAGCCGAGGTTCCTGGTTCGATCCCAGGTCGCAGAATTTTTCCTTCCATTTTTCGATAGAAAAATCTTTACCTGATGCTTGGTAGGCTTATCTCCAGTTATAATATCATTTATTATTTCATTTATCTATAAAAAGGCCCTTTACAAAACACTAAACAAGAGCTGGACAGATGAATACTGTCCAGAAGGATGGAAGATAACAAACATAGCCCCAATCCTTAAACCAGGCAAAGACCCGAACAATCCCACCTCATATCGTCCCATTTCACTAATCTCATGCATCTCTAAGTTCCTCGAAAGAGCAATAAACAACAGACTATTAGCATTCATAGAAGCCAAACAGATCCTACACAAAAACATGTACGGTTTCAGACCATTCAGATCTGCTATCCAACCCCCATTACTTCTCATGGATGATATTTGGGTTGCACATGAAAAGGGATGGTTCTGCTCGGTGGTCTTTTTAGATATAAAGAAGGCCTATGACACAGTCAACCACAACAATTTGACCAACAAAATGAAATCTGTGAACATTCCAACAAAATTCATTAACTGGACGAGAGAATTTCTTAAAAATCGAACAATACAAATGAAATCCATGTTTCCAAAAATCAGTCTTGAAATGAAGAGAGGACTCCCACAAGGCAGCCCACTAAGCCCAACACTTTTCAACATATACTGTCATGACATTTTTAACAATATACCCCCAGAAGTTAAAATTATGACATACGCGGATGATATAGTGATATGGACATCAGCACCAGCTCTTCACACAGTCAAAATCCTTTTACAGGCAGCACTCACTAGCCTAGAAATCTGGAGTGAGGAAAATGACATGAAATTCTCCCCTGACAAATCAGCAGTCATAACATTTTACCGAAAAAGAACCAGAGTTCCCATAAACTTACAAATTAACAACGAAAGGGTACCTATAAGAATGGACCATGTATACCTGGGTATCCCGCTTAGCTATACCCTGTCACTTTCCCAATTGGCCAGAAACATAAAAAATAAAATGGAGAGAAACCTGGGGATTTTCCAGAGAATATGCAAGTATAACTGGGGCCCAAGCAACAAAATCTCCACCATGCTGGCTACGGCCATTCTAAAAAGCATAACATGCCACTATGCCCCATTTATTTTTATGTGCACCAACTCAACCATAAACGATATAAAAATCATAGAACATCGTTGGATGAGAAGACTCATTTCTGCCACCACGAGCTCTCCAATCGATGCTATGTACATACACCTCAATCTACTCCCCCTAGAATACAGACTAAAGAAGGACACAGCTAAATGCATACTTAGAATCCTTCAACTAAATCAGACAACAGAAAACCCCAAATCTTTAGAAGTACTGATAAATGACACTTTCAAGTCAAAATACATGCAAAACCTAATATCAAAAAGCATGGAGGGACTAAAATGTAACAACATTATGCTAAACCCAACAATCATTATCAAATCCCCTAGCATATTCATAAACAACATAGCAGAAAATTTCACTTTTCCAAAAATGTCAAAAAAAGACAACCCTAGAGAAATAACATCACAGATTAACAACATATTGTCAACCAATTTTAACAACTATGTCCCAGACTCCTTCACAGCCGAACTATACGCTATAAAACTGGCCCTTACAAACATTTTACTGGAAAAACACCCAAACACACGCACCTTGATAGTTTCAGACTCCAGGTCCTCCCTTTTAGCAATACAAAAGGCAGCTTCCACTCAAAGATGGAAGTACAACACACCACTGGGGGATATCATAAACCTGTTGATCAAATGCTACATCACTGGAAACACAATCAAATTTTTATGGTGCCCCGGACACAAATCTGTTAAGGGAAACGAAATGGCAGACTTCCTGGCCAAACAAGGAAGGGAATATGGGATAGAAATCCGCATTTTTAATCACCTAACGATATAGGAAACATAGTATCAAACATAAACAAGAACAACTGGAAAATAGAATGTAAAAACAATCCTACGGCCGTCAAATTCAAAAAACACTTAGACAAATTCCCAAACGAAATACACCTCTCAAGTTACTACTCAAAACAAGACACAAAACTTCTATTCAGGATTAGATCTGAACATTGTCCAGTGAAAAAACATCTCTTCAGACTCTCCCTCTGCCAATCACCACTATGCAAATGTGGTGATACCGAAACGCTCGAACATTTGATATTCAAATGCCCCTTCTTTAATACACAAAGAGAAACTCTCACCAAAATATTCAAGCACAGGAAAATACCCATGCAGAACGAATCATTATTCCTCATTGACCCGAATCACAAAAAGCACTGGAGAACATTATTATCAGCGACAAAAGATTTCCCCAAAAGATTTCCCTCAATGGCCAAATGCAAATTACTCTCAAGAATTCTTTCCCCATATAAGGCAATAGTGACTTAAACACAAGAATAGAAATTTCTCTTCTATCGTTTCAGCCCAAAACAAACACCGAAAAGGTCACCTCCAAAAAGTGGAGAAAGGATCTAAAAGAAGAAGAAAAAAAAAAGAAGACGATATGCCAAAGTTTTCACGAACAGTTTTGCATCGTGTATTGAAAGAGATAGGCTTCACTTTCAGTAAGAGAAAACGTGAAGCATATTTGCTCTAGTGATGATATGGTGATCTGGAGAAGAAATTATCTCCGATCTATAAAACAATACAGAGAAAAAGAACTCATGCGTGTTGTTGACTCTGTACAACACAAATTCAATACTTATAGAATTGATAATATAGCAAAATTAGCTGGTCATAATGTATTTCGTTTGCCCCCCCCCCCCGTCATTGCGGCTTGGGGCCAAGTGAAAGGATTTGTGGCTCGTGAAAATCGTCATTTCAAAATAGAAGAAGTCGAACGCTTAACTTCGGATGCTATATCACGAATTACAAAAGAAAATTGGGAGAATTATGTGCGACCTGTGAAAGCTGAAGAAGAAAAGTTGTGGGAGCTCGATGGCCTGGTTGAAACGACGGTGGAGCGATTGGCATTCTCCGTTGGTGATTCGACCAATTCAGCTTCAGACTTCGATAATGAAATGAGCGGCGTTGATGAACTTTAAATCAGCTCTTCTATCAGCGTAGGCTACGTCAGGGCCAACATATTAAGGAAAGAGACAAAACCATGGAGTTTCGTATATTTACTGCATATTTTATTAAAGGGCGCGTAAGGATACACATTTTCAGGTAAATTGTCAGACTCGTTTGCGCGTAATTTAACACTTGTAGCGCTATCAATTTAAAGCGGGATAGACTAATTTTATTTAAGTTAAATTTTAACTATAATTTTCATTATTATTGATATAAAGAAATAAACATATATTACAGATTAACAGTCTCTTAATTTATCACTTAGCTATCATCACTTAGGTAGAAGCATACGAGAAATTAATTTTGACGTTTAAGCATACGAGAAACAAAGCACTCCCTCTCCCTTTCATCCATTCCTGGGGCCACGTTTCGCATTAAACGTGTTTATCCGAAATCAATGATCGTACATACGGATTTAGTTGTTATGTAATGCCAATATCCTGTCCTATTTTCGTTAGGATCCATTTTCTTGCAGTCTGGTTGGAGTAGAAACTTGTCTCCTGGGAACATATACATGTTGCGATTTGGAGAGAGCACGATGTAAGATAAGGTGAGAGAAACGGCGGCTGCTGCTTCTTCTACTTATTTCCAAGAGCTTGTATCAATTAACGAAACATGCACGATCCATAAAATCAAATAGAACTCTTATGTACGTATACTATGTACTTTTAGACGACTATTTAATACATGTGTTTTTTTTAATCACTCTTCCAAAATTTCAATTTAATCGACGCGTCGCGACGACCAGTTCAGCGGGCGTCAAATTTTAAGCTACTAGAGAAAGCGGAAGTTGAGATCAGAAGGTGCTGACATGCGCATTAACGATCAGTAATAACGATGATTATGTATAAAATTGATAAATAAAACGATTTTGCACTTCAAATAACGTTTAATTTTTCATTAAAAATAAGGAAAATTTTCCTTGGAATGTTTATATTGAGTGACAAAAAACGCTTTTGGCGCTGCGTTTTCGTTTAGGAGAAATAAATTCTTTTCGATGCGAGTGTTGAACTTTTCAAACACCTAAATATACAAAAAAATTTCAAACACCTGCTAAAAAATCAAGTTTTAATCGTACGGGCATGAAAAACGCACCAATCGAAAGAAAAAGCTCGAATGCGGATACGTTTTTTCTTGTGTGCTGATATCTATTAAAATATTTTTGTGAGAGCCGCTTAAATTCGTGTTCCCATATTAAAGAATAGGGCATTCGCGCTAGGCTGTCGCAGAGGCCGACTTCCTAATGAAAAATTTGAGAACGAGCAAATTCGAGCAAAGAGCAATCTGAGAGTGGACATTCGGCGAAAGCTACCAAATCTGAGGCGTGAAAAAAACTGGATGCTCCACCACGACAGTGCACCCTCTCACCGAGCTCTTCTCACACGCGAGTTTCTTGCGATAAACAAAATGATATCGCTTCCACACCCATCCTACTCGCCAGATTTGGCTCCTGCAGACTTTGCCCTCTTTCCGAAAATGAAGATCCAGTTGTATCTCGGTTAGCGATCAAATTCGGACCCACATTGTATTAAAAGAAAATGTTCATTCTGGTCACCTCTGTCATTCCTTACAGTTATACACACTTTTTCAGAATCACCCTGAATACTGCACAAAATATAAGAAAAATTAAAAAAAAAAAAAAAAAAAAAAAAAGGAAAAATTGTTCATGGAAAACAAAAGAACAATGTATTCTGCATCACTGATAGAGTACTCTTTCGAAGATTTTCTGAAGATTCTGAAGAATTATTTATTTCTTTTGCAGTTTTATTTTTCTCAAATTCTAATAACTCTAGCACTTCAACATTCAATTTCCTGTGTACTCTTTTAGGTTTTGCGCCTAAGCTTGACATAAAAGGATCTGAAGTGATGAGCAGTCTGTGAAGCAAATCCACATTCGTGTATATTCGTGAAGATTTTCTTGTAAACATTTCTCTAATTTATCTGTGATGTTTATTTCTCGCCTCCTGTTAATAAAATACAAACCTATACAGCCAGAGAGAGTTAGGTTTTCTTGAAGCCGGAATGAATGTTTGTTAAGGAATCTACCTCTCTCTCTCTCTCTCTCTCTCTCTCTCTCTCTCTCTCTCTCTCTCTGTGTGTGTGTGTGTGTGTTGAGAGACATTGTTCCATCTCCGAGAGATGAAATTCAATTTTTTTGCAAAGACTTCTAATACTAAATATGCCTTAATGCTAATGATTTGTTTCTGAGAATACGATGTGTCATCTATTTCATGTAAAAAATAATTAGCACGGCTTCAAATCTTGTATGTTTTGCATTTTCTACCCATAATATATCAAATAATAATCTTAAATTTGGCGCCTTTCAATAAAAAAATGAAAATTCTTTAAAAGTGCATATTTGCACAGCAGGTTTAGAAGGGACCCTTAAAATGGGGGGTCTTCCGAACTCCCCCCCCCCCCCGGTTAGGTCCCGGCAATACGTAAAAGGGGGGTGGGCCTCTTAATAAGTGAGATTGTGAAGTTAAACGTCCTTTTTACTGGTCTCATGCTCGTTCTTTTATGCTATTTACCAATTTATTGTAAATTTATTGAGAACTGGTATTTGATCGGCTCTAAGAAATTTTGCCGATGCAAATGCTAGAAAGTTCCTTTAGCTAAGTTTTTTTTTATTTAATTAAAAAATTAATATAAAATTTGATTTGTTATGACTCTATAACCGTTTTTAATGTTTTGTCAAATAAAAATTACGATTTTTCTTAATTTATCACACGGCATTATAGTCCTGCATTATTTGACATTTTATAAACCACTGTAATAGCTATTTCTTTTGCATGTATTTTTACACATTTATTAATTATTATAATGAGAAATTAAAATATTTTCTGAGCCTATGTATCAAATATAAAGATTTTTGTCAATAAAATGAAAAGATAGTCCTGCGAAGAAATTTGAATCGGCCCTCGGTGGGGCAATTTGATTGCACTCCTCCTTATTAAATACATAGCGAACAAACAAGTTTCTCCTTTATGTGCTTTTATACAGAAAAGCAAGTTACATGTATTTTTTTTTTAAATAATTGTAAACAACTTTTAATAATTAGCAGCTCTTCAACTGGAGTATTTGTGACAATGCCTTATTCTTCGTTAAATTGAATGTGCACTTGATCCTTGAACAACGCGGAGGTTTTAGGATCCAACCCCCCGCGTAATGGAAATTCCCCCGTGTACCCAGTCTTGACCTTACCGAAAAGCAAACATCCGATTAACACATGATTTGTATACGCTATTCAGTAAGCATATACTGCCTTCTTATTAAGTTAGAAAAAGTAAAATGTTATTAATAAATTTTACTTTACTTTACTTTACTAAGGAAATCCTCTCATACATAGCCTACATAGTTTATGACGTTCCTTCATGTACTCTTGATATACATCGATGTACGTCGTCTATTTAAGTGATGAATCCTCTGTCGACTTGTATCTGTGTCACTATTGTCTTATCAAGAATTTATGAAGAACTTAGGAAATCATCTTTCTTGTACTATTGGCCTTTAGGACTCATATTTTACGGTATTGAAATAAACACATTAAAAAATACGTGAGAACCGCGAGAGATCACTTTTTTATTGCGATATGCGAAGATAGATAAGTCCGTAGTTCTTCTGTGGACTATAAATTCTAAACAAACGTGCCGCCAGCTTGCCGAGCACTCATGTGCAAAACTATATTTTGACGCCCTTGTGATATTAACAGACAGTTTGGCGCCCCTGTGATAAGGCGCCCTTGTGCGATGCAGCGCAGCCTGCTTCTAAAAGGTTTAACCAAGAGAAAATATATCCTTGATTTAACTTTTTATGATCAATTTGTGTCAGTTGTTGAGAAAATTGCACAAATAACTAACATTATATGAATTTTATTGAACTAGAGATCATTTTTGGCCTTGAACGCATTATATGCATTTAAAAAATGTGAGTAAAGTTATACAAAATCTTTAATTTTTACGTTTTTCTGAAGAAATATTAGTACATGTATATAATTTTTGGTAGTAAACGATAAAATCGACTAATTTATTATAGTATGCCGTATGCATTACAGTTCACTTAATGCGGTCATAATTTAATACTGCATTTTATGTTTCTTTACATTTCTTTGACTGCGAATGGGGCAATGTACAATCTCGCCAAGTACAAGTGTTGATAAATTTGATACCAAGAACAGATGAAGGTAGGGTTCTTCATCTGTTCTTGATGATACTTAAGCTATTAAGTTGACTAGACGTCCCAGTTTTGCCGGGAGAGTCCCAATTTATATAAAATATCTCGATTTATTGGTGTATATTTAATATGTACAATTCGTTGTTCGATCATTGAGTCGGCCCCAATATGTCTGATTTATGTTTCGCAGAATATTAGGTGATGATTTGGAGATTATGTATACTATCAAATCTTGATTATTTATCAGTATAGACTTGATGTAATCAATATTAAAAAACTCACATGATTTTATCATACTAATCCAATAGCATGATAGTTATTATTGGCCGATCACTATCTACTAAAGGTCGTGGCCTATGTTTTCGTCCACTCCAACTCAAAAAATTTTATTCACTGAAATCGATTTAAAACTCATGATTCGAGAAGATAATGTTGAAATTTTGCAAAAAAAAAAAAAATAATAATAATAATAATAAATAAAAAAAAAAAATAATAAACAAAAAAACAACCTCCGCTGTACACCATTTTGTGCAGCCACCTTTTCCGAAACGGGCAAACAGCAGAAGCCAAAAAAATTAATACACTCTTACAAACAGCAGAACTCTTTTTACAGTTCACTGTGCTTTGACGTATTTTTTAAGACAATTGGTTAAGCCTTTTAAGTGACATCAATTTTTTTCTAAAAATTAAGAGATGGCTGCAAGCATTCATATACTCCAGCAGAAGTCAATAAATCGACATGGACGGGCTCATCTCATTGAGACGAATAATTTTTGGAAATATGTACAGTCGGCAGCAAAAGTACTTAGCCACCTCCATTAATTTTCCAAAATTGAACATTAATTTTCCCCTTAACAATTCCGGTAAAAAGAAACAATTCACGTGCACCAAAATGATCATACCCGTAATAATCAATACACACCAAGAAAAACTTTTTACCGGAATTGTTAAAGGGAAAATTAATGTTCAATTTTGGA
>JAHWFO010074327.1:96631-165990 GCA_023313115.1 Rhysida immarginata | reverse complement strand
TTGTATGTGAATTCATGGGTTTTAAAAGAACCATTTTGGAGATATTGACGTCTTTAATTTTACAAAATTATTAAAAGTTTGCTCATGCCCATCGAAATAACAAAACTCTGAATTAAATGACTTTCACACTGCACGTTTGGACATAGGAATATGTAAGAAGTATTAATTTCAGGTCGTATTGGGAGGCCTGTGCGAATATATCATACCATCCACCGTTTCATTTTATTAAATAGCGGAAGAATGGAACTAATTATTGGTTTTACAATTTCGATCTATCCGTCTGTCCGTCTGTCTCCTTCATATTTTCTACAATTTTTGACTTTGAAGGTTGAAATTCGGAATGTTAGCTTACCGTTGACATGTCCTCCTTCACTATTTAGTTTGGTTTTGATTGGTCCACTGGGGTGGAGTTATGGGGGTGGGAATTAATTAGAAGGGAGCATCTGATCTAAAAGGTAAATAGATATGTAAAGGAGTGAAATTCAGTATGCAGATTCCTTTAGACAAGAAATTGCAATATTATGAAG
The DNA here is from genome assembly GCA_023313115.1 of Rhysida immarginata. Lineage (NCBI taxonomy): Eukaryota > Metazoa > Arthropoda > Chilopoda > Scolopendromorpha > Scolopendridae > Rhysida > Rhysida immarginata. The sequence continues at coordinate 165,463 of JAHWFO010074327.1, read as the reverse complement.
TTCGGGCCAAGTTGCCCCAGTGGGGTCGGAGTTGTGGGATTTGCAGTCACGTGCTCTTTTATAGAAACACCATTATTAACGTTTCCAAACAGCAACATAAGGCATGTGATAAATCATTCGATCAGAAATGGTGAGAAACGAAAGAAGATATAGGTTGATTTAAATGCCAAATCTATCCGCCAGATGGCATCCGCTACGGTTTATGAATTTTGTTCTAGTTTATTTACAAAAGTTTAGTGAAGATGAACGTTAAAGACTTGAAAGAAAAGCTTCAGTTAATAGGAGCGAAAACTGACGGAAATAAACAAGTATTGACTAACAGTGAGCAAATTTTATAATGAATTACGATTTACGAAAGTGACGATGCTAAATACTGGGCTAGGCTACGACATCTCATTTAACCTCACTGAATTTTTCGATCTGTAGGAAATCCATGAAACTTGAGATTTTTGTTTTTAACATTGTTGTTCGAACATTGTGGAACTGAACAATTTACATGTATGTTCTTATACAGTATTCTTAACATTGCCGAGATTTTCTCCTCATTTCGACCATAGCGTCATAGCCTAAGATTCATAAAGCGTAAGCGCTGCCATCTATACTTAAATCAACCTATAGGTCTTCTACATTTTGTAAAAACTACGAGAAAAGCGATTTTTTGGTAAAGAAATATGGGGATTAAAAATAGATGAACTCAAGGCTTTCGTTACTTTTCTATACCCTTCTGGGGAGGGGTGGGTTAGTTTCTTGTTATGGGGCTCGTAGTTCCATCATAGGGCTCGGATTTATGATGGAAAGGTTGGGAAATAAGGGCTTCAAGGAGAGGAAAAAAGGTAGGAAAAATACAATTAAAATGACTGACTTCATTTTTGGTAATAATAAGGACGCAAGACAAAACATTTTCTTTTTTTCAAAGGCGAAGTAAACATATATGAAGATTAGGTTGGTTTATTAGAATATTTGGCGTCGACTACTAAGGTCATTTTGCGCCTGTTACACAAGTTATATCTGTACGCAACCCGGGACAAACACAAACATCCATGCCCACAGCGGGATTCGAACCCACGACCAGGCGGACTCGAGAACTAGAAAGCCTACGCCTAGCCTTCTCGGCCACCTGGCCGGCGATATGAAGATTACAGTATACCAAGAACAAATATACAAACACCATAGCTAATCGAAATCGTTATTTATTAAAGAGGAAAAACTTTTATTTTCATTTCTGTTTTCGAATAATAAGCTCTCTCTGTTTGGGACACGAATGTTCTGAGAAAGAACGTTCAACCTTATCATGTTCTTCAAATGATAGTTTGCAGGATCTCCAAAAGCAATGAGGCAAATTCATATAGATTTTTAAGGACATTTCCTATTGATTTTCTTTGCTCTTTCCTTGCTTGTATGAAAAACTTGATTTTGAGTTGATTTCTCTTCTCTTTCTGAGATCTTCAGTTTGGATCAAAAAAGCGCATGTTCTTCTTACTTGTATGTTATAGTTATTACTGCAAACAATTCCTTTTTCACGTCATTATTCTGATTCCTTAATACCATAGTATTAGAAATAGTACTATGTTAATACTAACACTTTCTACTTCACTGTCCAGGACCGCCGAGAGCATAACAGGTGCAGCCTTTAATAATTTTCCCCTTTATGGGCCCCCTTTGAGTTCCTTGGCCCCCCTTCGAGCTCCTTTGAGGTCCATGGGCCGCGGAACAACGTATCGGCTGAATTCCCCTCTTCTCAGACCTGTCACTTTCTGTGATTCTTTCAAGTTTTCAGCATAAAAAGTCGGTTTTTAACTATGCCCCCATCGCATCACAATAGATTCAGGAGGTAAAGGCAAATCCGTGACCCCCTTGTATACAATTGTAAAATTCGCGATTTTCAGAGCGAATGGTATCCGTAACGTTCTGGGCACACCTTATTTTCCAGGAAAAAGTAAGAAAAAGTGGAGAAAGGTGGAAAAAGGTGGAGATAAAGTTGCTGTTAAGAGATCCCTGCTACTTATTGAGAGATCTACAAAAAGAGTGTTATGTGAGATTTTAATTCGAAACACAGATAAGGTGAAAATAAACTAAACATAAAATACTCCCACCCTACCTCGTATCTCTTGTCGGTTTTTGAACTGAAAATCTGCTCACCTTAATACATCTCATGATTTTATACATTCATACCATACCTAACTTTTCTTAATTTTTTCGATATTTGTAAGATACGCATAGTATTTCTCATTATAATTTAATCAGAGTATAAGTGGACCCGCATAGTTCGAGCACGTGTTGTTCAATTGTACTCTTTTATGCTTTCTTCCCCTGCCAAGAGATGGCAGGAGATTGGTTGGCGCCAAACGTCGAGAAACCAATCAAAGTAAGCGCGTGCAATTGTGAACTAAATACGACGAACGAGCCAGAGCAAAGCAGCAGGGGTAGCTCAGTCAGTTCGGCGGCTATGGCGAAGAAGGGGAGACCGTTATGGATTATATCCGCTTCCTTTACTTCGCGTTACGTCTATTTATGACAGTTTTAATATCTTCAGTAGGTGAGTACCATTTTTCAAGGATGCAAAACTAAAGTAAGCGTTTAAAAAGAAAGCCAATTGATGCAACAAATAGATCAGACGGTTGATTTTCACAGGTGTAGTGCCAATGCACTCTTGAGAAAGAAACAAATATGGCGCTCGTCTAGCTCGGTGATCTTAATGAAATATCTCATGGGGGTAGATCTTATAATAACTAAATGGCTCGAATAAATCTCCCATTCATATCAATTATGGACTGAGAAGGAAGCTCCGATTTCTTAATAAAGATCACTTTATCTTGGCTTTAAAAAGAACTCGTTGATAAGGCCAACTTGGTTTGCAGATCTTGCACATAGATCTCCATTGCCTCGTTATTATTTATGCATTTTATGAGTATATTACTTGATAAAAGGGATAAAATCATATTAGCTTAAGGCCACGCTTGTAATTACTAAATGACAACACAATTTGACAGCTCGTTTCAGAAGCTTAACGTAAGTCGTTAATTTTTTTAATTGTGTTTTACATTTTATGTAAGACCTGATCATCAAGAGAGTACATTCTAATATGTCAATACTGAATTATTACTCTTAAGAAGCTTGTTGATCAAGAGATATACGTGTCGAGATAAAAATTATAATAAATCATTAAAATAATTCATTTGCATTTAAGTGTTAGTCGACACGAATTTAATGTTTGCAAAATGAACATAACATGAGGAATATTAATTGTTGTTATTAGTGATATTTTGTAGTTCTAAATAAAGTGTGAAATTTGCCCCCAAAAACTTGAATTTTTATTATGGGATTCATTTGCCTATCAATTCAAAGTTCATTTTAAGGTTACTGATTTCTGAAAGTTTCTCTGATCATATTGTAAAATGTTTTGATTAGCTCGGTTAGCAGATAAAGCTGGCAGTATTTTGCCATAATTTTATCTCACGTGATTTGGTAAGATTAAAAACATTCTATGGACTTCACAAAAAATTAGTGTGAGTGAATATTATTGCATTAAATTGTAAAGCAACAACAATGACATTTTTATGTGTAAAAAAGGAATTAAACATTTACAAGAAATACATGTAAACAGGAATCTATGAACAACTATGAATAGGATGTTCACTGAGATGAATGATTTTAAAGTTAGACAATATATGCTTAAAAGCTGTATTTATAATCGTACACTCAACTGAAGTTCTATGATTGTTAAAATGAATTGTTAAAGGATTGTTGTAAACTGTTTCAACAATAGCTCATTTGTCTGATACATTTATGAAACTCATCCAGAAATGCTATTGTCTAAGCACAGCTACAATAACAATTCCTCCCCAAGCTTTTCTTGATTTCTTATTATTGCACATACTATATCATCTGTGAATCAACAGTTAGTGCATTTACGATTGTCAAGTGCCATTACAAACAATTAATGGAAATCAGGACTTGATAATACAGTATGCCTCTGGTATACATTTTAATGATGAAACTTGACACTTGTTTTGGTCATCACCATGAACAATGCATATATGCACAGAAAAACAAATGCAGCATACATTTGGTTAATTTTTAAAAAATTCTCTGATTTTTTGTAAAATTCCCCGACTTTATGTAAAATTCCTTGACTTTTCCCAGTTATAAAAATTTCCCTGAACTTTCCCGGTTTTCCCTGTCACCCTGTTACATGCACATTTACTTAAAACTAAAATTAAAATAAACACATGGTTGTATGATCTTACCATAATGAAGATGCGCAATCGTCCGTCAAGTGAAGCTTTCCAATCTAATTGCCGTACAAAATGGGTCCCGACTGAGTAGCATGCAGAGATTTCCGGTTTTATATATGCTACACTGACCAACCAATGAAATGTGAACTCTGCTTAATTAGCGCATTGGCTTAAGTGATGACGTATCGTTTCCTTTTGATGCATTGCCATTTGCAACTTTCACACGGGTTGTATTGACCAATCGGAGCAAGACATTCGAACGATGTACGTTGTAATGAAGTGATAATTTAACCAAGGGAACGTAAAATTTGTATGTTATTCTGAGGTGTACGTTAAAGTGAGGTACATTGTTCTGAAACTTTTTAGCATTCAAATACCTACATTTCGGCCGGGGATTTTAAATTTGTACGTTATTCTGAAACGTACGTTAAAGTGAGGTACGTTGTAACGGGATTTTATTGTATTATTATTGTTGGTAATAACAGTCAAAAATTTCCATTATAAAAATATTTAAAAAATATGATAATGTCTGTTACATGGGTTATTCAGGAAGTACAGGGTGGACGAAAAGGTACTCCCCTATTTAAAAATTATTTCTTGCTGGAGATGTTCACGCTACCAGTTCTTCAACCACAACCTTAACGACTTTGCATTTGGTGGTTCCTTTCCGTACAAACGGCAGTAATTTCTTTGCACCATGATGGGCAATTTTGATTCATTCCACCACAGCACGTACTGTGCCTTCTCAGCAGAAGTCGCCTTTTTCAATCCATCACCGATGCCAGCTCCCCCGGATGGTGGTGGCAAGAAAAGGCGAACTGATTGAGTCGGCCTATGCGGTGAAGTTATTTTCATGAATGTAAGTTTATAACTTTTTGCAATAAATACCTTTTCGTGCACCCTGTATTGTAAACAAGGGAGAAGAAACAAAAATGGAAGAACCAACAATAATAATACAGTCGATCCTCGATATAAGGATCCCCGATAAAAGGACAATCCGCTTATAAGGATACAGAATGTATGGTCCCGTTTCTCTGTAGCTGATTTCAATATTTCAATGCATTTTAACTCCGCTTAAAAGGCTAATCTGCTTATGTGGTTAAATTCTATGCTAAAGTTTGTGTTGAACTCCACTTAAACGGATAAAATAACTCTAAAATGCACTGGGATGTCATTGGCAGACACATTCTGTGTAAAATGTATACTCCATGTATAATAAGAGCCATAATATGATACTAGATGGAACCTGCCAGAGTTTGATGGCAAATAACTGTGTGGTTTCATAAACAATCCTCTCCACAAAGCTATCACAATCAAGAACCTTGTTAGCATTGATGATCAAATTAACACCAATTACATACAACAATTAATGGCAATAACAATAATCAATGCGCATGCACAGAAGTGCCGATTTTGCTCTTTAAAAAAGTGCTTTTCTTTTTAATATATAGAACTATAAAATAAAACTATAGATCAAATTTCATCAGTGGTTTCGGCTCGATGATGATGAATCAGTCAATGAGTCAGAACATGTTATTTTATATTTACGACTGAATATTGTCTTACCACAACAATCCCTGGCTTCAGATGGATTGTCATAACTTTCTTTGTTGGCTTCAGATGCGCATGCGCAGAACCGGTGTTCCGGCCTCCTCGGAACCGTTTAAACCACTCATAAACACACTTCAAAGCAATAGCACTTTCTTTGTAAACTGTTGTCATCATTTCATGAGTCTCTTTCGTTCGCTGATCCATTTTGGGTTTCGACCGCGCGTACTATGCCTTCTCTCTTCAATGTCCTGTTTAAACACAATAAACACACTCGCAGTGCTTAATTCTCTCAAATTTGCTTAAACATGTCTCGACCTGTCTGGGGCAGGATACGACGATGGTGCACTCTTACGAGCGTTAGCAATTTGACGTCATTCACCGAACTTTATTGTCACAGGTTGTATATAGGATGATATATAAAATCCGTAAGGGATCATTCGGAATTAAGTACACTTCACTGTTCAATTGTCATTTGGAATTTATCTTTCTGTGAGGACTCCCAGCTTCCTTGCAAAATTAAGTGACCAGTTTTTGTTTAATGCAAATTTTTAACTCCAGATAAAAGGATACTCTGCTTATAAGAATATTTTCTTCCGCTCCCGAGGATATGCTTATAGCTAGGTTTGACTGTACCTAAATTGTCACTTTGTTTTTTAACTCGTCATAGTAACCAGAAATGTTCTATAGTGACCATGGCACAGCTGAAACAAGCGTCTTCTTCCATCATTAAAAATGTTTAACAGCAGCATATCATGGAAAAGGTAGAACTGGAAGCAAAGCTCAGCGATCATTTGTTGAAATAAAAGCGACCGTATTGGTACTGCACGATAGGTTCGGAAGCTGAATAAATAAACAAAACCACATGGTCAGGTCGTAGAGCACGTGGTCGCTTTCTGTCCGTTAACATCTGTCAAGATGCATGTTAGATCACTAACGACTTGGGCTAAGACTACACTTAAATTTCTATAAAGGTTTTTCATTCTTTTTTTCTCTTTTTTTAAGATGTTGATCAAAAGGATTCATATTGGATTTGATGCTGTGAAAACATGCAGCAACTCAACTTTTGATAATAAACAATTCAAAGTGGTTGATGGAATAGAATAGCACAGGGGGGATGATGCAGCTGCTAAGCACAGACATGGTCACCGTTTCCTCTTGGTGGCTACGACACAGCAGTTGGGAGGACCCTAATAAAAGTAACAGCCATTAGTTTCTGAACCAGGTGCTTTTCTGATTTCAGCGAATTAGCAGTGGAACATTATGAGTTTTGCTTCCTGTTCTGTCTATTCCCTGGACATACCGTATTACCAAGTCCTTATTTCTTTTTAATTTTTTATGTTTGTTTTCTGTCAATTTTTTTTTTTTTTTTTATAATAAAACCCTTACCAGATATGTAAATTTCATTCGGTATTTATTGTTCACAGTAGAATAAATTATGTTCACACTACCGTTGGCTCAAACAATTCTTCTCCGAGAAAAATTTTGTTTTAAGTAAAGTTCGAATTTTTTCATTATTTCATTTGAATATATGAGGAATACCCATTAGTGCTTGGGAAAAATGGGATACAATTATAAATATTTTTAATAGCTATACACCAAAGCAATAACAAGCTAGACTACAAAAAATCTTCTAATAAAATACATACTTTCAAAATAAATAGTAAAGAAGGAAAATAAGTGATGTAATAATAGTTAAGAATAGTAAAAAAACATCACAAAGGGAATAAACAATAAGAAAAATAATAAAAAGAGAACAAAAAAATAATATAAAAATTGCTTTCAAAAATAAAAAAACAATAGGAAACTTTTTACTAAACAGAAAATTAGAACAAAATAATAATAAACATATAAAAAAATAATGTTATCTATAAAATTCCTTGTAAAGAATGCAATGATCATTATATCGGACAAACAAAAAGAATTATGAAAAAAAGAATTGATGAACACAAAAATGATATAAAACAATGTAATGAAAATAATCAATTATATCTACATAAGAAAAACAAAAATCATGAAATTGATTGGGAAAATACAAAAATTTTAGGAACTGAAGAACATTGGCAAAAAAGATTAATTAAAGAAAGCTACTATATAAACAAATCAAAAAATTGTATAGCCCATCAATCATATAAATTAGATAAAAAATGGGAAATATTGTAATAAAAATTTTAACTTTATAATAAATCTTTTTAATTACAACTTTATAATAATTCTTTTTAAATTACTATATTTTCACTTGTTAATTAAAAAAAAATTGTTTAATTATATTCCTTTTTTTATATTTTGTAAATATAATCATAATCAGTTTAATATAAAAATATGTAAATATACCTTTAATCAATTATAAATAACAATGTACAAATATTCTCTGATTGTAACAATTTGAAATGATCAACTAATGATGTAAACAATCAACTGATGAAATAATCCCTCTCAACAATGTATTTAAACTTATATTCTTATCTTTTACTGAGAGAAGATTTTCAGTTATAACTTTCAAAAAGATTTTTATACCTGAGGAAGGTCTTTGAAAATAAAATGACCGAAAGGCCTCGTATTGTTTATTCCCTTTGTGATGTTTTTTTACTATTCTTAACTATTATTACATCACTTATTTTCCTTCTTAACAAGCTAGACTTCTAAAGACACAAATATATTTTTCCTGTTTTTATAATGAAATATTTTACCATTTAGAATTAATTAGCTGAAAGGTATACATGTGCTTGAATGTGTACAATGTGGTCGAAAAGTCTATACCCATCAAATCATTTGATATCATAGAATTTAAAAATCTGTTAATGCCAAACAATAGGAAATCATGGGTGGGCTATCTGTTGACGACCTTTCAATGATCTGATTATGCAAATTTAAAATACAAAATTCATCTAAACTGCAAAGGATAGGGACCAATTTCTAATTAAAAACTTGTTTTGCATTCAATTATGAACACAATAGAAATATAACATTAAAAAATGATTACTCATTCGGTCGACATTTATTTTTTAGACGTTTGATTGGTATAGACTTTTTGACCTATATTCCATCCTGTAATTTCCATCTTACGCTTTGACTATGTTCTGGAATGAGTTTCTTGGAAATTTAAGATCTGCGAAACATTTATTTATAAATTGCTGTATACCTTCGCTTTAATTACAAAATATTACAGTGTATTTACACCAGTTTATTCACATCAGATTTTACAATTGAAATGTAGAAAAAAATTCCAAAATTGTTCTTGAAGCATTCTATAGCCACTGACATGAAAGAAAAATGCAATTGGTTCATGGATAAGATAAGCACTTGCCTATTGTAGACGTTTGGTTTAGTCAAGAGTTTCTGAAACTGCCAAAGCATCCAAAATTCCTATAAATGCATTTGTTAAAGGGAACACTGTAAACACTCAAGCTAGAACCTCAATTTTTAATATTTTTAACTATCTAAAGAGAATTGATCTGGAAATAGTTAAAATGTGTCAGTAAATAAGACCAACAAGGCAAACGGAATATCGTATTCAGCCTGTTGATTAATCTCTAATCTAACTGTGCCAGATTCGTACCTTTCGTTTCAGCTATGATTTCCGTAAGGGAATGTGACAAAATAAGTTATGCTCTGTTTTCTTTCCATTTCTGATTAGTTGAACAAGTTTTCTCATTTATCAGGGATCTATTAGAAAATGCTGAGTGCTGGTTAATTTTCCAGAGAAAAATAACATCTTGTGTTACAACAAGAGCGGTGGTCAGATCTTTTTGGAATACTAGTGGTCTATTTTAAATCTTAATGACGACCTTACTACAGTATAGTGCATAACGGTTAACTTACTATCTAAGTGCTCGTCGCAATGCAATAGTACTGGTCCACGCGACCTGTGTAGCTAGATCCCTGTTTATGCATATGCCAGTTTCATTTTTCTTACTTGCTGGGAACTCTAATCTAGTCCAAAATCATACTTATCCAGCATTTCATATCTCTGATGTTCTTTTGTGATAAGAGGCTTTCCTTCCTATACAAGAAATATTAACACATAACTGTGGATTAAGCCCAGTTGAGGTGCTTTTCTTTTTCCTTTTTAATAAAAATAAAAAAAGGTTTTAAAATTATTTCTTCTTAAATGTTCTTTTTCATTACATGTAAACACTTGTAAACAAGAAGAAACTCTTGCCAGAATTTGGAAAGATAAATGTTCACGATTCATCTAGCATCAGCATACGAAATATTATGAATTTTGGCTTTTCTTTTAATTTTTTACTGAATATAATTTCTGAAAAATAAAGCAAAAAGTTGCTTCCAACGTACAGTTTGGGAACAAGTGCTAATCTTTTATCATTTTTGTTGCAGCACAAGAATAGAAGTAACGAACGATTTTCCATATCAAAATATGGATTGCATGATATGTGCAGGGTGCTCGAAAAATATCTGGTAAAATTTTAGAGGATGGTAGGGGGACCAAAATAAACATTTTCCGTCGTAGAATGTGTGTCTGGAAATGATGCGTTTAAGCGCAGCAGTCAATGGCGTCGGGGAGTAAAGGCCTCATTTCCCTGCTGGGATTTACATCAAGCATGCATCACTTTACAAATGCAGAACTTGCGAATATCCATCTGACATATGGGGCAGTGAACGGAAACGGACTAGCTATTCAGAGGCTGTACAAGGAACGATTCCTGATGAGACAACTGCTGGATTGACAAATGTTTGGGCGTGTGCACTGCCAGCTTTGCGAAAGTGGATCTGTCAGTGCTCGCAGACGTGATATGAGTTATGTTATGGATATTTGCAAGCTCTGTGTTTGTAAAGCAATCCATGCAGCTGTAAATCTCAGCAGGGAAAGGACGCCTTTACTCCTAGATGTCATCGACTGCCGCACTTAAACGCATCATTTCCGGAAACATATAGTATGACTTAAAATGCTTATTTTGGTCTACTTTAAAATTTTTCCAGATATTTTCTGAGCACCCTGTATATGGTGATGATGGCATCTTTATATCATATATTTCTTGAGTTAAAATCCTCTTTGAATTCTTCATGTATCTCTAAATTGATCTTTAAATCCTGGATTCCACACAATATATTTTTATTATTATTATACAAGAAAACTTACCATATGCTAAATCAAAATGAATGCATATGGGTTATCGAGAAGATGGTAGAGTTGAAAAGCAAACCCTGTTACACGTATAGCAAATCATCAGATAATTCGACCTATTAAGGAACTTTGTGCTAGAATATATTGTCGGTTTCTTTTTTTTTTTATGCTGGTAAGAATCACTACATTCACTTTTGCTTAGAATAATTCTTTCTAAGCAAGAACTTAATCTGTAAAATTCAAAAATGTAAGGAGAGTTCATTTCAATGAGATGCCTTGCTATAGGATTGCAATCTCAGAAATGTAAGAAACCCAATCTTATGAATCACCCTGATTGAACATAGACAAATATTGTTTCAATTTAAAAAAAAAAAAAAAAAGAAGAAGAAGAAATTGTTTGGAATTCTATGAGGGCTATTCAAAAAGTAATGGTTTCTCTCTGAATCTGTTTATTAAGAGAGAAAATTTCTGACCTCTGTGGTTAAGGTTTTAGGGTGCAGGTCTTCTGGCTCGGCATGATCATTAGGTCGTGATTTCAAATCCCACAGTGGCATAGATGTTTGTTTTTGTTCTTTCTAACCCTAGCTTCCTATCCGTATTGGACCAGCATGGAGGTTAATTGGCCAATTTCCCTTGGAATTAACCATGCTATCTGCATGAAAAAATTTAGAGGAGACCTCATGTTGGATAGATGATGGTTATAAATGATGATGATGACGATATGAAATTTACTCATAAATGATATTTACATGTATTGGTTTTCCACTTATTTAACCTTTTGCCATTGCAAACAAGCACATGATTAATTTACCTGTACTGGAGCAGCTCTTTACATAGCTATGTCCTTTAATTCTGCTCCCAATGACCAGTAAAATTTCCACAGATAACCCATAAAATGTTGAATGTTCTATAACCAAGAATTCTTTGTTTTTTAATGTAAATTGCTCACTGATGCCTTTTTAACATATAACTACAGCTTCATTATCTGTCATAAAGCTGTCACTTTATATATTTTAGAGAAATTCAAATTTGCATATGAAAATTGGGAGAAATTTCTTACTTTTATTATTGGCTGAACTGGGTTAGATGTAACTAGTTGTTACTCGCGGCTTCACCTGCCTGCGCCATCTGTTGAGGGGAAAGCAGATAATTTTAAATGAAAACCCCAGAAAGGGGGGGGGGGTCGTAGGGGGCTGATTTTTGGCGATAGAGCAGGTCCTTTATTGATAAGCCTGCTCTGAAAATTTCAAGTCACTAGCTCAAACGGTCTAGGAGGAGATAGAATTACAGATAAATAAATACACGCAAGAGTTTTAGTATATAAGATAGAAAGATTTTGCAAGAGATGAAGCATAGAAAGGCTCTTTTGTTATTTTGATACCACAGAATTTGTGAAGAAACCTTTTGGTTAATGTTTTAATGATGAATAATTTCTGTTGACTGAGGAAAAGTGATATATTTCTTCATGTTTTAATTATGTTTTTTTTTATGATTTTACTGTATACACATTATTAACCTAACTATTAATCATAATACATAAAAAGATTGTAAAGGTAGAACTCTGCACAGGATAGTTCTTCTATGTAAAAGAAGGAAAGAGAATTGGAACCTTCAAGCAGTGGTGCTAAGGGGCAGTACAGAGAATACCAATAGTGCAGGGCATGTTTATGGAAAGTGCCCTTTGAACAAACCTTTACTTACTGCTTTTAACTATACATTTAACCTAGACTAAACTAACCTAACCTGACCTGACCTGACCTGACTAAGCCTCTTTTCTGTTTAGCGACTTGTAATGTGCAGCAACTTTTGAACCTCTTGTAAAATTGCCTGAAAAGGGAGACGTGATTTGCAAATTGTTTTCCATTTAGCAATTTTTAGGTGTTACCCTTACTGGTCAGTTCTGATTGGTTGAATCACTTGGAAAACCTAGCGTCTGAAAAGTTCATCTTCAAATAATTGTCACTCTTTCAAGGTGATAGAAAAGACCTCTTGATTTTATTTTTTTAATAATGCTGTTGTCCTCATACTGTTTGTTTAAATCTTGCAGAAACTAAGATAGTAAGCAAGATATTTTGGCTGAATAGGAGAATAATGGCAAATATTACTTCAGGAAATGCTTTTGCTCCATATCCGTTCAGGATAGCGTTCTCTAATTTTCCCACATATGATATTGACCATTTCGATCATGTTCACGCTTTGAATTTATTATTTTATCATTTCTACTTAGTAAATAAATGATTCATCAAATTTTTAAAACATATTTATTAATGTTTAGTTTTAAAACATGGGTTCGTCAGGAAAACCCATGTTGACGAACCCCATATACAGCAGCCATGATTCTCCATCTGAATTGGCGAAGACCAATAACTGTAATACATAGTGAAACAGATTGCACTTGATTGGCTAGATAAGACGCCTGAAAAAACACACAAAAATTAAAATTTGTCAGATCTTGAAAAATTGTCTGACAAGATGCCTGATAGATGCTTGTGCGTGAAAGTTGCTATAGGTTAACCCGAATAACTCGAATTCGCTTAAGTAGAACTAAACTCTTAGTCCCATCCCCCTGAAGCATTGATTAGTGGGAATTTCACCTAGTAACCCAATAATAAAGTTTATTTAAAACTACTTAAGTCGAACCAAACTTTTAAAAATTTTTTAATGTAATCTGTACGTTTTATTAAATTGGGCATTATTATTTTTAACACAGTCGAACCCGCATAAAAGAACTCCAGATAAAAGAACACTCCGTTTATAATAGCTGCTTTTCCCATTTACCCGAAAAATTGTCTTGTTTTTTGTTAAGTCCATTTATAAGAGCTAATTTCTTATTCGGTGCTCTTATTAGTGGGTTCAGCAGTATATGTATTTCATTTGCTGTGTGTTTAAATTCCATCACGTAATAACATTAGGAATTGGATGTTTATTCCAATTTCCACAAGTTTCATGCATTTAAAACAGAATGTGACGTATCATCGTCCTGTATTCATAAATTGGGAACATTTTCCATACATACAGGTATGAGGAGCGGTCATGATGCCATTACAATCAACATGAAAGAACGATTGCTTCTGGAAATGTGTGGTGCCACTGGGAAGCGACATCCCTTGAATACTAGAGGATACAAAGTGGTGTTTGGTGCAGTACCGGTAAACACTGTCAGAGCGTAGAACGCAACATGGTGCAGCCTGTCAGAAAATTGGACGTGCGAGCCATAAGGTTTCTGCATTTGAAGGGGAGCATTGCATTCATCCATGTGAAAAGCCACTTGAAAAAATCATCCAGGTCAACCTGACACGAGTTCAAAAGCTCGAAAATAGCAGGAACCTTATCACAGCTTGCACCTCCAATTTTCCTACTGGTGGCGATTAGCATTACTGCGCCAAATGCTGCTTCCCAGTGGTATCCTCCAGCATTTCAGGATACCGCTTCCTAGTAGTACCACACATTTTCAAAAGTGATTGTCCTTTCATGTTGATTATAATGACTTTATGACCACCCCTTGTGCATTCCCTATGGTACATTACACTACATCCATTAATTCATTGAGGAATACAGTAGTACCCTTACATATTTGGAGTTCTTATATGTGGCTTTGACTGTAATCAGTAGTCGCGATTTCGTTCAAGTGCTTAGGTCGAACCATGGTTAAGTTGAACTTTTAATCTGGTCTGCTAGTGAGTGGTTCTAGTTAAGTAATTGGAAACTAGTGCAAGTGCCATAAAAGACTTAAAAATCACTAAATGGAAAATGGGCTTTATACTGTATGCATAAATGCAATTTTCATATTTATTATTTGCATATTTTATTTATTGCTTTCATGTTTCAGGGCATTAAATACTGATATTTTTAACTTCAATTATGTGTACGTGTATTTGATACTGTCAAGCCTACGTATAATGATAATCGATAAAGCGATTAACCCTTATAAAATGATACTTTTTCATGGTCCCGTCTAGTTTCCTATCTTTTTAATGTTCAACATCCCTCATTATAAAGATGACTATTTTCAGAACCACCCAGTTAGAACGATAATATATTCCAATTTTATTAAAAAAAAAAAATTCTCAGTTTCGTGTCTGGAACGAATAAGAACCAACAGTGCATGCTCAGTTTTGCAGCAGATTGAACCTGTATGAGTAAATATGGTTCAATGGAAATTGGTAACCTTGGAATCAGTTGTCAGAAATCAAAGATAAAACAAACAGATGCTGCAAAAATATGACCTGCACAATCAACGTTGGCTATATTTCATTAAAATAAAAAAAAATAAAAAAAATAAAAAAAAAAGGAAAGAAATTGAAGAACATGTTGCAAGTGGATTTTTAATTGTTCCCATTAAAATATGATACAAAAACTTGTTAAGCATTTATAACTTATTATAATGTCCCTTTATATATTTCAATTATCTTGTATTATAGATGAAAATTTATTAAATTATAATAGTCCCTTAGTATAACAATAACTGTTATAGCGATATCGTTTTGTAAGTGCCCAGGAAATCATTATACTGAGGTCTGGCTATTAAATTTTGAGTCTTGTTTAGAAGAGTCTGGGAACAGATTAATTTACTTTATATCCTATGAGAAAAATTGATTCGGACTTCGAACAATTCAGAGTTTGAATGTTTTCATGGAACAAATAAAAATTCGAAGTACGAAACACCCTTATTTATTATTTCAAATATATTGGAAATTTGTTCTTATTAAAATTATTCTAGATAATATATATAAAAAATTTATTATAAAGAAATTATAGAACTTTTTATTTCAAATAAAATTTCAGATAAAATTTCAAATTATATAAAAATAAACATTATAAATTTATACAATAAAGTTCATTTTTGCTTTTAAAACTGCTATTCGAAATATATTTTCTCTGTATGATGACATGGCAGACCTTTTTAAGACCTCTATCCAAGTGATAAAATGTTCACATTCGATTAATAAGGAAACGATTATAGTCTCAGTAATTGTCTGGCTCATTGGTGGAGTCCCAGTCCTTTGGGAAAAAATGTATAATTTTAGAGGAATATATTCTATAGTATTCTGATGTAATTGCAAATTGGGGGTTATTTTTAAAATTAGAATTTAAAAAAATAAAAATCACAATTAGTTGCATTTTTTAATTAAACTTTATATCGCTTTTTAAAAAAAATATTTTTTTTTATTATTATTACTTTTCTAAAATTTTTGAAAAGTAATAAATTTGTTTATTTAACATATGGATTTATAAGTTATTAAGTGTATCAAAAACTGCATGTTATTATTTTTTTTTTTTTTTTTTTTAATTAAAACTGCATTAAAGAATGTTCCGAGTTGAAAGCAAGCATCTCCTGTTTCAATTCGGTTTAGAAAATAAACAAGTTTATATTAAAAAATGCAGGCAATGATTAACTTCTCTATTTTATTAGAAATATTAGAATGAAGGATGCAGGTGGTTTGGAACTTAACCAAAATCGCATTTGTTTTTTTTTTTTTTTATCTCTTTTATTCCGTGAGATTATGTTTCATTTGAATTTATTGCGTTGTTTAAATTTTTTCTAGTGTATTTAGTGTACACACTTAAATAGTAACATTTGTATTGCTTAGATATACACTACTGTCACATTTGCCTTTAATATATGCTTTACAGTATTTAATTTCCTAGAAAATTGTATGTTTGTTAAAAATTTTTAAAGAACATTATAATAAAAAGAATATTTTAAAGTTTTAAATGAAGATTCATTATTATTATTATTGAATATTATCCAGGTTTATCTTTTGCCCAGACATGTTTTATTCACATACAGACTTAAATCAAAATACATTATAAATGCTGTTTCAATCAGTATTTGAAAGTTTTATAGCATTAGACTTCCCCCTACTTAATGAACACAATAAGGGTCAATAAGGTCTTCATTCTGTCTCTTCTAGCACTGTTAGATCAAGGTTCACAGTCATCAGATTCTCTCTGTATTTTTTTTTTTATTTCTGGCTAGCCATTAACTCTTACCTTCACACTAAGGGTTTCTGTGAAGCTCTAATCTCTTCCAAAGGGCCAAAATAAATCTTTCAAAAATATTTTTTGAAACCTCAAATGATACGCACTGAAATACGATGTCTCAATTAATTTTTCAAATGACAAAAGAAAGTGGTAAATTATTACTCGTGTAAAAATAAATTTTTGAAGAATGCAGCATTCCTTTTGAAGAATGTATTAAGTAAGTTTTATTTCTCTCTTTCAGTTACAAATATGACACACAGCAAATATGTGGCTTCTGGAAATGTAATTACCACTCAGACATATCGCTGTTATGCATGTGATGATTGTACTGGTATTTTAGACTATTGCGATAATGCATTGCAGGTAATATATGGATGTGAACATTGTAGATTTGATAGTTAAGAATTCATGAACGTGTGATTGGCCTTTTTTTTTTTTTTTTTTTTTTTTTTTTTTTTTTTTTGCATTGACTTTATATTTTGCTTGTTTTTATTTATCAAGTGCTATACAGCCCATATTCAAGATGCTTACGGTAAAGAGACCTACTATAAAGGTTGTGCTCCAACATTGGATCATGTAGCTTTTTATTGTAAAACACCGCGTCATGATCATGGATTCTCACGAGAAGCATCTAGTAGATATGCTATATCTTGTTGCATAGGAGACTTTTGTAACAATGGGTCTTTTCCAACTTTTGCACCAAGAACTTTAGTAGGTATGTATCATCAATGTTTAATAATTGTTCTTCCTCTTTTAGTTTCCTATTCCCAGTTAAAGAAATACAAAAGCTTTTTTTTTTTTCCCCCTCCTAATAATGAAGAAGAGTATCAAGATGGTTCTGCTTATGTCAGGAAACTACTCCTATACATTTCTTGCCCGGTGTTATCTTTTATTATTCTTGCTCTTATTGTGCTTCTCGTCATGTGCCACTGGCGTAAACGCCGCATGGAAACGCTTATCTCTAGAGATTCTGATCAGTATTTCAGAGATGAATTACATGCCACTCCCGCAGGGGATAGCACGCTCAGAGTAAATCACTTCAAAATTCGTAATTGCTCTGCATCATTTGTATATTTTTTTTTTGTATTTAAATTTTTTATTTTTCCTGTAGGAAATATTTCAACATTCCATCACTTCAGGCAGTGGCTCTGGTTTACCTCTATTGATTCAAAGAACACTGGCTAAACAGATCTCTCTATTAGATTGTATAGGTTAGTAGTGCTTTGTATATTTTAATATTTTTTGATTATCTTTAATTAAAAATTAGCTTGCTCTAAATTATTAATTTTTTAAAATCTTATGCGTTGTTAGATAAAATATATTCAAAATGATTTTTCTTCAATTTTGCTAAGTTCAACTCCTCTAGTCTGGGCAAATTCTTTTTGACACCTAGCTCGCAGTGTTGCAACTCTAGAATTTAAACAGTGTTGCAAATTGCGGCGTTGCTAAAACTCATTTAAAAAGTGCTGAAATGCGCCAAAAAGCGCTAAGCTAGATTTTAATAAAAAAAAAAAAAAAAAAAGAAGAAGAAGAAAAGAAAGAAAGAAAGAAAATTGGTCGCTTACTTATGATTCGAAAGCTGGATGTGTACGAACGGAGTTTAAGTTTTGTAATGCTATTATTGACCAATCAACACCTTTGGGCGGCAGCAGCAGTGCCATTGGCTTAGAGGGAAATAAAAAAATGACTCTCATAAACGGACTGTGCTTCGTTAAGTGTACACTTGTTTATTGTGCTCATTTATGCTTGTTTTTTATAGCCTAGAGGACTGACCTATGTAATTACTATTACAAAATCTACAATCAATTTTATAAATTACATTATAATTTTCTTTATTCCTTTATTTTCATAAAGGACAGAGCCAATAAAAGTTCGGATTGGTGGAGTTTTACTGTATTTACAAAAATGATAATTCATCTGTTTAAAATTCATTAAAATTCCCCTAATATACTACCATCGTGCTAAATTTTGCACTAGAAAAAGCAAAACACTAAAATAGTGCCACTGCGCAAAATTAAAAATTTTTGCGCTACAGAGCTCAAAAAAGTGCTAAATTGGAAACACTGCTTGCACGCTCCTCCCATATCGTCAGAAATAAAAATGTTTCTCTTAAAGTATTAGGTGTACATAAACAAAAATTTCTGTATTCAATAAAGTAATCCTTTTTCTTCTACTGTAGAAATATGGTCTAGTTAGCTCTGAGAAAACGAATTACTCTAGCTATGAGGGCTTTTTCTTTCTTTTTCCAACCTCCGATGGAGCATAAAATGAAGACAAATGTGAATAACAAAATGATTTTATTATTAGGAGTCACTTAAAATATAAGTTACTTTGACATAGTCACTGTAAAGATTGAGACATTTATCATAGTGGTGGACGAGTTTTCAAACACCTTCATAGAAATTACCGCCAGCATGTTGAGATTATCTCCACATCATCTTGAAGCTCTTCGTTAGTGTGGAAGCCTGTCCTCCCAGATATTTCTGCCATGCGGAATAAAATAAATAAGATGAATACAACACAAATTATTTATTTTTATAAAATAATAGATATTACAAATAATTTGAAAAAACATGAAAAGTTTGTGACAGGGTTTAGATACACCCAGTATAATTATAATTGCTCGACCTAAAAATTTTTGTAATATTTGGATGGGAATTATATTTGCATAAATGGAATAATCAGGTTCTGGCAAACTGTAGACAGAATCTGGATTTTTTTTTTTTTTTTTAAATATATAATTTGTCGTTTCATCTTATTTGATATCAATAACTGCCAAATTTTTCATTGAATTTTCATTTGTCAATACTATTTCTGCTTCAGTTCATGATTCTCGACCCATGAACTAACCCATCCTCATCTACATTTGAAGAATTTTCATCAGAATTTTTATTAGCTACAGGTGGTTCAAGAGAAAGTTTTCAATTGCTAAATCATTATTCACTTCCATTATATCAATAGATCCTTGCAAAATCAAATCTCTATATAAAAAAGTAAAAGTAATACTTCCGATATCGTATGTGCCTAGCTTGATCATATGAATACACTAATTTTGTTAGAGCAGATTGTCGTTAAATTTTAAAATGTTTCCACTTTATAGCTTTATCAATAAAACAATGCCATTTTATAACTTATACTATAATTTTCAAACACAGACACTCTCAATAAAACTCGAGAAATGGTTCTCAAAACAAAAACTGTGCTTATATAAACAACTAATCCTAAAAGGGCACATATTTTTAAAGAATACTATGATCTGGCTGAGTTTGTTTATGCATGTGTAGAGTGTGATCATATGATCATGCGGCGATAAAGGTTTAAGGAGGAAATTTTCCAAACCAGTCATTGCTTTCTCCCTCTTGCCCCCCCCCCCCGCCTTCTACAAGTGCTGTTAAGAATTCTCTTTCATGATAATGTTGGGTATTTTTTAAGTGATATTCCATGTGGTTATTGTTATTATTGCATGTGTGAAAAAGATTGGAATCAAACCTATGTATATTAGCCTTGTTCTCAACTTCCAGAAAAAGATTCTTATAAATTGCAAAATCTAAATTTTTACAAATCCAGATGATCTGTATATTCCAGTTAATGAAATTATTGGAATTTGCTATATATTATTTTGTAGATTAAATTATTTTGTTTTTAATATATATATAAAATTACTTGAAATTATTTTAATAGGTAAAGGAAGATATGGTGAAGTATGGCGGGGCATTTGGCATGGAGAAAATGTTGCAGTGAAAATATTTTTCTCAAAAGACGAAGCTTCTTGGAAGCGAGAGACTGAAATTTATAGTACAGTTTTGCTACGTCACGAGAACATTCTAGGTTACATTGGTTCTGACATGACTTCGAGAAACTCTTGTACTCAGTTGTGGTTAGTGACTCATTACCATGAGCATGGCTCTCTATATGACTATTTGAATAGGAAGACATTGGACGTGCAGCAAATGATGACTCTGTGTCTGACAGCAGTTAGTGGGCTGGTTCATTTACATACAGAGATATTTGGAACCCAGGGAAAGCCAGCTATTGCCCACAGAGATATTAAATCTAAAAACATTCTTGTCAAAAGCAACGAAACCTGTGTTATTGCTGATTTTGGTTTGGCAGTGACTCACACCCAGACAACTGGGCAAATGAACATGGCCATTAATAACCGTGTAGGCACAAAACGTTATATGGCTCCAGAAATTCTTGATGACTCCATCAATGACGATTCCTTTGAATCTTATAGGAGAGTCGATATCTACGCCTATGGACTTGTGCTGTGGGAAATAGCTCGTCGATGTTTAAGTAATGGTATGGAAAAGCTAGGTAATGTCTTTTTTGATTTTATAGCTAGTTTCACCAAACTGAAGGTTTAAATATTCTTTTAATCTAGGTATTGCTGAAGAGTACAAACCTCCATATTTTGATGTTGTACCATCTGATCCAAGTTTTGATGATATGAAAAAAGTTGTGTGTATTGATCAACACAGACCACCCATGCCAAACCGGTGGGCTTCCCATCCGGTAAGTTGTTAAAATATTGAATAAATTCAAAGGCATTAAAAAAGAAAATTAGACAAGAACTTTTTAAAGCTAAATTCTCATTGATAAAATCTTAATGCTACATATTCATCACTTTATAAAATAGTGGAATTTGTGTTCAGACAAATAAGACTACAACAAAATTTCATAGAGAAATGACGATCCAGATAGTAGAAAGTACAAGGTGTCCAAAAAGTATCTTTACGATTTAAAAGACCATTAAAAAATAAACAAAAACTGATGAAACTGCAAAGTTGAAGCACCATCGATTCTCGAGAGAATGTGGATTCTCCAGTGCGTCACTGAATCTGAACAATAAAGAAAGTATCAAAGGGTTTTTTTTTTGTTTTTTGTTTTGTTTTGTTGTTTGTTTGTTGTTTTTTTTTCTTACAATGTTTAGAACGTTCAGTGTCGCACACCATTAGTTGCACTCAGCACATCAAGTCGATAAGAGATTCTGCTCAGATTCAGAACACAAAAAAAGTTAACTTCATAACCTTGTTTGTTTCTTTTAATGACTTTCTAAAAGTATAAAGATGCTTTTCAGAGATCGTGTATTTTCTAATTTCCATGAATGTTTATTGAAGTTTAATTGTTTGAAAATGCTTAAAGATAAAACAATGTGTCTCACTCCAAGCCGAACCTGAATTTTCATTAATACCTTTGTTAACTAGTTAGACGAGGAGGAACTGTCCATTGGATACTTCCAAAAATGATGGTGCAACAGTGCATACTACCATTCTCAGCACAGTTGCAATTTAGTTATTTTTTTGGTGACCATCTCATTTCTAAGGGACTTTGGCCACTGCGGTCGCCTAATGTGACATACCCAATTACTGCTTATGGGGATTTGTAAAGGACAGAGTATACACAAACATACCAAGAAACCAAGCATCACCACAACAATTTGGTTACTGACACCTGAAATACTGGCAGCCAAAATCTGGTGCCTTGATTTCAGTATTGTTTGGATTCAGCACTTGTGAGGTCAACACATTTCATACAGAGCAAGATAAATCTGTTGAAAAGTTTGTTACAATGTCTTCATTATTAATATAATTGGAAAATGGCTTTAGGAGTATTTTTAGCATGCCATGTTTCCTGATATTAGTAATTAAAATAGAGAAAAATAGCAAAGAAAAATCCATGGCATGGACTCGAACAGGGACCTTCGATGCCATAACCTCTAGGCCATCGTGGATTGGAGCTGTCGCATGCCCTATGAGCATATGCTAAAGTGTGGTTCCTTGTTCGCAAGCCGCCGGTCCAGGTGGCCGAGAGGGCTAGGGTGTAGGCTTTCTAGTCCTCGAGTCTGCCTGGCCGTGGGTTCGAATCCCGCCGTGGGCATGGATGTTTGTGTTTGTCCCGGGCTGCATACAGATGTAACTTGTGTACAAGGCGCAAAATGACCTAAGTATTCGACGCCAAAAATTTCTAGAGCCCCCCCTTGTTTGCAAGCCAGGACTATTGCTACTACAGTAGAACCTCCGTACAACGAAACTCAACGGACCGACAAAATCATTTAGTTATATAGATATTTCGTTGCATGGAGGTGGTGTTAAAATTTGCATAATTTTGATGTATAAATTGCTGATAATTGCATTTATATATGTATATATTTTAAATTTAGTATTTATATATAAACATTTAGTGTTTTATATTAATTTGAATGCTTCTTAACATTAAGAACAAAACTTTTTCGATACTTGATATCGCTGACTATCTAAAGTCATCTAGGCTGCCATTGCTGAAAATTTTGTTTGGATCGCGATTATTTTTTCTGAAATAATTTAAATTTGAAAGCAGAATGGGTCAAAAATAATATTGTAATACGTATTTTATGGAAAAATACTGATAGAACATATCCATAAGCGTGTATATTAAGGCCGACGAATGTTTTTTCGTTGGCCTCGGTAAAATTACATTTCACAAAAATGTTTATAGGCTTAAACTTTCAATAAAATAAATTTATAAATTTGAACAAATATTAAAAACAAATATTTAAAACTTTTAATATAAAAAAATCTTTCGAGTTTCGAAAGTTTTTATAGTAGTTCTCGTGCCGATTCTCATAGAAAATAAATTAACATGCTTGCACATTTAAACTCCCCAGCAGGCCCGCCGTTATTGCTGTGCAGTGCACCATTGGTAGTTTGGTGCGATAACGTTGTTCTCGAGAACTCTTCATAATTTTGCTGATAAAATAAGCCTAATGCCATAGCTGCAGCCGACTGGGCAGAGCTTGTGACGTAAGAACTTGTTTTTAACTTCGTTTGCGATGATTTCGTTCGTTGGTTATCCGGTCATGCTAAGTGAGGGAACCAAAATTTCATAATAAAGAGCTAAAATATACCTTAAAATTTATTGTCTGAACTGAAAAATCCTTACGTCATAGAGATAATTACGCTATAAAGATTTCGCTATATGGAGATTGAAAAAGCATTAAATCAATAGGATTTTTACCAGGATCACAGAAAAATTTCATTATAGAGAATTTCGCTATATCGACGTTTGCTCTACGGAGGTTCTACTGTATTAGTATTGTTGATAGTGAATAATACCGTATTATAAATGTAACTGGAAAACTGGTTTAGGAGTATTTTTTCACACCATACTCAGTGGAATTTTCTTTACTATTTTTCTTTTATTTTAATCTTCATTATTGTTAGTTATTTAAGAAAAATGCACGGTAGTCATTCAGGAAGAAAGGGCAGGTATTAGGTAAAACGTACTCTTAAGACCAGACAATTGTTTGCTATAGAATTATTTGAGCATTGTTCACGCAATCTTACGTAACCATTTAAAACTAATTGCTTCATCCGACTTGTTGAAGGCGTGAGACTTGAATGGTGATTGCGTGGAAGCTGAGCATGATAAAATGTGATGTATGTGAAGAGTAAAAGAAACCCTCTGAAATTCATGGGGAAATGGTAGAAGTTTACGGTCTGGATATGGCATAAAATGTGTCTGGAGGGAGACTTAGCCTTGCTGATAAACAGTGTTCTGGGCAGCCTTTCACATAGTCAAAGAAAGGTTGAATGGTTGTTGAATGGTTGTGATGTAACTTGTGTACAAGGCGCAAAATGACCTAAGTATTCGACGCCAAAAATTTCTAGAGCCCCCCCTTGTTTGCAAGCCAGGACTATTGCTACTACAGTAGAACAAAAATTTCTATTGCTATTGCCGAAATCGATAGAACAGTAACCAGAGGCACGTTCTTTATCTTAGCGGCTTCGTTAGCTGGCTGATATTGACACCGGGTGATGACATCATATCATTGTTTCAGCCTAGCGTTCTTCTGATTTTCAATCCGATGACGTCATCATTGGGTGCCTATACCAGCTGGCTGACAAATCTGGCTAAGATAAAGAACCCATCTCATGATAGACATACCGGGTGTCCCAAAAAATGAGCGACAATTTGAAAAGTCAATTCACAAAAAAACAGAAGGCGATAGAAATGTACGGTTTGCTGCGTTCTGCTTAGGAAATCAGGGGATTTATTTGCACCAAGTTTCAAATTTAGTTATAAAGTTCATCTAGAGATACAGATGGCACTGCTATTCTCTACACATTTCGTCCTGTCAGATCGGCATTCCAACCGAAATGTATGCACGGGTGTCTGCGAATTTTGCCCTCAGACTGCGCCATGTTATTGCTGCAGATGGTGGTTATTTTGAAAACATTGCTTTATAGTTTCTTTCCCGTCAGCAGCACCATCTGTTGATGAACTTGAGGAGGGAAGAACTTGTTCTATTCTACACCATATTCTGTATAACTACAAATATCCATTATTAAAATTAATTGATTAAAATATTTATAAAAACATTCACAAATACTAAAACCAATATGCAAAATCAAAACACAATAATGTATATAATACACAATACAATAGAACAAAAAACCTTTTACAAACAGAAAAAAACTACTTGAACATATACTAAACATCAAAATCATACCAAAAATAACAAATAATCTAACTAAATCATTAATAACAACCATAAACATAAAAACAACAGATATACAAAATAACAACAACAATAACAATACAAGTTTCAAAGACGTCTGCCAACCAAATAGAGTACCACTAACACAATATACTAAATTCCAATTACCAGTTGTGAACACATATGCACTGGGCAAACAAAAGAACAATTATAGACATGTTTTAAAGAACGTGAATGTGCATCCAACTATAAATAAAGGAGAACATGTGAGTTCGTTACAGAAACAGATTTTGCATTGTTGTTGCACGTTTAAGCGTTGTTGGCGCTCACCTAAAGCACATGCCGGAACTGAAAAGCCACCTGACTATTGTTGTCTGAGAAACAATTTTTATCATCAGTCAATCACAAAACTATAAATAAGATTAAACAGAGTATAAAAAAACCGACGTTAATGAAACTTTCACTATCGCCTAGCTATATCAGCCCATATCTTGAAAACTACTGAACCGATTTTGATGAAACTTGGATTTATCCCTAAGTTGAAAGATACTTAATCCAATAAAAAAAGAATTATTGCAATCCGATTTCTAGTTTCTGTGAAACACGTGGACAAACATACATATACACACACACACATTCATGAAATTTGCCATACTTGTTTAGAAGCCCACATAGACTAACATATATGAATATTGTGCAATTCCAACAATTTTACAAACATACACATCGAATTGGTAACCTCCTTTTTTTTTGAAGTCTGTTAATAAAGGAGAAAATGTGAGCTCATCAAACGAAAAAATTTGAATGAATTAAATTTGATAAAACTAATTACCGCGCAAACTGCACGTGGATCCCGTTCATATAGAAATAATGACAAAAACAACCACCTAGTAAACCATTGCCTTAACCATAATAAATCTGATTGGAATAATACAAAAATTAGTAGTAGAGAAAAAATTTAGCCGCCGTCATTTTTTATTGTTTTTTATTCAGATCACGCTAAGTGCAGCATAAGTCGCAATGGTCCAAGAGCGATTTATACGGCACCTAGCGTGATCTGAATTACCTAAACTGTACAGTTACTTTATTTATATAGTTGATGCCCAATGTTACGTGTGAGCTAAGTGAGCCATTCACGTTGGTTTATCAATTATTTATTTAAAAATTTTATAGAATTTACTAACATGGGCAGTACTGTGTCTTCAAATTCTGGCCCAATTCCATTCCACCTCCATCGAAACTGAAAATGAAACTAAAGTTTCTAGCTCCCAATAGGGTGGCACTACATGCACAGTTGGTCCACTTACACATTCAGCACCATTTTTCAATGGAGTTTCCACCCTGTCAAGAGCTAGAAACTTTAGCTTCATATCTCATTGGAGGTCAACAACTATACACTTCTATAGACCATGGTATTACTAAAACAATAAAATACATATGTTTACATGATAGGCACGTTCTCCATCACGCACAAAATGACCTATCGTGAGAGTGAGTGGTGTGGTCAGTATGAATCGGTCAGTGCGATTCGTGAAGTTTAGACAGCCCCAAGAAGAACAGAGCAGTAATGATAAATCTGCATTCTTTGCAGATGGAGAACAGTGATAGAAACATTTTCGATAATTCAGTGCTGTCGATGAAAGTAGCAGTGATGATTTGCTTGGAAGCGTAATGGAGGAAATCAAATTAAATTTCTCTGCAGTTTCTCCATCTGTATTCACCATTTCGATTTTGATAGTTATGTTTCGGTTTCCTCATTGCTCCTCTGCCATCTTCAATACACTGACAAGGGAACTATGAGTCCTTGAGAATGGTGGATGACCATGAAAGAAGGTGGGTTGGTAAGGGCCAATTCCTGCTCATCAGCCACTTGATGCTACATATATTTTTTTCATTAATATACTTCATAACAAATAATACGAATTATTATTTTAAATGAAAGCTCTACAATTGATGGGAAAAATAAAATACATAATTGCGTAGGTATTATGAACATTCATTAAGATATACACTATGGTCATTAGTTTTCATCCAAAAAATCAATAGTATTACAACACTTAATAAAGGTTATGATGAATGGAGTTTAATATAACTATTTTTTTTATTATAAGTGCAAACTGAACCAAAACAAATTAATACTCCTTAAAAAAGCTTGTAAACAGTAGTATCAATACCAGTCACAATTAATATGGTTCAAGGAACACTTCT
The DNA here is from genome assembly GCA_023313115.1 of Rhysida immarginata. Lineage (NCBI taxonomy): Eukaryota > Metazoa > Arthropoda > Chilopoda > Scolopendromorpha > Scolopendridae > Rhysida > Rhysida immarginata. Next base: position 137,922 of record JAHWFO010074327.1, on the reverse strand, counting down.
TAATAAAATAATAATTCGAAGATTAAAAAAAACTACTAAAATGTATGAAAAAGCCAAAACTCTCTTTTTGGGTAATAATTTCTTTGACTTACTATTTTATTTATCACATAAACCGTACAATAAAAAAATACATATCGATACAATACAAACCTTACAATACAAATATATATTGATACTTTTTTTTGGGGTAGAGTTAATAATTTTGGATGGGGGGAGGGTGGATTATTTTGATTTAAATTTTTAAATTTCGTTTATTCATTCGTTTGTTTGTTTATTTATTTATTTATTTATTTTTTTATTTATTTATTTTTTTATTTATTTATTTATTTATTTATTTATTTATTTATTTCCAGACTTTGACAGCCATGGCCAAACTAATGAAGGAATGCTGGCATCAAAATCCTTCTGCAAGATTGACTTCGTTACGTGTAAAAAAGACACTCATCAAAATTGCTATGGCTGATCCAATCGTTTATGTTGATTTATGACGAGATGATGTGTATATTATTGTAGGACTTTAGCTCTAAATCCCAATGGCAGGTTCCTTTGAGGCTCGGGAATAAAACTGAGCAATACTAAGGATGAGGCTTTGGAACAATAGATATGGTGTTTGATGCTTTTCACAAGTAAAATGCCTATCTGGCAGCTGTTTATTTACTGGTTTATATTAAAGACTATGAGCTTAACTGTGGGAAGGGAGGGAGGATTTAAAAACTTTCATTTCAGGGGAATGGGGGAAAAAACTTCAATCGCTTTTTTTCCCCTTTAGAAAAATAACTTCCACAGATTGATTAAAAGAATAAAAAAAGGAATTAAGAGATGATGCAACCAAAAAAAAAGTTCAAAAACTAAATGATTGTTGATATTGGCACTGCTGTTCTAGTCCCTCTGTCTACAAACATTTGCAAATTCTCGTGTAATTACTATTGCCTTCAATAAATCATTATTTCCATCTAGCTATTCGTATGTGGCGCTCCTAAAGGAGAAAAGTTCAGAAAATAAATGGTGTACAAATTATATAATATTTAAACATTATTGATAGTACAATATGCATTAATTCGTAAAATGTGCAACTCAAAAGCAAAGTCAGTGAAAATCATTTTTTGCCATTTAAAAAGTGTTCAGAGGCACCCCCCCCCCCCTAAAAAAAAAAAGTAAATAAGCTTAAACAGTGAAAAAGATATCTGATATCAAAGGAGATTTTATTTCTCTGAGAGAGGAATAATGACTACATTTCTGTGATAAAGCAAATATGTAATTACTCTAATGTTTTCTATGTTAAAAATCATGATTACATAAACAAGATGTATAATTTTCTTCCTCATCCAGATATGTTATTTAAATCTGCGAAGAAAATGTTTTCCCTCAACTGTAATTAACGTGAATGCATTATTTTCACATTTTCATGTGCATTCAATGTGCTTGCAAAGCATATTGTAAGCAAAGACAAATGGACTTCATTAAATTCCATTTTGACAAAATTCTACTAGTTCTTCCACTTGAAAAATGTCCTTGATACCGGTAACAAAGTATCTTTTTAATATGTATCAAAATATTTTTTCCCCCTTATGCTTGTATAGTTGGAGTAATTTATTTAGCAGAATAAATTAAAAATTAGACTTCCTTGCTAGGGGTAAAACAAAAATTTTAATTTTAAAATACTAACTTTGTCATAATAGAAGTTTACCAGTTTCTTTTTTCTTTTCTTTATTTTTTTTTTTTTTAGTTTATTTTCTTTTTAATGCAAAAAAGAAAAAAAATTAACAAAGATGATGCTTCATGGTATTTTTTATGTAGAAATGCTGTTTAACTTAACTGCATTACTTTTTTTTATATTTTGATTTTTCTTACGACAATTAATTCTAAGCTTTGTTATTAAAAACGAAAATGCAACGAAAACCCAGTTACAATTCAGAAAAATGAATTAAAATCCCATAGTCATAGTTTTATTTGCTCAACGAATGGGCTGGCATGTGCATGAAATTCGAATTCGTTAAAGTTTTTGTATTGCTTTTTTAATCGAAGTTTGTAAAAAGATATGCTAGAGCAGTAGTGCTGGTGTCATTTGGGTGCATGCAAAAGGAATCATGCTCATTCAGTACTTCACTTTTGAGATTGTCATTGTTAAATCGTTCTTAAATTATTTCAAGTTTTTTTTTTTATTTTTTATTTTTTTTTTATAAAATGTAATGAATTTATTTTCTAATGGTTTTTATCATGGGATAGGATATTTGTAAAGTTTTAGGCAGTCTTCATTTTAACAGGTTGTGTTCGTAGAATTGACTTTTTTTTTTTTTTATAGTAAACTGTGAGTACCAAAATATAATTGAATATTAAATCAGGAATCTTTGATTACTTTTGAAAGTTTATTTTAACTTTGAATTGGGAATCCTTGATGAATTCTACTCTGAAAAACTAATAATGATTTTATATAGGGTTGCAATTATCTAACACCACCACTCCCATGCCTTTCTATTCTTTCCCCACCCCCACCCTCTCTTATATGCTGGTAATTTAAAATTTGTAAAGACTATCCCTATTATTTTGTTATTTAATTAACGAATAAAATTCGTTACATCGAAAATAAACCAGATAAACACTTTGGTTGGCCGATTTTTCATAAAGATTTTATTTTTCATGTTAATACAACAGATAGAAGGTCGATTTGATTCATAATAACCACTGGTAACGGAGTAACATATCAGTAGTGGATTTTTTTTTTTTCCTTTCCCATTTCATTTAAATAACAGTAACTGAAATGAAAATGAAATTTTGTTTTGGGGTGAACCATGTGAGAATGCACATCGGTGTATTGTGAAGAAAAATTTCCAGTTACTGTTGGGCAAACTGATTATTTTGAATCTACAATTGTTTAGAGCAATGTTTCTCAACTTGTGCTCGCAGGGGCTCTGCAGTTGTTCCTGGAAAGTATAATAAATTCAAATTAGTACAGCCTGTCGCGCACACTCTGTTCAAGTGATTTGGCCCTTCCTGAAACTGAATGTCCAAATGATTTCTTGTCTAAGGGTCTCCACCTTAGAAATCAGTTGGCCCCAAAGAAAATTCATTCTGAAAAGGGCTTTGCGAGTCAAAAAGGTTGAATCACTAGTTTAGAGCAAAGAAAAGTAGGAATTATTGAATTAATTTCTGGACACAATAGAAATTAAAGAAGAGCCATGAATTTTTCTCAGGCCAATTTATCTGAATCAATTCGAGACCCGTGTGTTTTATGGGTAAAGTTTTCTTGATGATAGCAGCTAATAATGTTTTTATGGGTTCCCAACGATAACAAGAAAAAAAAAATATCTATATACCGGTATTATTTATAGTTATTAAAGATTGTCCTCCAGATTTTTTTCTTCTTTTACTATTTAAGTATATTTGGTTAACAATGCCTATCTCTGTAAATACGATCAAATAAAATGTCAGTTTTCAAAAATATAATTTTTATTTTAAAAACTCGAGTCATCTAATCACTTAATGAGGCAGCTTGCCATTTAGAAATCTTTCTTTCTGTCGAGTTTGTTTTATGTAATCTTAACTTTTTATTGGAAAATCATACTGATCTCAGTAATCGAATTAGGATTATGAAGAACAGTTTTTTTATAAAGCATAATCTTTGTAATATAAACGTGTATATAGTTCATTTCAATGAAGAAATTGCATTTTAGGAAACCGGTTTTGGCATGAGTTATAAGAATTTATTTTTTTTTTTCAATAAACTACAATTTGTATTTATTGACATGAATATTTTTTTGTTTATTATTAAATTTTCATACTTTGTATATGTTAATAACGTAAATGTTTGTTACTTTCATTAGAATGATGATGTATATAAAGAGATCCATATCAGAATGTGCTCATGTACATATTAATAGTGAAAAATTACAGATGTATATCTTTAACATGCCACTCAACTCATTAACGTATTCAAATTGTAGTCCAGCCATATAAGCAGTGTTAATAATTGCTTACTTTATATAATAAATAGTTTAAGTTTTTTTATTTTTTATTTTTACAAATATATCCAATGATAATCCTGTTTTAAGAATTATATCATTGGTTATAGGTCTTTTTAGGGGTGTGGAGAGTTACGTCTTAATTCATCTACTAAAAAATTAAAAATAAAATAAAAAAGGTAATTCATGTATCTGTGTATATATGAATAATTAAAAAATGGGCAAAGATTGCTTATAAGATAAGTTTTGAATGGTGGTTTAATGTGTAGTTAAGAATTATAGAATGTTATTGTGTATGACCAGACATATCACTTAGTACGATATGCAAGCCTTATTTTTCCAGTTCATGTAATGGAAATATACACTATATAATCTCATTTCCATCAATCTTGTTGGAGGTTTGAAAAACGTTTAAAATATTGCAATCCAAATTAGTGTAGATGATAAAATCTCTCATGTACCTGAAGGAGCAGCTAATCTTATGCAGAATCAGTCTTTAAACAATGATTTAACTTGGTGTATTTCTTGTTTTGTTGTATAAATAGCTGATTTTTTTTTTCTTTTTTGTTTTTATCAAAATAAAACATTGTCAACCTTTTGATATGTTTTTACATCAAATTTATTCATCACTTGATTTAAAGAATTAAAGGTTTATTAAATGAAGTAGTTGCATAAGATTTTATCTTGAAGCTCATTAACGACTACTACTATTAATTTTCTAAATACAGTCGATATCGTTTATAACCACTTCCACGTGACCATGATAAATTGGTTGATATATCCAGTTATCTTATAACTGAGTTTGCTCTTTACCTGGACCTTAAACTTCATACCAGTATGTATGATTTGAAACTCTCGGATTCGAAGCCATTCTTAATTTTTTCATGACCCTTTCATGTATATTCACTCTCGTCACAGTTGTTGGCACTAGATTCTAGTTGCTAAATATTTAGTTTTTTTCTTCTGTGGTTAGGATTTTCTTTTCGGAGCAGATCTTGTTAATACTCTCAGCTAGCTCTGACTGAAAACTAGTCACTTTTCCAACTCAATAAAAACTTTTTCCTGCTAAAGGTAGCAAAATATATGCTAAGTTGGCAACTCTGAAAATGACTGACTGATGAAAGGAAACTACAGCAGAACATATGGATTTCAGAATAAATCCTCAAAATTGCATGTCCAGGGGAGATCTTAACCTTGGATACCCACATCTCTGCCGTCACAGTCATCAAAAATCTGCTATATAGCTGATAGGGAATCCTCATTTCGGTTGAAAAGTCTGCCGCTATACACAGTTTCGTCATTACAGGCATGTCACTATAACTGATTTCGTTAAACGATTTCGATTGTATTACGTTTTAGACATTTGAAAAACTTTTCAGAAGAAATTTATAACTTTGAAAAAGTAACATTTATGCAGAGGACATGCAGCATACAGGGCAATTCAAAATGAATATCTTATAAATGGGGAAATGTTCTTTCCAATGACTGCTTTAATGAATTTATTTCTCAGACACCAAAATAAAATGAAAGTTTTAACTCCCAAGTATCTAAGGATATTCACAGATGTTTGATGTGGACACTTTTGATAGACTAATTCTTGCCACACAACCAGCATAGCCTAGTCAATTGAGTCGACCATATCACGTATAGTGGTTAATTGCTGTTAAGTCCTGTTAATGTAGAGGTACGAACATGCTCTTCACAGACCCCCAAAGGAAAGAATTGCAAGAATTCAGGTTGGGTGACTGAGAGGGGCCACAAAATCAAGGGGTTCTAGAAGATATCTAGAAGGCATATGCTGTTTAAAAAACTCCGTACATGTTTATGGCAGTGTATTGGTGCACTATATTGTTAAAAAACGAACTTTGGTACCCCTTCCAACTGTGGCAACAATATTCGAACAGCATGTCTAGGTAGGTGAATCCTTTAATAGTGGACTCTGCAAAGAAAGGCCCAGACACTGAAGTGAGTTAATCGCAGAAAGCTTTTTATCTTCGGAGAATCACGTTTATGTTCCTGTGTGGTATGGGAATTTACCATGTCTCAAAACCCCAGATTATGCCTGATCACGAGCCTGTTAATGAAACCATCCACTTCCAGTCGTGCTTGCAAATCCAGTTGATTTGTCAGTGGTTTTCAGCATCTACTCCATGTGAAATCTGTAAGGCTTGAACTGCACTCAGTATCACACGTGCCACACAGTTGCACATTAGTTTCTCTACTGGCACAATATGCTGAGTTGCTTGGGCTTCATTAATTGCACGAATATTTTTACATCAGTTTGTTGTCGACAGAGGGGATGCCCTGTATCTTTTCCTTGTATAAGTAGCCAGTGTCCTCAAACTGTTTTGGCCACCTTTTGATGTGATGGCTTAGGTGCTTCTTTTTCAAATTTGGACTGGAAATGTCTCTGAGGACTGCTTCTAGTGAGCATTTTGGAAATGGTAGACTTTTCTTGCCATAAGAAACTTTCCATGTTATTTGGTTTAGGTGAACTCATTTTATTATAGCAGTTATTGGTATATTTTCTCTCTGTACCATTCATTTTATGGATATTTATAAGAGAAAAGCAAGAGACATAACTTCAGGATAATTCTCTAATATTCTAATTGCTTTTAGAGAATTATCCTTTTTGCTTTGATAAAGGATAGTCTCTATCCGAAACGTCAGCTTTTTATTTGATTTTATATGTCTAGTTTTATTTTGATTTTATTTATTCTTTATTTTTCATTTTTATTTAATAACTATTATTTACCATTCATTTTGAAATACTCTGTATTATATTATACAATTAAGGGATAGTTTTATCTTTGATAATAATGGCTTCAATTCTTCATCAGGTAGATATATCCTCTATTGGAAAGAGAAAAAAAAACATAATTTCAAAATAATATTTGAGAGATGAAACTCTGGATACATATTTCACGAGTCTCCTGGTCAATAGTGCACAACATTATTCCTAGAAATCTCCAAATTCTGTTCTTTATGGATAACACTCATTTCAAAGACAGTGGTTCCTTATGAAAAACAATAGCACAGGAAATGACCATGTGGGCAGTTACATTTTAAGTTATCCCTGTAAATTGCCAAATGCTTCGTCAGTTGATTTCTGTGGCTTTGAGATCTTAAATCAAGCCCTTGGAAATCAAATCCCACTACGTTGGGTGATCTGTTAAATTGGAGAGAAGTGGTATGAGATCAGCTTGAATACCTTCCGCGTTTTTAAAATCAAATTTAATAAATATTTAGACGTTAGTAGCGTTTTTGGCCAAGTTTTTCATGTTTAGCATGTCCAACTCTATAAAAAACAATTGTTACTTTTTTTTTAAAAAAAAATCCATGCATAATCCCTATTGTTGGGTGGCAATTGTCCTAGGAGGCAATTATCCTAGGTGGCGACTGTCCTAGGTGGCAGTTGTCCTAGAACCGATATGAGATGCTTTTCGTTCCATTATTCTAAAACATTTGGCACACAGGATGTCACATATCACTCTCCTGCAACCGTATTTTTTTCATGCACAAGTGCACACACGGCCAGGGGAACAGAAGAAAGTTGCTACCATCACCTTGCCAGCGCTCCGAGAACGTTTTTACTTTTGCAGTGGTCCGTCCACTGTTTGGATTGTTCCTTAGTTTCAGGGTCGTAATGATAGAGCCATTTTTCGTCACCTGTGCAGATGTTGTTGACACGTTTTGATATCCCATTGTTAAACCTTTCGTTCATTTCTTGGCACCACCGCACTCTGGCTGCTTTCTGCTCTTGGATCAACAAACGAGGGATCCATCTTGATGAAACCTTCCTGGATTGCAGGTTGTAATGTAAAATTGTTTTAACTGCTGATGATCCGATGCTCAGGCTTGCCTCAATCTGGGAAAAGGCCACCCGATTGTCATTCGTGATCACATTCGATACAGCACCATGTCTTCTGGCTTAACTGCATTGACTGGCCGTCCACTGCGAGCTTCATCTTCAAGTGACTGTCTTCTCATATTAAACTCGTAATACCAGGAAGAAACTGTGGCTTTATTTGGAGCACTGCCAAGAAATGTCAATTGTAAAGTTTCAAAACAATCCGACATTTCTAAGCCTTTGAAATAATCATAGAAAACCATAGCAGGCTATGCTTGCTGATTCAGCTCCATTGTGTTTTATGTCAATCTGCCAGAGCGCGAGTTTTGTTTTAATGAAGAAAGTACAACAAATTTGATGTGATGCGTACAGCGTTCCTGATTAAAAAGTTTTAGCGTGCCCCTAGTACAAACACTCAGTCTTTTTAAGAAGATAAAAATCCCAGGGAAACAAAGTGGCCCTAACATCCTTTTGCCTAACTTAGAAAATGTGTCAAGGTATTTGCATTTTGTACTTTTCTAATGTACAAGGATTGTTCAAGAATTTTTGTCTCCTGGTCTGTAACTTTATTTGTTAACCGATTTTCGAAATTTGCTTCCTAGTCCGTAATTTCGACATAGTCCCCATCTCTTTCTACGCATTGCACCAACGCGTGACCAGTCAGGTGAACCTGTCGGAGAGGAATTCCAGGGTTGTTGTCGACACCAGGATTGAATGGCAGCTTTGGACTCTCTTTTGCTGCACAATAACACCCGCCCGCACATAATCATCACACATCGGAGGTGTTGCAGCGCCTACAGTTCAAAGATGAAAGACTTTGCACCTTGCGACTTTCACCACTTCCCAAATAAGAAAGAGCACCTTAAAGACTAATTCATACTGGTCGTCAAGCGATGGACATAATAGCGCATGTGCAGTTTATTTATTTCCGTGAACGCATTGAGAATTGCCTTATCTGCAGAGCATTGAAAAATGTCCAACTGTTGCTAGCGGACAGACGACCTTCATCCAATCATAGTCGAGCACCAGAGCATATGACCAAAAGGAAAATGGTCAATGATAAAATGGCTGCTAATGACAAAATATGATAAATTTTATAGGGTTTTCAACCGTCGAATGGTGGTAATACACCAGCCAGTGAGCGACTCCATTGAGCGACTCTTTGGCGTGTGTTAGGCGTCTGCGTTTTTTTTGGGTATTTATGAAAAATGCACTCGTTTTCTAATTAGCGCCTGTTACGCATCTGCATCTGTTAGGCATCTGTCAGCCATCGGTCACACGTCTTTTCAAGATCTGGCATGGCTAGATTTTTACGCGTTTTTTCAGGCGTCTTTTCTGATCTAGCCAATCAGGTGCAATCTACTTTGCTATGGATTCTAGTAGTTGTCTTTGCCGATTCAGTTGGAGAATCATGGCTGCTGTAGCTGCTGTTCGCCGATACGGGTTCTCGTGACTTTACCCTCGTGAATTTATTAATAAACACCTTATAAAAAATTGGTGAATCATTCATTTACTATGTAAATATCAATAATTATCCACATTAGCTTTCATTATCTATTCATTTACTAAACAAAAATGATATAGTAACAAATTCAAAACGTGAACGTGATCGGACTGGTTGATATCCTCATTTTCATCACCTTGAGAGAGCAACAATTGTTTGCAGTGACTCGACCAATCAGATCAGACCAGAGTCAGGATAACAGTTGAAAGTCGCTAAATGGAAAACGGCTGCATTCGCATTATAATCACGACGCTTCTGCAGGCGACGATTGCAAGAGGCTCAAAAGTTGCTGCACATTACGAAACACCAAAGAGTTGCTAAATGGAAAAGGGCTTTATGCTGGGTGCCCACTTAGCGCGACGATAGCGCGATTCTATCACTTTGAGTCATAAGCGCATGCGCACAAACGCCAGGCGATCAATTCGCTTCTCGGTGCCCACTTGCCGCGACGGTCGCGTGACTGAATGCTCATCATTTCCTTTTCCACTTCAAGATTTCGTGCTTCCAAAATCAGAATTGGATATTTCGTGCATACAGAATTGCATATTACTTGATATCTTCAATCAAATTTTCCGTAGCGATATCAGACCATCTCGAAGTAGGTGCTGCCATGATTGCATGTGCCACGTGATTCGAAACTGTTTTCTGATTGGGTGCAATGAAGTCGCGCGATCGAAAAGCTCTGGCATGCAGAGCTTTTCAATCGCCTTAGATGCGCCACAGAATCGCCCTCGTGACATCACTCTGCGCATGCGTGCTTCACAAAGCGATAGAATCACGCTATCGTCGCGCTAAGTGGGCACCCAGCATTAGTGTTACCAAACATTCGACATTTGAAATATCTACTGGTCGCCATTCCGTGTTCAACCCAGATCACCTATTGGTCAGTGTTTAGGAACCTATCATCTGGGTGTCTGTTTAATTGGCACTGTAGATCCTGAGATGTTCGTTTTGGTGTTGGTGGCAACCATTGTCCTGATATCGTCCGGATGGGTCTCTTTGTTGTAGAGTTGTACCTTTTTTGAAAGACCTTCGATTTCAAAACCTTAATGTTTCAGCTTAGAGTCTACATTCACACCATAAACACGTGGGTAAAAAAGCTATTGAAATTTCTTTAACCACGATGATGGAGCAACCTTCGCCCAGCATACAGAAAGGACACTTGATGCGTTATTGTAGCATATGTATATTATTGTTGTTGATTACACTGCATTGTATGAATGTTTATGAGGAATTTTTAAAAATAATGTATTACGGTGATAACAGCACCAACACAAAACTGCATAATTATCCTCAAAATAAATCTGTTATAGATGAGATTTAAAGTGTGTCAAGGAACACATTTATGTGCTTGATGTTTCATATAAGATAAAAAAAAACAAACCTAACGATAAATTTCGTCATCACTAAAATCATCTACAGAGAAATTCCGTCATCGCGAAAACTGTCTGCAGAGAAGTTCCGTTGTTGCAAAAAATCGTCCTCGGAGAAAACCCGTCATTGCAAAAACTGTCCCCTGAGAAATTCTGTTATCGCAAAAACTGTCTTACCTGTAACCCTTCGTGTCAAAACTGTTCATCAGATAATTTCACTGAGATTGAATTATGTATGTGGTCAATTTTTTAAAAATAAAGCCCCTTCAAAAACTGAGTTGTGTCATTCAACATTCAACATAGGTCTTGTAAACCTTTGTGGAAATTTTCACCATCTCGGTCTTTTCATCATCATCATGGAAATAAATGCATCTGTTAAATTTACGCAATACTTCTCGGCTCTTCTCGCGGGTAGTTCTAGTAGTGGTAAGCCCAGCTAGTAGCACAAATGTTAAAGTATAGAGATGAAATGATGGATCCGCCTCCTACAAAAATAATTTACTGGTGCGTTAATACTTCCAGTTGTTAACAATCTGAACCTACCTAACATTACGTTCCGTGCCGGAGTACGAACATATTCCTAACAGGCATTATTAATATTAGACGATTTAGTAAATGAGGTGAAAAATAACGAAACTGTTGAAAACAATCTACACGCATTACAGCCATCATCTCAATTCCTCTGTGCTACTAATAACACAGAACCTCTTCGCCCATTCGAAAATCATCCGTACAAGAAAGACCCAGTTCATCTTTCTATTAAAGTCACCGAGAGACGTAGGGCAGATTCGTATTCTGGCTTTGCGAACAGGTTATGGTCTTGGACTCATCGAAACCATTAAAGAGGCCACACAGGAACCCCATAGTGATTTACTACTTGATTTAACCCAGAACTGTTCTGATATTCTAAGATTGCGTAGTAAGGTTTTTCCTCACAAAAGACCTATCATGATCTATTTAAGATAAAACGCGGGTTTAAAGAAGACGACAATCATTTTTAAATTGAATGGCCATTGGACTTATACAACGAGGTATCCAGTGTATCGACCTAAGGACACATCTGACACGTCAGAGATCTGCTGGTTGGATTACAATCAATAATAATTTAATGTAAAAATTCAGTTTGTAATGCCATGTTTAAATTTTATTTTAATCTCTGTACAGTTAAATGTGAGAAATCCTGTGGTTGTGTAATTTTTTTAGTAGGCAATAAAAGAAAACACAAACACAAATTCCTACTGAATTCAAAAAAATTATTTGATCAAATGAATACAGAAATTGATTAAAAACAAAATAATTAGAATAATTATCCACAGTAATTTAAAGACCAACAACAGTGGTTTCATTTCGACTTTTGACAGGGATTAAATTTGGAGTTGTTAGTAAATTTGTCTTGAATAAATTCACATTTCACAAGTAGGTCGTTTAGAATCAGTTCGTTTGTATAAGTATTGTTCACTATGGCATCCATAGAATAGCCCCAAACAACTAATGTAGGCAGAGATGACCACATGTGTCAGACATCTGATGTTGCACTATTCTCGTGTTATAGGTCCATTTTTCTAAGTAGTGAACATGTACGGTTGGAATTGTACTTGAGGAAACATTCCAAAAGAATCAAAGATGTATGCTTCTTTGTTGGAGGGTATAAAGAAGGCCACCCAGAGGATACCAGGCTCACTGGAATCATCTCTATTAGCTATGAGTAAAGACGGGTGAACAGGTTTCAAATGTAGTATCAAATCAGCAGGAAAAATACCTCTTGCCATAGGACATGTGAATGGGTCTCTCACGAGAGCTCTCCATAGCTGCTGTGTAACCATCTATCTTAACTCATGAAATTAAAGTTCATGGCTCTGTCTTTATTGATTTCCAGGAGGTTCTGGTACTGACAATATGCAATCAGATTCACTGAGTTAGCTAGAGGTTCAGAGAACTAAACTTCAATATAGCGTACCGTTACGTATAAGATTGTATCTATCATTATAATAATTCTAGTCTCCAGAAAGATCAAAGGCGAGAAATGCATAACCAGTCCCGTAATCAAACTGGGTGATGTCTAAATCCCTGTCTTCTTTCCAAATCCCCAGTGCTTTCATGGAGTGAACAAACTCTCTCAGATAGGAATCGTTCGCAAAATTAAGTGTCAGCGGATGTAGAGGGATTGCTTGAGTGTCCAATGACAGGAAGAAGAAAGATAGATTGAAATGTTTAAAGTTGAATGGTTGGAATTAAAAGAACCATTCTGTGCTTCACTCATCGTGAATGCAAAAATCAAATGAGTAGGAATCTGACCAGTAATTAAGTTCTGTAGGACAATGCCAGTTGGTTGGTATCCTCTGACATGGCAGTTTTCCTGTTGACCATTCGTGTGCAGAATGGAGAAAATGTCTAAATCACAGTTGAGACATTCGGTGCTCATCTGATGTATCAAGGATGCCATATTTGCATGTACGTATTAGGTGAAAACGGATTCTAAAGGACGGATGTTTAGAATGTCTTAGAATGTGACTTCCCATTTCTTTTCGTTGTCTTTTTCTTCTTCTGCTTTCTCTTCTGAGGTTTTTTCCACTTTTTTGAACTGCGTGTCTGGCTTCTACTACTTCTTCGACTGTATCTATTTGACAGAAATACAGCCAAGCTGTTGGCTCTAGGTCTTTTTACGTGCGAATGAATTATCGTTGCAGAAATTCATCTTTTAACCCACCCTCTTCCATGTTGAACTTTAGCTCCCATTTCCTGAAGTACACTACCATCTGCTTCCTTCATTCGCATTGACAGTGACTGTTTGAGATTTTGACTGAATATTATGTTGTTAAAATAGAAGCACTGCCCTTTAGAGCATGTCTACCTAGAATTTTACCCATAGATTTGAGTAATGGGGTTGCGAAGCGAAACAGATTTGAAAATACAGAACCAATTCCATTACCTCTGAAAAACTGACCCTCTAAATACAAGCAAGCCATTATCCCTCTGACTTAAACAGTGACGTGAAATTGCCTCTTGGTTCGGTTGATAGGGTATATGCATCTTGCAGTCATTTATGAGGACAGAAAAGAAACCAACCTCACTCTACAGTTCTTACAAAAATGTAATTTCACGGCGATTTTTTCAGATAAAAACGAGAGCAAATCACCATGGTCTGAATGAATAGCAATTTCAATCGTGTCAATGACATTTTTACTTAAGGGAAAGCAGTCTGCCAAGTGAAAAGTCTGATAAACCACTTCTCGTCTAGCATGTGAAACTGGAATGATATGTGTTTCCCACAATGTGAGGTTGGATGATGTCTGTATACAGATAATAACCAAGTGTAACTCGTGTAAGATTGATTGGGGTCAAACCTTCGTCAATAACGAGCTCCAAATCGGAAAGTTTGGTTTGTAAACCCAATGTGTAACACAAGCCTTCACTAAAACTAATGTACTGTCCCTCCTTGTATTTGAAATGAAAACATTTGTTAGGCGTGAGATTGATGTTGTAAAAAAACTGCTCTTTTGGTGGAATCAATTTAACGAGCGCATCAACAATATCTCTATGACTATCATAATACCCCTTGGGAATCTTTAAGATGCATTGTTCTGGGATGTAACGTGGGTCGAAAATAATACCACTGATGAACCCGTCATTTGTGTCATTTAAGGGCATAGTAAAGGGAGTCTTCATTATTTTCTTATTCAGGAACTGATTAAGTATAAACCATTTAAACTGTATGAAATCATTGACCAACTTTGTCTCGATACCAGGTCCATTAAAACGATCGTTTAGAAAATCAATGGCTTCGTTTTGGGGTACCTTAATATTACAGGGAAATCTGACACCCATTTAAATGTAATCAGCATTTAAAGAAATTTGTTCCTCGAAGAATGTATTAGCCACAGCATTAAACACTTTGCAGAATTCAGGTGTGTTAAAATGGATCCCTACATTTGGTGGTAATCTCAAAGTAACTTTTTGATCAAAAACAGGGTTATGATAAAAGAGAACGTGTTTCAAAAATGACTGTAAAACCAATTTCACTTCAAGTAATGACTGCTGGAATTTTAACAGGTGGTGTAATGCTGAATTTGATTTGCTCCTTGATGAGATCATCCTTAAAACCGATTTTAAAAGTACTTAGTCCCTTGGTGGGATTTCTGTTCTTGATTATCAATGTATCGATTTTATTTTTTTTTTGCATCGATGTTTTTTTTAAGTGTGCCCAGCACCAACAGGTAGGCTCCGTCGTATTTTCTGATGAACTGTGCCAACAAATGCCACCACCACCTATGGTGGTCCGATACTGCAGTGGTGGCAGATATAAAAGGGGTAGCTTTCGAGTTTGCAGATTTGTATAATGTAGAGGAGCTCAGGCTTCTTGCCTACCTCAGTGTATTTCCTTTGGCATTTACTCTGGATAGACGAGCTTAGTGAAAGCGCTGCTTTCGTCCCGTCTGAACAAATTTTTCACTCCACTGTTCGATTGTCGATGGTTCGTAGTCAGACTGGTTTTGAGTTCACTCTCGTTTGGATTCCAGACTTCTCTGATGAAAGTGTGTCACCGTAAGTACCTCTTTGTCTTTATTTTCACCTTCTGGAACCCTTTTCTTCTATGAATATATTTAAGTTAAAAATTCCAAAAAAACTTCCAAGTTTTTGGTAGTGTTATTTTCCTTTTTTTTCTTTTATTGATTGTTTTTAAAAAATTTTGACACGAAAATTAAACATTAGGCATTGCTTAAATCAATTAGTGTCAAGTAGTGTACAAAAATCCTTAAACGCGATAAGTGGATCGGTTAATTAAAAGAGAACTAAAAGCTAAGTGTCCTATTTCGTGCTTTTCAAAAAATCTGGCAAGTAGACTTTTTTTATTAAGCAATTTAAACAATATTTGCGAAGTATAATTTTTCCGCGCCGTAAATTAATTTAATTATTTTGTTTCATTTTCAGACTTTGGAATTGAATTTATATAATTTTTTAGATAACATGACCTCCGTAAATATCAAAAAAACTAAAATGTGAACAAGAAAATAGAATCTTTCAAGAAGAAATGGGTAGAAAAATTTGCTTTTATTGACAATAATGGAAAGTCGCTGTGTCTTATGTGCAACTAAAAAGCAAGCAATTTACGTCGACATTATGAAGCAAGTCATCCCCACTTTTCAACTCAATATCTACTGAATTCAAAATTGCGAACAGAGAAGGTTAAGTCCTTGCCATCTGGTCTTCATAAGCAGCAAGGGCTCTTATCGTCTTTTAGTCGCGAAGATTAAGAACATTTGCAAACCCTTAACTTCTGAGGCTACACACTTATTCTAATAACTGCATTGTGGTCAAAATTTCTGTAAACATCAAATAAAAAAAAGTCCAGGAATAGCAATTTGATAGCGTTTTATTGTGCTTACGCGTTTCGAAATAATTTCATCATGAAACAACTACAAGACGGGCACGCTTATACCGCAGAATATATATGGACAATGTCCATCAATCAAGCGAAATGAAACTGATTGGTGGACTTGCAGGCCAAAACAACAAAAGAGATACACTGATAGTCAGCCTTGTTTATTAATTGTCAAACCTTGTATACAGGGTGTCTCAACCTTTAAGATCAAAATTATCTCCAGATGGTAGAGGACTATAAACTGAGTATTTTGAAATAGGGAAACAATGGTCGAAAATGCGTATTACAGGCGCCACGCGATCTTGAATAAGTATTTCTCTTGAGAAACGTTTTTGTACGGTGCTTTTGTTTTCAGAGCTAACAATTTATTTATCCATAAGCAATTTACATCACATAGCAACAACTTAAAAGATCAGAGCAAGTGTTTAAACCGTCAGTCTCAATACATCTATTACAACAGACATGGAATTTTGCCACACACTTTCAAATATCCCTGGTATCTGTTGTACAAGAACACAAACAGTGTTCACCCTGACAAGCAGTATTGTATCAGATATTACTGGGCTTTCATACACCAAAAATTCCAGAGGAGTGAGATCCCGATACCCATGGGACAGACCTCCCTTCTAATTATTACTGAACCTGTTGTGGAAATCAACACTGAAGTGAGCAGGTGCTTCATCATATTGCAGTCACATCCTCTCGCATATAATCAGATCTTGTGGGACCTGAATTATGCATAAGCTTATCTGACTATTGGTTCCCAATCTCAAAATACTCAGTTTACAGTACTCCACCATTTGTAAAATTTTAACCTTAAAGATTTGAGACACCCTGTACAGCCCAACACTTGAATCAGATGATATTCTTGTCCACTGAATTGTGATATTAAAGTTTCTCCAGAATGGTTACTAATTCATGTTGCCGAATGATGGGATTGAATTTGGTGGTAGTAGGGGTCAGTCATTTAACTTGTTAATATGATCATTATGATCAGAAGGAATTATCCATTTGCAATGAAATTAAAAACCACAGGCAGTACCAAAGGTGCAATGCAAATGATTATAGTGACATCACTGAATTGTCACTGCAACACGTGATATTTAGAGTGTGCTTGGAGCAAACCTTTACCGAAAGGAGGCACTATCCCATACAGATCTCTTGCTTTGCAGATGCTGAGCAACACACCCTTCATGCGTGAAAGACTAATCTATGATGGTCTTAATAAAATTTCCAGCACAGAAAGTGTGTGGATGGCCAGCACTATTATTAGATAAGCTTGAAGAAATGGAAGCCATGTATTGAGTATGGAAATAAGTTTCCACCCTTTTCAGAAAGATGCACTACTGGTATTAATTTGAGAAACAACTATTCTTAAGTGTTTTGAAGGTGTATTTGTGAGCTTTGAATAGCAGCAATAGATATTCATTTGAAGCATAAACATTGTTTGTTTTTTTTCACGTCGAACCTTTGCCCCAACGAAGCAGCATTTGCGGACGAGTTACTCCATAATGGAGTCTCCATTACAGAATTCTGAAGAAAAATGCTGCTAAAATGTATCGCATGTTTGTTAGTGGCTATCGCATGCACTTGTATTGCATGTTTGGCGATTTCAAAGTGGTGGCTATGACGTGAACCAGGTCCATCAGCTCAACACGGAATATTCACGGTTCAAAAGTTATGCATCTGGTGGGATCAGAAGGGCATTACAGAGGGTTGTTAGAAATCTATGATAAGTTACACAAACCAGAAAAGGTTGAAAAAGCCCCTTTCACCATCATCCAGTTTGTTGAATCTGGTAGTCATGCATCGCTGCTATTGCCCTACATCGCAGTATCCACTTTAGGACGCTGGAAGGCAGAACACCAAGATCAATTCATAACCACTCCTGATGACACACTTTCCAAAGACTCTCCACTATTTGCGGTCATCTCTTTCCAAGGGCCACGTTTAAGTAGGCCAAAGCTACAAAAACCCATACGAGATGCATCCAGCGACTTGACCGTTATGTCGCTGAATGGAACAGAGCAGATTCTGGTATCTTCTTGCATGCATTCCAGGAACAGGTGGGTTGATGCAGAGGTGTGACTCAACGCCTTATTTTGGTGCAACCATACCTTGTATACCTCTGTACAGTGCAAACCAGGAATATCACAGATAAATGTGGGGTTTAGAACGTTAGTCTAATAGTACATAGATTTGACTTTGGCCTTTGACTCAACTTTACTTTGTGTAAAGTTAACTTCCCATTGTAGCTGTATCCCATCATGATCATGAAACCTTTGAAAATGTTTCCCTGCATTCATGGTACCATTTTCTGAAGTCCTTAGAACCCCTTTGGCGGTAAAAAGAAATAGTTCGACTTTGGTTGCAGTCGCTTAAATAAACATACACCTCATTTTGTGACCATGAATTTGGGGGTGGCCGTGGCCTGGTTGTCTCGTCGGTTGGCTCGCTGATCGATGGAGTTAAGCAACTTCAGGCGCGGCCAGCTGCTGGCCGGGTAGCAGCCAGTGGCTTGAGGACCACTGGTGGGTGGGATGGCTATTTGGGACACAGCTGTTGGGGGGCGTTAGTCTGACCCATTTACTGAATGACATGTGCTGGATGTCCAGCAGCTGGTAATAGCCACTAGTTTTTTTGTCTGCCAGCAGCTCTTCCATCATGAACCCCCATGCTTCAGAGGGCACGCTAAGCCGTCAGTCCCGGCTGCTACTGTCATCTCGTAGCAGTTATTAGTTCCTGGGATGGCGCAAAACTCCCTCAAAGGAGTAAGTGCCGCAGATTATCGTTCTGCAATAATCCACCCTCTATATTTCCACTTTTCATCCACTAGCTATCGTTCATCCAGTTTACAGCAGTTGATCAGTTGCTCTTGAACATAGCACGGCAACAATTTATGAACAGGGTTCTTGTGTCGATTCTCCAGTTGTAAATCTTGGTTGATAACTGTGTTTGCCGTATCCATCAATGTCTCTACTTTCTGTGCAATGGCCTATTGTGCTGGTGGTTTACATCCAGTGACAAGAGCCCTAACTTTCTGGACGATGTGACAGTTAATGGATGGTCTCGGATTGGGCTGCTTTTTACCTTCAGGAATGGCACCACTTCTGGTTTTGCCAATGTTATTTAGTATACATGGTATCCCTGTCTTGGAAACTATGAAGCCTCACTTCGTACAGGCTTTCATAATTTCAGAATAGCTGAATTTGACGTTGGAAAGGGCTGTTATGTTGCCCTCCCAATACCCGTCAATTTTCAGTGGCATAACTCAATGTTTTTAGCTCGCTGTTCGAATATTATTTTAATATCTGCCCTAACAATACACTACGTGATATCTCACATGAAATGAACCTGTGCACCACATTTATATATGCTAATGGTTATTATAGATTCCTAACAACCCTCTGTATTTATTACGGAGTTCTAAAAGGTCTGAAACCATCACAGGGTATGGGATAACAGGCACAACATGATGACAATGCTAGGCCCCACATTGCTACAACCATAGTTGCAAAACAGCCCAAAAACGCTTGGAAAGATTGAGTTGGGAAATTTTGCCCCATCCGTCGAATTCACCATAGTTTGCTTTTTCGCATTTCTAATTTTACGGCCCTTTCGGAGGGCAGTTCACTTCTCATGAAGGCATCGAAAAATGGTTTCATGAATAGATCAAGTAAAAAGAACCTGATTCTTTTCCTTCAAGGAATATATATATATTTTTTTTTACTTTTGCCAGATCCAGCGTCACTTCCTCATTGACTTTTTGTCGTCTCCAGCACAGCTTCCTCCTTTACTTTCTTCTAAATAAACGACTAAAATTGTATTTAAAACAGGCAGAAACTTATTCCGATATCCAATAACACTTATTGCTGAAAATTCCTAACATTTGATAAATATAGAAAATAATCTTTATTGATGAAAACAAAATTAAAATAAATGACAAGAGTTTACGTACTTTTTAAAAAATGAATAATTTAATTAACGATACATAACACAGTAAAATTTATACATTGTCTAAACCAGTTAGTTCCCAAATAATTTCTGAAGAAAATTTAATTTTAATACATTGGCTAATATGCATTTGAGAATAATGGTCTAAAATGCATGTATAAAAGCATACGACTGTGTAGGCACTTCAGTTATCTAAAGAGGCACATCGATTAGCTATCTATACGAGTGCATTTTTAAGAAATAGACGTAATTGCAATATTTTCAGTTATAGATGTCTTCTTCCTTGGATAACTTTTTCGTTTTGCTTGAGTAACAATAAATGTAACAAAAAGAAAAGTGACACAATTCGAGCTTAATGTATGGATGGCAGTTCTTCATTCTCGGTGTTAAATTTCGGTGTATAGAGATAAAAAAAAACACACACACAGCCCATCTAAGCAAAATCATTGGCTACTTTCTTTACCATAACTAATTATTTTATGGAACATCATGATATAATTAGGCTGCTATTTATGATGAGTCCACAAAGGATCTAGCAAACTTAAAGGATCACTTGAATCGTTAGTTCCTTGCGATAACGTGCTTCCATTTGGGTTCAAGAAACTTTCCCTAGTTATTTTCCGTTTACCTTTTGAAGGCAACGGTTCCAAAGAAAAATTTGCAGCATCCAGTTTTGCAAGGCTTGCTGGTAAAATCGGGCCTTTATTTACTGAATGCTGTGGAGAATCAGTCGCCACCAAGGATCCACTGCTTGCTGCTGAAGCAACAGAAGCCACTGAATTAGAACGGCTTAAAACTTGTTCTGAAATTCCACTTGCCACGCTATGCCTGTCATCATCTTCCTTAGTCTTATCTTGTCCAGCAGAAATTTTCGAAATGGAAATATCTATTTCAGTACCAGGTGGAGGATGACTTTCACTTTGACTAAATTGTTTATCCTTTGATGCATTTATTTCATTTTTTAAGTTAACGTCATCTTGTTTATCTACAGAGAAATGTAAATTATAGAAATACAGATTAGAAATTATAGCATGTTCAATTATTCCTTTTTGAAGTCTCTTCTTACCTGTTCCTAGTTTTTCGACACCAGACTTGAGTTTGTTCAAATCGCCAATTCCAAGGATAAAATCTTCTGAAGGATGGCGTGTATGACTTTTGGGGGTTGTAGGTAATTTATCCTCAAATGCTGGTTTACCTGACAAAATACCACCTGAAATGATGATATAATTAGACAATTTAAAATGGATTTCTTTGTATTTGGCATTAATTTAATAATACTACTAATAATAATACATATGCCATCAAAAGTAATGCAACCCCAGGAAAAAATCGTATAAAATGTAAGATATGCTTAGGAAGGAAAAGTACAAGTCACATAAAATACATATTTTATTTGCTTGCCCTTGTAATACACAGTACTCACAAAATGGTGCCTGGATGCTACCCATTAAGCACAAAGTGTTGAATATTTCTTGGCTTTTAGTTCGGGACTGTTGGCCACATTGGGAGATAGTTGCCAATTGGCATGCTAGCGGTGGCTCTACTTTGGGCCAACATGTATTACCAACTCAAAAAAAAATTTCCCCCTAAAAGGCGGGGGGGGGGGGGGGGGCCACGGGGCCGCCCCCCCCCCCCCCCCCCAAGTTGGCCACCATATAAACTAAATCTGTTAAGCGGGGGACCCCAACCTGAAAAAATTCTGGGTACGGCCATACTCCAAGCATATGGAAGGTTTTTCGCCAGTCAATAAATATGGTTCATCACACGAACCATTTTGAAGATGGTCAAAATTGGTACATTAGGACATGCTCTAATGGTATCATTCTAGTATCCCCTACAGACCTTTAAAGCTAAGATATAGTAAGTAATATACCAAACAACTCTTACTGACGAATATAATGTTGAGTATTGCTTTCACCAATCAATAAATATGGTTCAGCGCATGAACCAATTCGAAGATAGCTGAAACAGATACAATGTCACATGCTTTAATGGTACCATTATGACATCCCCTAAAATTTTCAAAGCGAAGATATAACAAATAATACATCAAACAACTCGTAACGACGAGCTATGGGCAAATTACAGTCGTTAAGTACCGTAAATCCTCTACTATAATGCGCATTTTTTTGGCCTAAAAAAGTACCTAAATTTGCTGGGTCGTATTATACAAGAGGATAAATATCAGCCCTCCAACGACGACTGCTGCCGGAAGAGGTTTTGTCCTGGTGAAATTACAGTGTAATATACCGTAATATACATTAATTATATTGCATATACAGTTCGTTATACAATGAATTCATTCATTTTTCATTTGAATTTCTCGTCGCCAACATTTAATACAAAAATAACTCCTCCAAAAGATCGCTACTTCCAAATACAGACCATCAATATTGATGGTCTCTGATTTCAAACTGCTTCGAACTACTGTCCTAATGAAATTCACAACGAAATTACCGTGTGTTATAGATTAATTATACAGCATATACAGTGCAGGCCTGATACAGTGTCCAGTTCAGTATACAATAAATTATTTCACTTTTTATTTGAATTTCTTGTCACCAACATCGAAAATAACTTATCCCAAAGGTCACTACTTTCAAATAGGCCTACTTCCAAACTGCTTCGAATCAAAGCCTACAAGAAAGCTTATGCAGCCAAGTTATGAAAAATATTAAAATTGAATAAAGTTTACTTGATTTTTCATTAAGAAGTGTTCTGTTCTGTGTGTTTTTTTGTTGTTTTTTTTAATTATTATTATTTTTTTTGTCGATGTGTGAGTGAGAAATGTAGGCCTATAAAAACCCAAACTGCCTCGACGAAGTTCCCTTCTGTGCTGATGATATTCACACGAATTTATCGTGTATTATACATTAATTACATTGCATTGACACTTCCAGTTCATTATACAATATATTAATTCACGTTTTATTTGAATTTCTCGTCGCCAACAGCTACCGAAATATGAAACTAACTTCTTCCAAAGATCCTTATACTGTACTTGCAAACTGCCTCGAACCAAAGCCTACAAGAAAGCTTATGCAGTGAAAATATTAAACTGAATAAAGATTACTTGTTTTTTTTATTAAGAAAATTGATATAAAGTCGATGTGCGAGTGGGAAAGCTTTCCCTATCAATGTAAGGCTATAAATTTCCAATGGTTTTAAGGGGGCAAATGTCCCAAAAATGAATTGAATTTTGGTGAATTTAAACTTTATACAATTTTGAACAAAGACAAGAAAGTTCACTTAAATGCATTTTTACATTTCTACATTTTTAGGATCCAGATTATTTAAAAATAAAGGTTTTTTTTCTGTATATTTTTGCACATTTTATTTCTCGCGAGGAGTCAAAAATGGGGATCGTATTATACAAGATGATAGCATTTTTGCTGGGTTTTTTAGCCGAAAAAGTGGAGTCGCATTATACAAGGGGTCGCATTATAGTAAAGGATTTACGGTATATTTTTGACAATCGATGAATACAGTTCGATGATGGTCATATTTGATTCGTGGTTCCACTTCTAATGATACCATTATGGTACCATTGAAAATTTTCAATGCTATTATATGGCTTGTAATATATCAAACAACTTGGAACAACATGTCATGAACGAATATATAAAAGCAGCTAATAAGTTCAAAGATGGTCAAATTTCATTCAGTGGAACTTGCTTTAAGGTTTTCAAAAATTATTCAGAAATTATGAAAATATGTTTCAAATGATTTATGTGATGTCAATTAGTTTGACCTTTCAGTACTTGGCTATGTCATTCTTTTTCCAACATTTCAATTGCATGAAAAATTTTTTCATGTACGCGAATGTCCCAGTCAGTACACGCGAAGCAAGATGCTAATCTTGGTTAAGGCATCAGCAGGATTAGCTAAGGTTCCTGGTTCAAGTCCAAGGTGTGGAATCTTCTTTCTTATTTTCATCAATAATTTAAACATCAGGGATAGGCATAGGATAAACTTTCATACACCATTCTTGAGGTATTCTTTAATGAATATTACACCATCATGATAGTTCCAACCAGCAAACTAGATAACTGCTCTAACCTTGTGTAGCCCAAAGGACATGTAGATAGCGTACTGCTTCCATGTTCAATGGCTCAGTTGGTTAGGGAGTCAGCCAACTGTTATGTTTCTTAACTTTTATCGATTTTGTTTAACATGTTGGCATAATATTCCCAAGCATGATGAAAAAATTTTTGGCAAAGTGTTGGGCTACTATTGTACAGATGGTGGCACAATGTTGGCAAAGTGTTGGGCTACTGGTGGTGTTAAAATGTTGGCCCAATGTGAACTTTGGTGACACCACCAACACTGGCTCTATTGTAGGCCCAATGTCTTGCCTACTTATGCTCAACCATTGGGCCAACAGTTGGCCACACACATGTACTCTTTAGGTAATGTCAATACCCTGTGTACTCCTCAAGCAAGTCACAACAGCTGCTCACCCAATATGACATACTGTCATACAGATGGTAAATAAGTCATGTGGTACAATCCATCCTGCTGCTTCAACCATCAGTGTAGGGAAGCAATATCTCTTGGTGGCTGTGGAAGTCAAAGGATCCAACTGCCCATGCAATCTCACACAGGCCTGATCGGAGGTAGATCCAATGATCTGGGCTCCCAGGTAAGACATCCACACTCTGTAGAGCAGCTGCGTGTGGTATGGCTGCTGGAACAGTCCACCTTGGATTGTAGCCATGAAAGAGATAACAATAGTCTAGCCTGATCGGTTAGATTGCCTATTATGAAAACTAAAATGGTCCAAGCGCCAGATATCCCTAGTCGGAACACTAGATTATGGAGGCCCACACCATAACGCAAGTGAAGGTCCTCTGTTGTGTGTATTTTGAAGCTCTTTACCCACACATGTACTTGACTATCATCTATACCAAGACAGAAGCAGGATTCATCACTGAAAACTGCATGGATATTCAGCTTACCAATGGCATCTGATTTGGCAGTGAGCCGTACAGTTCGTCATGGAAGTCGAGCATGATGTCCAACTGTGTGTTTGTTCTTCCTGGCGAAGAACAGTGGTGCTGGACAGAGTTCTATGCACATCCCTCAGGAAGTCTGAAGAGGGGCACTGGCTGCATGTATAATGCACTGATATTCTTGCATTCATTATCCTTGGATGTCCCCGAACATGCATGGGGATGTTCAGCATGTCCTTTGCAACACTGACAAATACAGCTTGAAACTGTCTACAGTTGTGACCAACTGTCAATATGGATGTGACTAACTAGCCCTGGAAAGGCCATTAATGAACTTTCTCATATGGGGCCAGCTGATGAAACACTGTGCTAACATTGTCAAGGCATTGAAGTGGTCACCATGGACTGTCAGAATATAGAAATCTGTATCCAAAATCAGAAAAACTTTTGATAGGAGTGTGCATGCACCAGGGGTTTACCATATTTGACAATGCTAGACTGCCACACAATGTTGTACAAATTTTGCATTTTTGATCATATGCAGCTCCTTATAAACTATATATGTTTTCCGTAACAGCAATTTGGCTTGGATCACTTATGTTACTGGGAAGGGGGAGGTTGCATAACTTTTGACGGCATGTGTAATAAAGGTAACAATTACGTTTCATGAGTAGATCTTGGGCATAATATAGCAACGTGCTGTAGCAAAACTGCAACTGATTCTTGTCCTGAATTATGGATTTCCGCATTTGAATCATTTGGCTAGCTGCTGATGACACATCAATAATTCCACGTCCAGAATTAATATCAAGAATAGCAGCAGTAATTAAACAAAAAACACCCGTTCGTCCAATACCAGCACTGGAATAAAGGAATCATATTTGTTGGAATTTAATAATAATTAAACACAGGTGAGGAGCACATCAATTTACTTTGAAACCTTACCTGCAATGAACAATCAGTGGACGTGCTAAATTCCTCTGTTGCTGATAGTAACTAAGAGTATCCGTAATCAACGTAAGAAAATGGCAAATATTGCTAGGATTTTCACTTGGTGTATGAAAAAATAAAGTTGTGTTTAAGTTTAAAATTTATTAGACATTGCATACAATAAACATTACCATACTTGCAGTTATTGTTACCTTGGAGGCCATATCGTGCACTGCAAATGGATAACCACTCGAGTAATCCTAGTCTATAATAAGACAGCAAAGAAAAAATTAATAAATAGATTACAATGAATAAACTCAAATATCAAGCTAATGATTGAAAAAAAAACTTTAATAATGAAGCTACTTTTATGATTGTCAAGCATTGAATTTTATGAATAGCAAAGAATAACTGAATGTCAAGAAACATTATTATACAGAATGGCTGAAAGGTCATGCAACTCTTATGGACATGTTCACCACCGCAGGTTAACCTGGGAGTTAGGACGAGAAATGGTATTCATCAGCATCTAACCCTAGGGTTAACCCTTAAATTTAACCAGAGAACTTAACCCCAGGGAATCTGCAAGTTTATATTCGATTTAAGATAACTCGCTCTTCCACTCTGCAAAGCCACCACTATGTTGCTTGCTTCAAATCATACGAACCACAAACTCTCCCGTATTTGTACTTCATGGACATCTATGATGACATAAACAACCTGTCCATGTTGGAGGAAATCGAGCTAATGGAACAACATTCATTAATTTTGAAGATCGATCGATCGATGAACAAGCTTTTATTATGAGGTTTCATTTGCCCATAGACTACACCAAGGGAAGAAGGCTTCTTCTTCTTCTTCTTCTTCTTCTTCTTTCACCAGGTCCTGCCTCCTCTTGATTAGGAGATGACCTATCCCCATTAGAGACAAATAAAGTTAATGGACATTAAGCAATTGACAAACCTTGAGAGAGGGAGCAAGAAGCCTCGGAAGGGAAGAAGGCTTGTTCAAACCATAGACTACAATGAAAGAACAAACCACAGCCTACAACAATATCGTTTGTTCTTCCATTGTTGTAAGCTATGACTTCTGTTTTTCCATAGGTGATGCCAAAATTTAAAGTCTTTGACTACAGGGATCAATCGCAGACGTCCTTAAAAAAAAGTAAGGCTAAAGGACGACGGTGAGTACGGTCTTCAATTTTAACTCAATCTTAAGGTTTAACTTTGGATTGCTCAACTCACGCTTTTAACCCAAGATGGTGAACATTAGTGATAAATGATCACGTTTCTAATAACTGGTGACATATGATAAGCCATTAAATAATAATTCTCTTATCACTGATGGTACATTGAGTACTCAATTAAGGGCAATTCTAAAAACATCTTAATGACATTATAATGAAAAGTACAGTGTGTGTCCAGAAAGTAAGTACCATTTTCGAAAAAACACATAAAAACTTTTTTTTTCAAAACAAAATTTATTTTTACACGAAAGAGCATTTCTTAAATTATTTTTCTACATAGTTGCCACCATCGTTCAGACATTTGTTGTAGCAGGAAACCAACTTTTCTATGTCCTCTTCATAGAAAGATGCTGCTAGTTATAATTTAAGCGATTTTTGACAATCTCATGCAAAGCAGTTTTTGAAATTTATGGAAACTTACTACAAAGCATTCTTATTGTGAACCATCTGTTTTCACGTATTTTCTCGTTCACTTTTTCAACCATATCATCATTGACAACGCAGGCCCACCCACTCCGTGCTTTGTCACGAACATTGGTCGTCCATCATTGAAATGCCTAACCCACTTTCTCACCATTCCATCAGTCATTACATTTTCCCCATATATCTCTACAAGTTGATGATGAATTTCAGCTGGCTTAACATTCTTTGCGTTCAAAAACCATATTACAGAACGCACTTCACAGTCCATGGGCTCAGAAATTGTCTTAAACATTTTCAACGATCACTAACAAATGTAAACGCAACACAATCCAGCTGTAATGGCATCAGTGCAAAGATAATGAACCAGAGAGACGAGATAAAGAAACGGTACTTACTTTACGGACAAGTCTCGTACAATTTTATAAAGGAGGATTAATCAATAAAGGGTTACTATAACTTTAAGGATACAAAAAATCCTCATTATTTTTACAGCCGAAACCCATTACATGTATTACAAAACGGGTTAATACAAAATCTTCTCTGGTCCTGTCACCGTGAATGTTAATTTCATATAAAATTAGTTCTTTAATACGAAAAGTTTTTCATCAAAGTCTGCATTATATGGGGAAAAATAATAATAATAAAAATGAAGAAATTCATTCCCAGCAAGTTACATTATTTGAGTTGTGCTGCTAATTTTGGTTGGTTCTCAATGTAAATAAACAAAAAAAAAAATCATGTGGGACTCGAGATTGCGAATTATGATTGGTTTTCAGTGTTCATATAAACAATGCATTTCCATGCATTGATCAGCATTCACAATGTGCAATAGTGCAGGGCATAGTAGCTCTGTATGGCAATGATGTTCCACCAGATCTTTGCAATTTGTATAAATCTATGAAACTAAATACAAAAAAATGGGGTGGCCGTGGCCTGGTTGTCTCGTCAGTTGGCTCGCTGATCGATGGAGTTAAGCAACTTCAGGCGCGGCCAGCTGCTGGCTGGGTGACAGCCAGTGGCTTGAGGACCACTGGTGGGTGGGACAGCCATTTGGGGCACAGCTGTTGGGGGACTTTAGTCTGACCCATTTGCTGAGTGACCAGTGCTGGTTGTCCAGCAGCTGGTGATAGCCACTGGTTTGTTCGTCCACCAGCAGCTCTTCCATCATAACCCCCCCGTGCTTCTCGAGGGCACGTTAAGCCGTTGGTCCCGGCTGCTACTGTCATCTCGTAGCAGTCGTTAGTTACTGGGATGGCGCAAAACTCCCTCGAAGGAGTAAGTGCCGCAGATTATCTCTGCGATAATCTACCCTCTGTACAAGATAAGATAAATACAAAAAATTATATTCATTCATGTAAACAAACATTAATAACCAGGTACATATATTTTTTGAAATAAACAAACAAT
Organism: Rhysida immarginata; assembly: GCA_023313115.1. Lineage (NCBI taxonomy): Eukaryota > Metazoa > Arthropoda > Chilopoda > Scolopendromorpha > Scolopendridae > Rhysida > Rhysida immarginata. The sequence goes on along the minus strand of JAHWFO010074327.1, from coordinate 108,944 downwards.
AATTTTTAACAACCTGGTATCAGAATTGATTCATAACACTGCACTGATAACATAAAAAATTTTGGGTCCCCGAATTTCGTAATAAATGAGCTTGACTGTACTTTATTTCCTAAACACAGTGCATTTTCTTACAACCTGTGACAATAAAGTTCGGTGAATGATGGCATATTGAGAGTGGATTGCTCGCTTACATGAAACAGCAGTTACTATCCTTCAAAGTAATCCCCGTCGATGGTAATGTACTTCTGGGAACGCCTGTACAAGTCCTGGAAACTCCTGGCGTAGTCGTTTTTAGGGATAGCCTTCAGTTGGGTCGTAACATTACGTTGGATGTCTGGCCACTTCGGGGGGGCGTCTTCTACGGTGTTCCGGCCTCCTCGGAACTGTTTAAACCACTCATAAACACACTTCAAAGTAATAGTACTTTCTTTGTAAACTGTTGTCATCATTTCATGAGTCTCTTTCGTTCGCTGATCCATTTTGTGTTTTGGCCGCGCATACTACGCCTTCTCTCTTCAATGTCCTGTTTAAACACAATAAACACACTCGCAGCGCTGATTCTCTCAAATTTGTTTAAACATGTCTCGACCTGTCTGGGGCAGGATACGACGATGGTGCACTCTTACGACCGTTAGCAATTTGACGTCATTCACTGAACTTTATTGTCACAGGTTGTATTTTTAAAATTATCCTATTTTCTTAAAAGTGGCATTTTTATGGATAAGTATGTCATCAAAAATGTTTATATATAAAGAGCCCGTAAATGAATACCTTTATTACAATACGTAAAAATGTTTATTACAAAGAGCTTTGCTCAAATAAAGAAAAGTATGAAGTCGTTCAGAGCCACCAGTATTCTGACCATTTGGAAAATGGCCCTCTGCTCCAGTTGGTTACAACATTTGCAAACATTACTCAACGTTAGAAATTATTGAAATTATTTAGAAATTAGTTAAAACAATAAGAATAATTTAGGAATACAAACTAGAATACGAAATAAATAAGATTTTTCAACAAAATTTTAATTAGTTTGTAAATTCAAGGCAATTCGGAAAAAAAAAAAAAATGAATATATACTCTTTTAAAATTCACCTGCATATGAGTTACAGTTATCATTCGTTCGATTCCCCAGGACTTGGTTTTCATACTCTGTAGGCCAACATTAAGTGAACCGAAAGAAAGCTGTTGTCCTTTATCTAATGGCCAATAAATGTGTGTTTTCAACTGCAATTGATAAACAGCAGAATCAATTTATTAATGCTTTCCCCTAAAGTTTAAAATGTTTTATTTACTTAGGCCAATGAACAAAATCCATTTACTTTGAGCAATTATCCAGGAGTACAGTTTTAACAAGCTATCAGAGTTTCTTCCTCTTATTTAATTATTATTTGTTCCAGTTCACTGTGTGTCCATTTTAAGCACAGTAATGCAATAAATATCTCGAAAATGAAAAACGTTAAAGAAATAGGTTTCGGTAAAAGTTGCAGCATCTCTAAAACTCTAAAGGTCCCTGCATGTTTGCAAAAGTTCAAAGGTTAACAAAGATTTAGGCAAGATTCCATATGAAATATGAAAATCATATAAAATCTTCTCATATAATTTCTAAAAATGTTTCCAATTTCAATGGATTAGGTTAGGTTAAATTACCAGTACTTCATCATCATCATCATTTACAATCATCATCTATCTATGCACTGCAGGATGAAGTCTCCTCCAAATTTTTCATGCATAAAAAAGCATGATTAATTTGAAGGGAAATTGGCTAAATGCAGATTGGAGGCCATTAGAAAAAACAAACATAAACATCCATTCCATTATGCACCGAGGAATGAATGGAAGCGACTGAGGTTGGCACCGAATCAGTACTTACCGCTTGTTATATTTTTTTGACAAATGTTGATAAGCAGAAGATGCTGGTGATAAATTAAAAAAAAATTAAGAACGATGGAATTTAAAGTGAACTGCCATGACAATGTTCAAAGTAAATAGATGTGCTCAGAGTAGCTAGAATTTTCCTTTACCTCAGCATCACTCATGAGACACACAATGATCTCCGACTGCTGTTCAAACATCATCATCCAAAAATCTGCAATTGTGCAAGGCAATGGAGCTTGAGTAGCAATAAACTGCACTGAACATTGCGAAATTTCCTGTGGAAAGAAGAAATTATTAAGCATCTTATATAAGGAGTTAAAATAGTCTTATAATTAATTGTTTCAAGTGTCTTATTACTTCCTGTCTTGATTTATCTTTCTTATAATGTGATCAGTTACTTTTTTTAATGCATTATTCCAAACAAGTACTGTAAATAAATAAATACAATTTAAAACTGACCCCAAGAAAATGCTTCGGGCAACAGCACAACGAAATTGCTAACCAAAATTCTTACACAACAAACGAAAACACACACACCCCCACACCCACAGATACTGTAACGCCCACTACGATTTTTCTTTAATCTCCAACAACCCAAAATATTCTCTTACTGAAATAAAAACTTGGATTGGTGGCACCAAAGCACATATTTGCTTTATGAAGCAAAACTCAATTACTACTCTTTGATATTTGATTCCACTGCAAACCCCTTTTATGATCTAATCTCAGAGTGATTTGGGTAATTTGCTAGCAAGTTATTCTACATGACTCACTAAATATTTGATGACATTTCGTTAAAAAAAAAAACACTGCAGTTCGGGACAGGTTAACCTTGTTATGAAGGAGCAAATACAGGCAGTGATAAGGCCATGAGCATGCGTGGCTTAAATAGAGTCCCTAGCATTTTTTTTTAATATACAGTAAACTCCGTGTAATTCGAATCCACCTAATTCGAATTATTGCTTAATTCGTATAAATTGCAAGGAACGTTTGAAATCCTTTACATTTAATGTAAAATAATACTGCATAATTCGAATTTTCTAATTCGAATTATCGCCCAATTCGAATCAATCATCAAGTACATTTAATACAAACTAATGTATTTTTCATCACCTAATTCGAACGCCATAGTTACTCCGAAAATAATTTGTGACTAATTCCCAGATTGATCTGAACAAGCACTGTGCTAGTACATGCAGAGCTTACTGTAAAAATATAATTGACCAATTATCCAGAAGCCTGACTGGATGCGGTAGCCAATCCGCTTTCGAGATTTGGCACTAGCTTTCCATTCGTGCTTTAAGTACCGTAAATATTCTACTATAATGCGAATTTTTTTGGCCTAAAAAAGCATCTAAATTTGCTGGGTCGCGTTATACTAGAGGATAAAAATCAGCCCCCCGACGACTGCGGCCGATCGTCGATAATAACATCGATAATGACAACATCGTTAACAACATCGATAATAACTTCTCCCAAACATTGATAAATAGGCCTACTTACAAACTGCCTCGAACCAAAGCCTACAATAAAATATTATGTAGTGAAAATATTAAACTGAATTACGATTACTTGTCTTTTTATTAAGAAAATTGATGTACTGTTGTGTTTTTTTGTCGATGTGCGAGTGAGAAAGCTTTCCCTATCAATGTAGGGCTATAAACTTCCAGACTGCCTCGAAGTTGAGGCAGTTGCTTTTGTCGAAGTCGCTTTCTGTGTTGATGACATTCAGACGAATTTGCCGTGTATTATACATTAATTACATTGCATATAATGTCCAGTTCATTATACAATATATTAATTCACTTTTTATTCGAATTACTCGTCGCCAACATCTAACAACATCGATAATGACTTCTCCCAAACATCGAAACTTCTAAGACTTCGAAGACTGGGATACAGATGTCAAATTAACTGAGGAAGATTGGAAAGACCTGTTCGAAGACACAGATGAATCAGATTTTGAAGGTTTTTGAATATTAAATATCCAGGCTATTTAAAAATAAAGATTTTTTTTCTGTATAAGTTCGTACATTTTATTTCTCGCGAGGAGTCAAAAATGGGGGTCGCGTTATACAAGAGGATAGGATTTTTGCCGATTTTTTGGGCCGAAAAAGTGGAGTCGCGTTATACAAGAAGTCGCGTTATAGTAGAATATTTACGGTACATATAAGCAGATAAATTAGGGGTTGTGCTCAGTATCATAAGGACTCCATCAGGACATGCGTAGGTGACCAGGCGTAAATATTTTTGAAGACTTCAGAATTGTAAGTACATGTAGCTTTCACAGTTTTTAGGTTTATCTTCTCTCTCAATTAACTTTGTTTTCATTTCGCTAGCTTAAAATCTAGCCAGTACGTAATTATTTTTTATTTTATTCATTATTTTATTCTATTCATTATTAATTTAGCCAGTTCAAATGTTTCTTTGCATTGTTTTTTTTTCAATACATGTACAGTTGGGTGCAAAAAGGTTTTTACCTGCTCCGTAGGGGCTGAGCTTAGCGGATGTTGACCGGTTGCATAATCAGGTACTTGTACTGAAACTCATGGCAGATTAGAATGGACCTGTCCCTTCTTAATGAAGATAGGGTAGCAGGTATACGCCTGGGATGTGCTCGTCACGGGCTCTCTCCTGACAATAATAAGCGATAGCGGCTGTTAAAGTCTCTGCCTACTGCCTCGAATAGTAGAGTTCGAATCCGATATGGATAGATATTTTTTTTGTTCATTTTCGCGTTTATGACTTCGTCTAAGTTTTAAACGGTGTATGTAAAGAACACCATAAACAGATTACATTTTTTTCATCTTAGTGTGCAATTTGATCTGTTTATTTGAGGGTTTAAAATACTTTTAATGTTAATTGTCATGGCATGCTTTATTCTATATTTTAGTTTTTAATAAAATATATTACACTAATTCATACCACCATTACTTTTACAAAAATCCTCATTTGTTCAAATCATTTAATATTCTCTACTATTAAAATATATAATCCTATATATTAAAACACAAAGCATTTTTTGTAAGAGCAAAATTGGCACTTCTGCGCATGGGAATCTGAAGCCAACAAAGAAAGTTACGACAATCCATCAGAAGCCAAGGATTGTTGTAATGAGACAATATTCAATCATTGTTTTGAATTAAATAAACTGAAGATTTGCAGAAAGAAAATCCTGCCTTGATCATTTTATGATGTTTCCTTGTGACTACTGAAAAATTCTGAAAATGTTATGTTAAATTTTCTTTAGAAAGAGCTTTAAAAACTGATCGCTTTATCCGCTGACACTTTGTCTCAGTTTAATACTTTCAGAGAAATTAGTTTAAAGCTATTTTGATTTTATATATTAACTCATTTCTTATTCTTTGTGCATAATGAAATATTTAGGCTCTGACAATTTTTTATTTTATTATTTTTTAATTAATGAGATGGGGATTAATAATAAGATGGGTTGTTCTCCGTCAAATTTTGACGGGATCCATCTAGTTATATAATAAATTAAAAAAAAAATTTCGGATAGTTTTGGCATAATTGTCGTTGATTCTTTTATATACACAAAATATACAAAAAATGAGACTTGTAACCTTTCAAGCAGTCAAAAGAAAATAGCTTCCACTTACACCTGTAAATCACTTCCGCATCACATAATAACGAGCGCTACATCAGCTTATCTCTTGATCACGCATATAATTATATCGATACTGTGCACCATTTATGTTACACTATTACCAAATAGATTAGCTGATTATTAATAAAACAAAAATTCTCCTCAGAACAGCCAAAATAATCTTTTTGTCAACATAGTTGAGCACGTGACGTAAAACCTGCCTTCCCCCGATGCTAAGCAAAAACTTAATGGAATCGTTCCACAGTAAGCGTGCTCGCCTAGATACCTGGAAAAAGTAACCTCATTGAATTGAAGTATTGTAAGGAAGACGAACAATTTTGACTTAGGTCAAAACCTTTATGCACCCGACTGTACATATGATTACTGATTACCCATAATCCAAAACACACAGTTTTTAGGTTAGTGTGACCAATATTGCATAATTCAAATTATCGCCAAATTCGAATTTTTTTGTTGGTCCATTTGAATTCGAATTACAAGGAGTTTACTATAGTAAATATACACAATTAATATTTTTATTTACTCTTTAAAACTTAATACAGTGGTTAAAATAATTAAGTTGACACCAAGCTGAAAATAAAAAATCTTTGTCATGCTCACAGAAACAATCACAAATCGTATCTATCATTTAATATAATATTTATTTGTGTGTCTAGTTTACATATCTGGGGTTTCAAGTAAAACCATCCCATACATTAGGAAATATAAATTTTTTTCTACCTAGTGCCACATTTGAGCACTCAAAAATTAAGTTGACACCTTAATTTCTAGCGTTTTATCCAATATTACTGTTACCTTCTTGCATAAAACGGACTCGTCCGTCAGGTAAATCATAAATGAATATTTTAATTAGTATCAGAAACGCTCTCTGCACTGAATAGGCTACAACCATGCCTCGAAATAAGGAGTTATCTGAAGTGAAACGTATAGAGGTGATAAAGGATTATGAAATAATGAAAGCCTTGAGAAAAAGTTGCTAAAAAACATGACATTTCAGCAGAAGATGTGAGGAAGATCCTAAAGAAATTTTCAAAACATGGAACTGTGTCAACTTTGCCTGGTCGTGGACGGAAAAGAATGACTACTGCAAGACAAGACAGACTGATAAATCAAAAGGTTGTAATAAATCCCGGGACAACTGCCGAAGACATAAAGAAAGATGTGTTTTTTAATGATAAAGAAGTTCCTTCAACTCAAACTATCAGAAATAGATTAAAAGAAGTAGGACTGAATAGAAGAATTGCAAGAGCAAACCAAAATTGTCGAAACAACAAATGAAGAAAAGATTGGAATTTGCAAAGAAATATTCCCAGAAACCTTTCGAGTTTTGGAAAAACGTCATTTGGTCGGATGAGTCCAAATTTGAATTATTTGGACAGAAAAGAAGAATATATGTGTGGTGACCCAGAGGAACAGCTCTCAATATGAAATATCTGAAGCCCACTATGAAACATAGTGGAGGATCTGTTATGATCTGGGGATGTTTCTCTTTCAACAGAACTGGTAATCTCGACTTTATCGAAGCGACGATGAATGCGGAAGGTTAAAAGGATATTCTGGAAAGAAATTTAGTAGAATCAGCAAGTAAATTAAAATTGAGAAGAAATTTCATCTTTCAAAGAGATAACAATCCGAAACACACATCGAAGTTAGTAACAAAATATTTGCAAGCAAAGAAGAATGGGAATGGCCGGGGAACTCTCCAGATTTAAATCCTATTGAACATGTATGGGATTTGCTTGACAGATCAATTCCACAAGAAAAAAGGAAATGTAAAGCCGAGGTCCAAGCTGCGCTACAGGAAGAGTAGGGGAAACTCCCCATAAATACCCTACAAAAACTTGTTCAAAGTGTTCCAAAGAGATTACAAGCTGTAATCAAAGTCAAGGGTGGGCATACAAGTTATTTACAACAACATAATTTACAACAACACTCAATACTTTTACTGATTGATTTGGCAAATTCTCTCTGTCAACTTAATTTTTTGAGTTAGTTAATATGACACAATGTATAAAAAATTTTTTATTTTTAAATGTATGAGATGTTTGCACTTGAAACCCCAGATATGTAAACTAGATACACAAATAAATATTATATTAAATGACAGACACGATTTCTGAATTGTTTCTGTGAGCATGATAAAGATTTTTTATTTTCAGCTTGGTGTCAACTTAATTATTTTAACCACTATACATCACTTTCTAAGCCTTTTCATACCTTTTATTTAATAACACATATGTACATACATTTTAGGAACTATGGAGGGTCATTTCTCCTTAACTTAGCTGATTTTGAACACCCCTCCCCAGCAATGGAATGTGCCTGAGCCTATGTAAATTAGGTGGTGTGTCAAGGGGCATTCCATAAATATTTGTTCATGAAAAGAGCGCAGAAAATTCACAGCAGGACTAGAAAAATTAATGATTTTGGAGAGGGTACAAACGAGCGCTCTCCAAGGCGGGATTTAGTGCTGTACGCATCGTTCAACAGTGCAAGATGGAAGGAATTTCGTTATCGAAGGCTGCTGTTAACTCCATTCTGGGCTGATATATGTAATTTGGGCATTCCCAACAAGTTCACCCTCAAAAGGCTACCTCAGAAGAAATCCCACCCCAGCCGTTCACCTGACACAGTCAAAAAGATCAGGCAGTTGGTAGCATAGGAAGACCCTCCGACACAAAAGGCCATGGTTCAGAAGGTAGGAACATTTGCATCAATGATAAATCGCATAATTAAATGCAACTTAAGCCTGTGCAATTTCTATAAACCCAGGGTTCATGCTCTTAATGAACATCACATTCATGAACGCAAAACCAACACCCGCAAACTCAACGAAGGCTACCTTGTGGGCAAGAAATGCCGGTTTGATGTCACATTGGATGAAACATGGGTTTACGTCACAGACTGTGGTAAGGTTCGTGCAATTGCATATCGTCCAGCAAATGCGAAAGGTCAAACTGACTAGCTGCGTAAATGTCGTGAAAGTTTTCTGAAAGCCTTCATGGTGGCAGCGGGATACTGCTCAAATGGACGGTTGCAACTTTGTTGGATGAAGAAAAATGCTAAGATGAATGTAAATTACTACCAGGAGAACATTTTGAAACCTCTTTACACGGAGGAGATCCGACATTGTACGGAGAGCAACAAAGTTTGTGTTCATCAAGATAAGGCGTCTAGCCACATTGTGTGCTCAACACAGAATTTCATTGTACAAATGCAAGAAGAGACCGGCATTTATGAATTACCCTTCTCTGCTATTCCTGTCAAGTCACCTGACGGCTCCTCCATGGACTTTTGTGGCTTTGGCCTTGTCAAAAGGGGTCTCAGAAGGTGTCGTCCCAAAACCATCGCTGGACTTTTGAAAGTGTGCTAGGAGGTATGGAATGAAATTCCTCTCGCCATCCTACAAAGAAGTCTGCTACCATGGAAATTATGCTGCCGGGCTATTGCCAGGAATCGGGGGAAAAGCACTGAACATAATCAGCGGTGGAGAAGAGGCTTCCTGTGAAGTGACAATCGCCTAAGTTAAGGAGAAATGACCCTCTGTATATCATGACTACCATGCTGATTTTCATGCCATCGCTATTCAAGTCGCACACCTTGAACAAGTTGAATGAAGCAATTATTTTCTCATTTTTATGTCTTTGTAAATTATTTAGTCTCAATTTCCATTTTTATCAATCACGGCGTAAATGGGTTAACAAAATAAAATTTCCTAATTATCATTTAAGAACCGGCCCCTGACGCGAGAGAATAGGCTACCCAGCAGTACTGTCCTGCATATTTTTGCAACACCCTGTACAATGAGGCACTTGTCCCATCATTTCACAAGTCTCTCAAAAAATTATTGGGTTGGTGTCTGAACAAGGCAGTGACTTTTGTACAGCTTCATTGCTGGAAAAGTGACGCTCACAGTCTTCTGGGATCACTAGGGTATATTGCTTACCGCATTCCGGGAGCGAGAGTCAACTGCAAATGCCGACTCCTACTGTAAATCTTCATGAAACTTTGTAATACCATTTGATGGACGCGACCAGAACTCCTCATCAAAGGTGTGCTGTTATAGCATGATAACACGCATCCTCATATTGCAAGAAAGACAAGTGAGATACTGCGAAAGTTCAACTGGGAAGTTTTCGAGCATCCTTCGTATAGCCCTTCCCTTGCTTCAAGCGACTTCCATTTGTCGTACAAAGGGAAGTTACCGCCTGGTTCAGACAGCAGCCCAAAGAATTTTGTGCTGCTGGTTTTGAGGGTTTTGTGAAACTATGGAGCGTTTATTTGTTTCATTTCTATATCCATTTGTAACTTACTGCTAGTTACATGAGGGGAAGTCAGTAAGTAAGTGACTACAGAGATGATTCACGTTTATATGAACGAAAATCAAATGGTTCATGTGATTTTGTCGCAAGTCCATGTAATTGTTGTCATATGAAGACATTCCTGAGAGGAACAAAATCCCATTTTAGTTTTAGGCTTAGGAGAAACAATGCCACCAGGAAAAAACCATTTTTGGAAGGGTATATAAATGCTCTTTCTGTCTTAGTTTTCTCATGTTCTCAGATAATCGAGCAATGGAAAAATCTTAACTCTAAGGAGCTGTGCATAACATATAAAGCTAGATTACCAAATGTGAACAGGGAGAAGAATCAAGCTAGTGCCACTATGTAAGAAGCAGTCTACCATAAAGCATGGTAATGAAGTGGTGAGGAGTCAAAGGTAGCATTGAAACTGTAACTTCCAAAAGCCAACAGAGCATTGCCTGTTCCTTCAAAGTATCACCGGTAATTATTAACCAAAATTTGCAACTGGAATGATGACACAAGATCTCAATATGCTATATCACAGTGCGCAAATTCAAGATACAGAAACTGTAAGAACGACATCTGATGGGGAAAAAAAATAGGAAAAAAATCGGGTTTGCTTCAAGTTACACAGTGAAATCAACGATTCCTTTCATGAACAGGATGACTACGAATCAGGGCTCCAGACTTGAGTAATGTTCAGGTCACGCTGCTCCTAATGTAAGAACTATACTGTGCTATTTGTGTACTCAAAAAAGCTTTGGGAAATATATTTTGTACATTAAATGGTCAACGGAAAATCTGCAATGAAGCATGGGACACTATTGGGGTTTCAATAGCAGTTCAAAGCAATCAAATTTCATTCACATAAAACATGAAACAACCTCTATGTTATTGATTGTTATCAAACAGCAGTGTAGCCAAAAACTCCTCTGTCTGAGAGGGTAAAAGGGCGCTGTTTCCTACCACCTGACGATGACGACACAAAGAAAACGGCTGCATTGAGATCAACGATATAAAATGAGACTGGTAAAATGAGTAGATCGCTCGTGAGCTACTTATAGCGCCACTACCACGTCCCCATTTGAAAGCGTGGTGGCCATTGCTGTGGTTGGCAAAAAATGCTTTCATCATATGTTTACGTGAGTAGTTTGTATAGACAAACACAGTAAAAGTCAATGCCGATTTCTTGTTCCGCTTCAAATTGTAGTAATAGATATATTAAAGGTTCACCACTGACCTTTCACAGGTGTGTTTTTATCTTTTTGCGGCTTAGAATGTTTTCCTCATGTAAAAATTCTGATCATCATTTATATCGTGGTTGGTCGATATATTAAAAATGTCTATATCCAACGATGTTACTGTTGTTTCAGTGATACCGGAATGATTATTTATAGGTATTTATGAAATTACATACCGCATTTATTCGTGTAGATAATGCGAAAATATTTGAAATTATAAAGCATCTAAATTTGGGAGAGGCCACATAAGAAATTTCAGACTGCAAGCACGATATTGGGTGGGTGGGGCTTCTCAGCTGACGATGTTGTTTTGCCAACCACAGTAATGGCGCCCACAGTAATAATAGAGATTAGTTCCACTTTTCGCCGCTATCAAATTGCCCCAAAGATGGCAGCCACATAAGCGGTCTACTCATTTTATATCGTTGATTAGGATGTCCTCTAGTGAACAAAAAAATAAACAATTTATAAGTCGTTTTTTCTCCCCGAAACTTTGGTAAATATATTTTTTTAAGAAAATATAGGAAATATAGGAATTTTTTGCAAAATATGGGAAATTATAGGAGGGGGAGGGAAATATAGGAGAATATAGGAATTATAGGAGGAGTGGTCACCCTGTAAATATAAATGAACCCATTTATGGATTGCAGTCTCATCTATTCCTTTTGTTCCTATGCAATGCCTGTGGTTTATATGATTGATTTTATGTTAAACTGTAGACCTTTAGTATTAAAATTTATCTGATCTAAACCTAAGCTCTGACCAGTTTTGAATCATTTTTCAATTTCTTCACAACCCATACACCACAGAGAGTTTATGTAATTGTCGACGCAATGCGTTTAGAGCTTATGTGCAACATGTGCATATTTTTCCACACATTTCCAGTCTTCAGTGAAAACTTGTTTAAACTGTGATCATAATGGCTAGCAAATGTGCAAATGAAAACAAAAAATGATGCAAATAAAAATCAGAGGAATACAATTTCATTGCAAACAAAAGTTGACATCATTAACACGTACGAACAAGGAAAAACAAATGTCGATACCACTTTCTTCAAGCCTTTCTGAATCAAAATTGCATATGATCAAGTAGAAGGCTAAAAAAATTAAAGAAAATATTCAAGGCACAATGAAGTTGAGTGCTCAATGCTTAATGTATTTTCAAGATTCTATTAGGCCACAAACAGAGAGGTTACCATATTTCCGTGAATATACCCCGCACCCCTGGATATCCCGGATCCTTGCATACCCCGCGAAATTCCAATT
>JAHWFO010074327.1:0-68069 GCA_023313115.1 Rhysida immarginata | reverse complement strand
TTTATTTAGTTTGTATTTTTAATTAATAACTATTATTTATTGTATTCCAGGGTTCTTGTGTCTCGTACTTCTCTTAATATATATCCGTTCAAGTTTATACAAGAAAGTGTTCATGAAGTTTGGAAACTTATCTCCTAAACTACGACAGATAGAGGATTATTGTCAAATGCAAAGTTGTAGAGCATCCTTCAATTACTTTAAATCGAATGTTAAATCATTGCCTTATTTGGGGGAAAATTAAAGAAAAAAATTGCTTGAAGTTGTTAAGGTACATCATGTCATTTGCAGAGAAGCCCATCCTTTGGTGTGATTATTTTCTGGCATACTGTTGTATTGATTAAACCATTGCCTATCTATCATTCATGCTTTCTTCTCCTTGTCAATTTAGTGTTTTGATCTGCACCGACGATAGGTTTATAGTGGGATCATAGTGGAGACTTCACTTTCGATTCGGGCTTGAGAGAGACACACTTCACCTTCGATACTGCTTAGAAACACTTCACCTTCGGCACTGCTTAGAGACACTTCACCTCTGATCCTGCCTCATGACATTAGACTCTCTACTTTCGGCTTTGCTGCAGACTCTTTTATTCACTATAATCCCGATGTTAGTACAATAATTAGTAGTGTAAATATCTATGCATTAAATTTAATCTCTTAACCTTATTTGTAAAATCAATCAATAAATGGAGTCAGATCAATCATACGTATTCAGTACACGCACTATTCCAATTATGCTACAGGAATATAAAATGATGGCATTCCAGATTCATGGAAACCAGTTGTTTACATGATGAGTGACCTAGTGTATCGGAAGAAAGAGTTGAGTAAGTGGGGGAAGCCTTTCAACACAGCCCGAGAAAATCGGTAAGGATTGCATCTCACCAGTTACAAATGCTTTGATCAGCTGTCAATAGATCCTTCATAAATTTTTGCATTTGCATGCATACAAAGTGCAAGTTGTGCATGGGATTAAATCCAATGATAAACCCATGTGCATGGCCTTTGTGATAGACGTATTAATGCAGACTACAGTTTTTTAAAAAGTAGCCTTCTCGAATGAAGCAACATTCCATGTTTCGGGCAAAATTAATAGGCATAATGTGAGAATATGGGGTTCTGAAAATCCTCATGCTGTACATGAACACATTTGGGATAGTCTGAAAGTTAATCTGTGGTATGCACTCTTACATGATGGGGTCATTGGACCCTTTTTCTTTTGTGAGACTACAGTTAATGCAAATAGCTGGATATATTTCAGAATTTTGCTGTATCTCAACTTCAAAGCCAAAAGTGACAAATTTTGTTTCAGCAAGATGGTGCACCTACACATTGGGAGATTAAAAATGCAGGCATACTAAATCAACAATTTTTCATTAGATGGATCGGGCACGATGGACCACTGTTCTGGCCACCAAGATCGCTGGACATTACGCCACTCGATTTTTTTTCTATGGGGCTTCGTGAAAGATATTGTGTACCACAGATACACAGGAATGCATTACAGCTGCAATTGCTATGGTAGATGAAATCATACTAGAGAAAACTTAGGTGGAAATCGAGTACCACTTAGATGTTTTACGGCCAACTAAAGGTGCACATGTCGAATTTGTGTAAATCATCCAGAAAAAACTTCTTGAGTTTATTTATTGTTTTCTGCAATCCATATAATTAATTTTAAGGTTAACATATTTTGATGTGAATTTTTTAAATATTGACAAGACTTTGTGCCCACCCTATGTATCTACACCTAAAATGAACCAATAGGCAACTTCTAAAATACAAATCTGACAGTACTTTCAACGGAAGAATTACTGTGCTTTGATTTGAGGAGTTTTTATGTGTATTCCATATCCGAAAAACTGATGCCATTTTCAAATATGGAAGTCAACTTTACAATGCGCAATGGATACCCCTATTTTTAATGTATTTTCAGATTGTACACAACATTTGAGAAATATTTTATTCTTGGTATTTTTTTCAATTAATCCAACCCTTTAGGAGATAGAGGCACTGAACATGTGGAACTTTCAAAGTTTAGAACCCAATTTTATAATGAAAGCAAAGAGACAGAGAGTGGGTCTTAGAGACATTCCTATTCTGACATCGGATTCTTAAAGACTATCAAAAAGTAGAATAGAAATATCTCTAAGACCCACCCCTCTATCTCTTTGTCTTCATTGATAAAATTTGGTTCAAAACTTTAAAAGTTCCACACTTTCAGTGCCGCTATCTCCTAAACGGTGGGATCAATTGAAAAACACCAAGAATAAAACATTTTTAAAATGTCATGTATAGTCCTCATCAGATAAGTTAAACCTCGACCTTGAAGGTCTAGAATTATTCTTGAAGCTAAAATGGGAGGCAAGAGGATGAAAAAAAATCTGATGTAGTGCAGGGAAGTATATACAAACAGAAAATACCATTAAGAATAGGGGTTTCCATTGCACATTTCAACATAAAAGTACAATAATTCTTCCATTGAAAGTACTCTATCAGATTTGTATTTCAGAAATTAGTTAATGGTTCACTTTAGGTAAGACATTCTATATATTTCGATGGTCATATCTTGAACACTGGATAACAAATGCTTTCCGTTTATGAATTTGAACAACATCAATAGAGATTAAGAGTTTGAAAGTTATAACTTTACCATTAAATGTTATTGTTTAATATCGTTAAAATTTTTTATTAACACTTACCATCTAAAATGGATACAGAAGGCAGAGCTCTCTGAATATCTTCTAATGATGAGGTTAACAAACGTAAATTGGGCAAATGAAGATTCATTGCTTTATGTAAATTGTTATTGGATTCATTTGCTTTAGAATGAGCTTCCTGATATTTTGATACTTCTTTCTGTATTTCTAAAAGGATCATGGAGGGTCCTCTTTTACCCATTATTTCCTATTTGAAAAGAGAATTTGAAAACGTATTTACAAACAAACAAATACGAGGTGCAATCAAAAAGTTTCAGGACTGGTTAATTTAAAGAGACAGTACTTTATTTAAATACGTTTACAAAGTACCCACTTCAAAATAGTCCCCTTGCGAAGCTATACAATGAGTCCAGCGTTCCTGCCACTTCAGGAATGTGTCCTGAAGTCTTTTTGTTTAAACGAGTCAAGCTCCTTCTGCGATTCTCCTCAAACGTATCAAAATGGCAACCTTTCATCAACTGGATCTTCATTTTCGTAAAGATGGCAAAATCTGCAGGAGCCAAATCTGGCAGGTAGGGTGCATGTGGAAACGAAATCGTGTTGTTTTTCGCAAGCAACTCACGTGTGAGGAAAGCTCGGTGAGAGAGTGCATTTTCGTGGTGGAGCATCCAGATTTTTCCATGCCATAGATCTGATTATTTTCAACGACCATCCTCCCTCAGATTGTTTGTTACTCAAATTTGCTCATTACTCGAATTTAATGTCCATGATAAAATTTAATCGCAATAGCAGTATTTTCTCAGTCCCCAACGCACATGAAATAAAATCCTTTGAAAAGCTGATTTATGAATGTTAGGGCTATAATGTACTGTATTTGTGGACTTGTACTGCCTTCTGTTGGCGAGATGTGCAACCAGTCCCAGAACTATTTGATTGCACCTCATACATTAAGCAATAAGGATCAAAATTATAAAAGTCAGTAAGTTAATTTCAAAAAATGTTTCAGTGCATAAGAATATACGAGGGTTGTTCAACAATTTTTGCCTCCTGGTCCATAACTTTATTTGTTAACCGATTTTCAAAATTCTTTTTGTATCTGATACTTAAATTTGTCCTCTATGTAATGCACTATTCACTTTTCGACATACCGTAAATACTGTATTAAGGGGCGCTTATTTGCAAAAATTCAGCAGACCCCCAGGCGCTTAATGCAGGCGGGCCGGTATTACAGGTCCGGCGCTTATAAAATTCTGCACAACTGTGAAGGATACTAATATGCAAAATTCACGCCCTTCTCCTTCATCTTTTCTAAAGTATCCTGCTGTGTTTTCCATTCCCGTTAGGATCAATGCTAAACTGTTTGGCTGTAGCCTCTGTAGAATGGTTTTCAACCTACTTTACTGTTGCGAGATTAAAACTGATGCTATAACTGTGAAGTTTTCATTTTTCATCAGCTATGTTGCTTGACTGAATCCAAAATTAAAAGCAAGAAATTAGAAGACAATCATGCTGGTATCTAATTTCCGGTTTAGCAGAGCAAACATTCCCGTGAGAAAGCAGCAGGAGAAGAAAAATCGACGAAATGAACTAAAATAAGAGCCCAGGCGCTTATTGAAGGTCCGGCGCTTATTTGCAAAAATTCAGCGGACCCCCAGGTGCTTAATGCAGGCGGGCCGGTATTTCAGGTCCGGCGATAAATACAGTATTTACGGTAGTCCCAATCCCTTTCCACGCATTGAGCCAATGCGTTACTAGTTCGGTGAACCTGTTGGAGAGGAATTCTGGGGTTTTGTCGACACAAGGATTGAATGGCAGCTTTGGGCCCTCTTCTGCAGCACGATAACAACTGTCCGCACAAGATCGCCACACATCAGAGGTGTCGCAGCGCCTACATTTCAAAGATGAAAGATGTTGCACCTTGCGACTTTCACCACTTCCCAAAGAAGAAAGAGCACTTTACGGAACATGAGTTGCATTCTGACGGCGAGGTGAAAGATGCAATTCAATCCTCGTGGCGACAACAACCCTGGAATTCCTGTCCGACGGGTTCACCCAACTAGTTACGCATTGGCGCAATGCTTGGAAAAGGATGGGGACTATGTCGAAAAGTGAATAGTGTATTACATAGAGGACAAATGTAAGTATCAGATACAAAAAAAGAATTTTGAAAATTGGTTAACAAATAAAAAAAGTTATGGACCAGGAGACAAAAATTCTTGAACAACCCTCGTACAAATAACATTTATTAAAAAATAAAAATAATGAAAGGTTCTAATAAATGTTTCCATATACAGGTATTCTCAGTTTACACCACTTCACTTAAGGACTTTTTCGCTTTAACGATGCTTGTAATTAAGCAAAAACATGGAGCTGAATCTTAAGAGCTTAAGACCAGATCTCAGTTTAATGAGAATGCTTGCACAGAATGAGCGGTGGTGCCAACTCAAAAAATTTTTTCCCGCTAAAATCAAGTGAATTCAATTAAATTAAATTGAAATTAATTCCACTAAATTCAGCAGATTTTAACGAATTTTTGCATAATTTTTGCCATATATTTAGCGTAAATTCTTCTGTCGGCAACATTGAAAATGAAACGTCAATCACGCATTTAGAACGAGAGTTGACACAAGAGTTTATGTGCAACATGTGCACATTTCAAAGATGTGTTTTCTATCTTCAAGTTATTGAAATCTTGTTTAAACTGATCATAAAGGCTAGCATAAGTGAAAATGCAAACTATAAAAAGAAAAAAAAAACAGCCGATATATTAAGAATTAATGGTTAACATATTTTCAAGATTCTTTTATGGAACGAATGGAGAGATTATTTGTCACGTGGCTCAAAGAGCAACAAAAGATTCATTATCATCACTAATGCAGTTAATATTGTACTTGGGTTTTTCAAACAACCTTCTTTTTAAACATGTAAGTTAATGGGAAAATGGTCCCCGCTTAAAGACAAAGTTTCAAGAACGTATCCCCAAAGTAAAATGAGGGTTACCTTTATTAAATTGGATTATGAAGAATACGGCCTCATTTGTGATTATGTATGTTGGAGAATTTATGTATTATAAAGATTCTTCATAAGCTTCATAAATATCAGGTTGTTGCAAAAGATTTTTCCGGATATTTATTCCAACACAAAAACGACTGAACTTGAATGACAGCTTCAGCTCATGCAGATGCCGGGCAATGGTTGAAAAGTGAACCTTGAACTGTTCTGCGAGTTCTCTCGTTGTTACATTGTGATCTTCATCAATTGCTTGGCGTAGATCACCATCTGAAATCATGATTGGCCGACCAGAGAGGTGCATCTTGAAGAGTGCTATCTCCGCGTCTGAACCGGCGATACCATTCTTCTATTGCGTAAACTAACAGTGCCATCACCTAAACGTTGGCAAATGTTTCAGTGACATGGCGCAGCACTGATCTTTCCAGAATACTCATAGAAGATTATTGCTCGAATATGCTCGCATGAAAGGTCCATTTCAGACCGTTGATGGCACTCACAGATGTATAGTCAGACAGTTGATTCTTGGATGTAATATAGAAAAGATATTCAGGAATCGAATGCAATAATTTGTTTGAAAAAAATATGAACATCCCCTTCAGAAAATGAGCTCTTCTTGGGCACGGGTTCTAGAACCGGAAGAAACTTTTGCAACAACCTGATATAAAATTCTAAATTCCTCTATGATGTAAAAATAAATTGCATATACATTGATAATATTTCTAGTTTATTATGACAATTGATCATTCCAAGCATTGTTTTATTAATTATGCTGGCTCTAGGAGTAATAACTGGTGGCTTATGAGCTTTGATTTTCATTGAATGAAGTGCTAGCTCAACTAAATGCTTTTGTTTAATAACTAAATCTATATTCAGTGAAAGAAGTACTGGCATATCTTTGATTTTTTTTTTTAAACTTGTTCATTTAGTACACATATTCAAATGTAATGTCAATATATCGATGCCCATTTTAATCTATCATTATAGTTACTAGAAAAAGTATATCCTGTAATTTTTTGATATAAGATAGAGAATTATTATTCTTACACCATGTTAAAAATTATTTACCTGGTATTTTTTTTCTTTCTCTTCCTCTTCCTTAAGAATACACTGTAACTCTTCTAGGCTGCTTTCAACATCATGAAATAAGCTTGATAAACCTTAAAAACGAAACAGATCAAGATCAATAAAAATCAGTTGAGAATGCATGGTACTGCATTACCATAACGATGATAATTAAAAGCATCGTTACTGTATTTGCAAAGTCGGTCACTCTGTTTCTAATTTTTTTTCAATTTTTTGATTTTGATTTCAGATTTGGATAGAGAATCAAAAAGTAACTAAAAATTATCATAGGCAGACATGTCTTATCTATTCGGGAACATGGCCAAAATGATGGTTATGCTTAAACCTGGCTCAAAGGACCAAAATGTTAATGGTCCTGTTATTTTGAGTAATACTTGATAGTATTTCACAAAATGAAAATTCTTCTAGAACAAATCTGTATGGCCCACATTTTTATGACAACCTCTAATGATCTCTTTAATAAAAACTGCCTACAATGCTAAAAACAAGGCAAGCATGGGATCGTGATGATATTATGGAAAGTAATAAGACAAATAAATACAGATACATGATAAATGCAAATCACACGATTGACACCTAGTGCAGAAAGTTGAAATATAAATAAGCATCTGTGAGATCAGAGTATACCCTTACCACAATTGTTTAAAAAAAGGGAGGAGGAAGATCTCTCATGTACTTCAATTGTTATTTCAATCATTATTTCTGCTCGTGGGTCATTTAATGATGACTCAACAATTTGATTTACCAGAATGAGTGGCTTGGAAAGCTACTGGAAGGCTGGAAGAAGGACAGGCTCGATATGGGTTGTTCTTAATTGCATTTACACAAACCAATGGCTAAGAGTCACCTTCTCTAATTTATCCATTAATAATTAGCAAGATTTTTATTTTACTTTTTTCTTTGGAATTGTGAAAGAACAATAACCTTGATTGTGCTATTTTACACTACATCAGATAAATTATTTATCATTGCTAAGTTCCCTCATATCTTCCAATAAAGCTTTGCTTTTTTTAAAAAATTTATTTCACAAATAAAATTCTATTTATACATTTTTCCAATTCCAAATTAATGTTCGTCAGTACAGAAATTCTCACAGCTGACAGTGTACAGAAATATAAGGTTCTCCCTCATCCTTCATATTCACCCGAGTTCGCCCCAATCGATTTCCACATGTTTCGTCATTTGAACAATTTCTTGCGGAACAAATGGTTCATTGATTAGATGCTGTCATTACTGCTGTCACCAGTTTTTGGAACATTGTAATGCTGACTTCTGTCACCGTGGCTTTTTTTCATCAAGATAAGAATATTAAGAATAATGATATTGCACATATGGGTTATGATCGTCTTTAAATTGAAAACATTTAACTCTACAATACCTTAACGTTTAGTTAAAACTAGCATTTTCTTCTCCTGTAATTAATTATTTACAAAAACCGGTTTTATTCTTAAATCATTATTCCGTTCAATAGTAATCATGTATGTTTGTCATCAGAAAATTATGATCAACGTTTCCAGTTTTATTTATTTAAGAAAAAATCTTTCAGTGATTTTTTTCCTGTGAATATTGTTTATTATTAAAATTAACCGAAGAAATATTTCACAAATCTAGAAAAAAGTTATCAAGCTGTGAAAAATGCTCTCAAAGTAGATTGACTCTTTATTTTTTTTTTTTTAAACATAATAAATTGCAATAATGAAATTGGATATTATGACATTATCACATCGGAAAGTATTTTATGGTCATATAAGAAACACTCCGAGGTCCATATTCAGAATGAGTGCTAATGATATTTTTCAAACAATTATTGAGTACAAAATTGTTGAAATTTGTATTCAACAATGGTCTTGAACAAGAGCATTAGTGTTCATTCTGAATACAGGTCCCAATGCTCAACGTGACTGAATAAATGAAAAACGCAAAGAGAAATATAGAATCTGAAGACCATGAGGATCCATCTGAAATATCTTACCCTATAATGTTGCAAACATAATTAGATAATAACAAAGACAAATGTGGATAATTGTAATGCAAAACTTAAAACTAAGAAAAAACTCTTTCACCACAACGATAATAGATTGAAAATATACAACCTGATTCTGGAGCAATTGCTTCCATCATTCAGCAGCCCAGGAGCACCTCAAGGAAATTCAGTTCTCTCAGTTGCTCCCGAAAAATACTTCCAGAATCAGGTTGTATATTTTCAATCTATTATCGTTGTGGTGAAAGAGTTTTTTCTTAGTTTTAAGTTTTGCAAACATAATTCTTAAAGCCTTCATCAACAAACTGGAGACTTGCCTGAAACTGTGGATAATAATAGAACAAAGAAGAAAGAGGTAATCACTATTCCACAACGATAATTTATTGGCACGTACGCGCACTTCGACGGCCACACCATCTTCATCAGCATATTACAGATGAATCAGACCTGTTTCTTATCTGATCTGAACGAAACCTGAGGATCAGAAACAGGCCTGATCATCTGTAATATGCTGACGAAGGCGGTGTGGCTGCCGAAATGCGCAAATGTGGCAATAAATTATCGTTGTGGAATAAAGCCTTCATTATTAAGAAAGCGCTCTCGGTAAAATGTTCCTGATGAAGCTAGCAAATGCAGCCATCTACTTTTGATGTACTGCAACTTTATTTAACGCGGTCACTGGCCTCATCAAATATAATATAATATAATATAATACAGGATTATCTGGAAAACTGTTTAAAGAGACAGTGATCCTTGATTACAAAGATCATTTTCACAACCTTTAAGCAGCCTTTACAATGGGTTTGAGCCAAATATGTCACTTAAATAAAGCAAACGATTACAAGAAATGAAAAAGCTAGTAAGCAATTTACTTTGCATAGAGTCTATAAGATCCTTTATAACATTTGGCTTAACACTAAGTGCAGCACAGCATTCAATTAATTCTTGAGGTAAATGTTCCGTTTCAGGTGTTAATTTTAATTGATCCAATTGCAATGATGTCAAATAAGTTCTGCAAAGAGAGAAAAGACATTTCCAATTTTAAAAACATCTCAAAAATTTACCTTAATAGCATTTTCCTATTTTTTTTTTAAATTGTAAATGTGATAATCATTTAAGTCACATGTAAGTTAAAAATTTTACTTAAGAAACCTATAAAAAAAATCATTTGAAATACACCTAATTTACATTAAATATCTAATAAGAACTAGATGATGGTGATGACGCTGAAACTGAAGATGTTAGATGATGATCTAACTTGTGCATGTGTACCCTAACTCCTTTGGGAAAGCTGATGTACACTTTGAGTCGCATATTCCCCTTCACTTGTCAGGCCATGTGCAATGCTTATCTCCCCTCCCATGCTAATGACTGCTAATGACCTATCTTACAAGGAGCTACACATACTCTGACTCACCAAATTTCATTAAAAAAATATTCTATGAGCAGCTCAATTAATACGCAAGCAAAACCATTCAATGCACTTCTCATAATTTTCCAAGAAACAAATTCATAAAGTTTATTTCAATGTGTGCAGTTTATAAATATCCGAGCTGTAGAGTAGGACATTAAGTCTACCATTAATTCAATTTCATCCAAAAATTGAGAAGTAATTCACCTGCTAAATTAGTTGGGCCATCAGGAAAAATTAATTGAACAGCACACCCATGTAAAAGTTCCTCAGAAAACACTGGAGAATGACCCAAATTCAAGATTATTCCGCTATTATTTGGATGTGCTAGTATAGTTCTAGATTTTTCAGAAGAGGAAAATAGTATCAGGGTAGAAGAATTATTTCAAGTATAATGAAGAGTGATGGATATCAACAGAATAAAAGTAACTGCATATTCCCCTTCACTTGTTAAGCCATGTGCAATGCCTATCTCCCCTCCCATGCTAATGACTGCCAGTGACCTATCTTACAAGGAGCTCCACGTACTCTGACTCACCAAATTTCAAAAAAAAAAATTCTGTGAGCAGCTTTCACTCAATTAATATGCATAAAAGGGAGATGAAAGTGTATTGTTATGAAACATTGTCAAAGAGATAGCAGCAATTACAGTAGTGACACGATTTTGAAGCTCCCCTGACAGTGGCTGATAAGGTTTATTTCAAGTATAATGAAGGTGATCCAGGAAGAATTTTACAACAATTGTAAACAGAAGAAAAGCAAAACAGTGACAGAATTTACTGACAGATTAGAATTTCTTTTCAACAGAATTGCCATGCTGAATGGCATATGGCTCATGGATATGCCAAAGCTACTGCTATATGTGCTTCATGATGGGTGTTCTGCCCATTGACAGGTAGGTCTTAATGCACAGAGAATTATACAACATTAAATGCACAGAAAAGAATTCATAGTGGTCTTGGCACATTGCTCTCTGAAGAGGGGGGGGGGGGGAGTCATACTCTCCCGCACAAAAGAAAAAATGAAAAAAAAAAAATTTTCAAAACCAACACTTATGTCAAAATTAGGTACACATATCGCCATCTCTTGAGCAAACAAACAAACATAAGCCAATTCTATTTCATATTAATCCCCCTCCCCCTTTGGATTTTTTGAAAAATTTTTTTACATTCATGCATTGTCACCGACTTTACATTTGTGTACAAAATTTCAGCAAGATTGTACTAGTGGAAGGGGTTGAAATATTGATCACAAGATTTCATCCACCAAACATGACCCAAATGGCGAAAGTTATACAGTATAAGCGTTGTAAAAGGGAAACTGGCACATGTTTAATACAAGGGTTTATCGATTGTACATATCGACTTTGTTCAGAGCCACTAAAACATTGCGGCCTCCCCTCATCTATAAGTCTGTTTGTTCAAAGAAAGCTAACAACAGTCAAGTTATATCCATAATCTATAATGTTTTTGACAATATAAAGCAGAACAGACTTGGCAATAATAACAATACAATAATAAAACAGACTAGGTAACCAGAATATCTTATTCAACCTATCTACCGACGATTGTCAAACTGGTTTTGATTTCATTTCTGCTGCGAGTTCACTAAGAGAATGTCAGGAATAAGTAATGCTCCATTTCCACCTGTTTCCGAATGGTTGAACGAATTTAATTCATTTGCCCATGCGGCAGTTTCCTTTTTCTTTTGTGCCAGGCACTATAGTATGGCTAAGTGAGCTCAATTTTTTTTTTTTTTTTTCCGGTTTATTTTGAATATCACGATTTCTTATTCTGCAAGCATCAATAGTAGCTTTAGGTTCACATGGTTCCTAGTAAATGCATCATTGGATAATCAACTCTAGCTTTAAGAAATTATAAATGTAAACTGGTCACGGTGGCCCAATTGGTTGAGCAATAAGTGTGATTTCTGAGTGAGAGAGAGAGAGAGAGAGAGAGAGAGAGATCTATGACAAGGAAAAAAGGAATCTAAGCCTGAAGAACATGGCATGCAAACTGCAATTACAAATGAATGGGGCAGGTGCATGATGGAAAAGGGAAATTTTATCCATTCCAACAAGCAAGAAGGTATATTTCCCGTATTGTTAGAGTTGTTCTGTAGATGGAGAAAGCAATCACCTAAGCGCATTTGTTATGAAATTGTAAATGGATTTTTCACGAGGAAGTAGTTGGTCATTTTTCAAAACCAGACGAAGTCTCAAGAGTTACATTCAATTTATATAACAAGAACCTGATTTCAATAGTAATTCGATTGTTCATCTCAAGCTGACATGGTCTTCATCTGGATTTCCTGAAGGGATTTTCTCATTATTTTTTTTATTATATTTTAATTCTTAAATTTTATGTTGAGATTAAATAAATAAATAAATATTAAAATTCTTAAATGATTAAACTTAATCAGTTCAAGTAATAAATATTTAAACTTACTGCAGTTCCTGATTTTTTTCTCCAATATCACCTGATATTTTTCTTAATATCTTTGCCTTCTCTTCACTATACAGAAGATAGTTAATGTTTTTACATTTTACATCTAAATAACAATATTCACTTAAAAGTTATATTACTCTAATTAAAAATTTACCTATAAAGTGAAGATGCTTCATGCATTTCCATTGGAACTAAGCGAGAGAAAATATCTGTCCCAGATACTTCAGGATCTGTTGGCTGAAATGGTATTCCTTTCACTAAAGATGCTCCTAAATTCAGTGAAAAAATACTTGTCAAGTAAGGTCCTATATTCGTTATGAAATGATGACCATATGTATGGAATTGAATTTTTTAAAGAATAGATGTCTTGTGTATGAAGAAAAAAAAATAATAATGTAATTTCGTATGAAAAATGTAAAATGCTAGGGGGGGGAAAAAAGGTATAATTAATCCATGTATAAAATGTTGCAAAGCTTTGATTTACTTCACATCAAAATACATACTAATGTTCTTTTTCATAGACTTGTTTAAATTTTAAATATTAACCCAAAAAATCATACCCGAATTTGTTGGCAAGGTCTATAAATTGTAGAAATAAAAGTTACTGAGCATGAAGATGGAGACAATATTCCATACCCTAGCCAGTGACAGAAAACACTTGGGTTTTCAAATGAATGACAATGGACTGCACAGGCATGGATTATTTTGCCTTTAAAAAATAAAGTCCCAGTTTTCTTGAACAATCTATGTATGGAGGATTGTTTCATGTTTATGGTGACAATTGCTAAAACAACATAGCACGTTTGAAATGCATGAGACTCGTGAAATTTTACATGCGATTTCGGTAACAATCAAACTTATCATTCAGTTCTTCATTTTCAAGTTTGCTCCCAAAATGCCCTCAAAAATTGTATCATTCTGCAAGTGCTACGTCGTAGCCCTTTCTGACACTAGTTACTATTATTCCAGAATAATAGAACTTAAAGTAAGGGAAAAGGTTTCATTATTTCAAAGAATGGCATAACAAAAGTTATCAAAGGCGGAAGACAAATGGATTCTGAATGAAAAGTGCACCCCCATTCTTCCCGTTCTAAGGCTAACATTCGAACAGTGAAGAGGCTAGTCCTTACAGAAAATCTGCCAACGCAACGGGCCATTGCAAGCAAGATTGGAACCTCTGTGGCATTGTTAAACCATATTATTCATTCAAGATTTGAAATTAGAATGCTGTCTTAAGTTCAGAGAGTTCAAACATTGTTACAGACACATTGCAAAGAGGCAAACCAATAGTAGAAAACTGTATGAATGCTATTTGCCAGGCAACAAATGTAAAAACATAGTCACCTTGGATGAGGCTTGAGCCTATTCATCAAGAGATGGGAAGACAGGGGCAATTTTTTATCGACAATAGGATGAAATGACTCGATATGACTGGGTGTGTCAATGCAAGGAGAATATTCTGAAAGGATTTATAGTGGTTACTAGGTACACCTGCTCAGCAAAATGGTAGGGTCTAAAGCAAAGATAAAATGCTGCCTGCTACAGAAAAACGTCTTGGAACAGATATATCATAACAATATCCCACAGTTATATGTGCGATCAATCCACAGGACACAGCAACTAGGTACATCCACCAGGACACAGCATCCAATCACACTGCTAATCAATTTTCAGTTCTGTGCTCATATGGAAACTGGGATTAAGGTTTTCCCATTCTCAGACATCCCTGTCAAGTCACCTGATGCCTCTCCCATGGATTTTTGTGGATTCAGTCTCCTGAAAAGATCTCTTCAATAAGATGTCCAAGAATATTTTCTGGATTATGAAAAGCCTGTCTAGATGAGTGAAACAGAATTGACCTCACTGTTCTCCATAGAAGCCTCTTAATTCATACATATTATCCAACACTGTGCTGCACATACACAGATGAGCCATTACATTATGACCACCTGTTTAATATGACATAGGGCTATCTTTAGGCAAAACCACGGACATGCAGTGAGGCATTGACTCAACAATGTGTGGTAAGTAGTCTTGAGATATCTCATACCAGGCACTTATCAGCTAGTCCTCTAATTCGCATACACTGCGAGGTCATATCCATCTAACTGTGCATTTGGATGTCACAGTTTCTGTTGGAATCAGCGTATCTGCACTGGAAACGTCCACGTGATGGACCAGAAAACGCGACTTGCTGGACCAGGCGATTCCTTCCAGTCCTCTATAGTCTAATTGCTGTGCTCCGTAGCCCAATGTAAGCACAGTTGGCGATTTGGTGATTTGGGTCACTGCAGCCCTTCGTTCACAGCGGACAATGCGTACAAAGTCTTCACTGCCCTCTGGAATCAATGCACTTTTAACAAGTATTCACAATGACTGCATGTGAACAGTCCACAAAACGTGCCATTTCAGAGAACGACATTCTGAAGCACCTGCCATCACGATTTGCCTTTGTCGAAGTCTGATAAATCTGCTGCTTTTCCCATGCAGAGCCGAACACTCACTCTACATTCAAAAATTCAGTTCACTGGCAGTTTATATATGGCTGTATGAGCTGTGTTTGCACCATACATTTGTCTCAAGGCGAGCTCCTTACTCTAAGCTGGAGATGGCCATAATGTAATGGTTCATCAGTGTATATGCACCCAATTACAATGCTTGAAAACTGCAATGATAATCAAAATAAGGAAAACAATAACCTCTTTTCCACAAAATAATAAATAAAATCTTACATGTGCTTTTAATATTGCATGGAAAAGAGGTTACTGTCTTGATTCAAATTGGGTTTTGTCTCTTCATTTTACAATATTAACCATTATTTTATCTAGATTATCTTATTAAAATAACAAACCTTTAATTTCAGGTAAGGATTCTAGTGCAGGAACTTTATCATGATAAATGAATTCATTGTCTTTTTTGGCTGTTTCAAACCTAAGTTTTCAAAAATTAAAAAGAAAACAGGTAACAATCAAACAGAAATGAAAAACACTGAGCATGAATTAAAGCAACTACTGCTAGACGAAAATTCTTCATGAAATATGCAATTATTTATATGAAGTGCTAGTTGTTACCCACAGCTTCGCTCGCCCGCCCACGACACCTGTTGAGGGAATTACAAAGCAAAAGCAGGTAATTTTCAAAGGACATAGGAAAGCCCCCGACCCCTTCATTTTTCAACTTTAATTTTACGTCCATGATGAAGATAATACTGCAGCAATATTTCACGGCAGCTGGGAGCTGTTCAAATCGAAACTGAACGCACACGCTGGAAGTGAAAATTGATTTTGTCAGCATTCAACTAAATGATGGCTAGGTAGGAGAATTTTTAAAAGAAGTAAACGATGGTTATCTTCATTTGAGGAAGTTAACGATCGTGATAATGTTTAGTAGATTTTAGAAGTAGCCATACACTTTCAATTGGCTATCACCATTTTGCGTTCAAAACTTCGCTATCGCACTGGCTTCCTTTGGCAATGGAAATTCGAGAAATAAACTGAATTTCTCATAAAGTTTTGAATGTTCAACCTGTATACATAATCGTAAATGTTGTGAAATGTAAAATAAATGGTGAAAAATCGCAAAAAGATGCTGTTTGCAAAACCGGAAGTACAATTCTGGAACCATGCCAAAATTGCGTTGGATCCAATTTTGTGTTATAGCAGACCACGTTCGACTAGGTCCGTACAGTATTTGCATGCTAGTTAAGTTGTTCTGTCTGGTAGCTTAATCTGAAGATATTTTTTAGAATTTCCCAAGCTCACAATACACTACTTGCTATATTCTCTTATTGGCAAAACATCAGATCATTCCCAAAGCCATAAAATCATGGAAGCAAGTAGATATAATATGTCTAAATGATTTCTGAATAGAATTACTCTGAATGAATAAATATTAATAACCTCACAAAGTTCAAAACACATTAAGATTTATTTATTCAAAAATTTTTGGTTTATCCTAACATTTCATTAAAAAAAATGCTTCGGAAGATTAAAAATTGGCCCTCTGGTTCTCTTAAAAGGATCTACGGAACATGAGATCCTTTCCTGCCACGAAAACCTGATGGGATTTTGTCGCTTAATCGCATTTGATTCTAGCCTCATTTCGATTCTGCACATCACAAGAGTTTGCTAGCCATTTTTCTCGCAGCGAGGTGATGTGAATTGGCCGTCAAGATCATGTGATTTGACATCGTAAGACTTCTTTCTCTGGGATTATCTTAATGATAAAGTGTAAAGTCAATAAACCACAAACTATGAGCACCTCCAAGATGAAATTTGACACAACATTGCCAAAATATCCCAGCAATGTCAACATGTTATTGAAAATTTCATCAGAGTAAATTTGTGGTACCAAAGCCAGGGCAATCATTTATCAGATGGTCAGATGTTTTGTATCGCACATAATCGCCACGTTTTTACTTTCTAATGAAACAAAAATATTATAAATTTTCCAATGAAAAATGTGTTTTATTAAAAAAAAATTTCAGCTCATTTTGGGACACCCTATACATATAGCACCACTTTTCAATGGAGTTCTGCCGTTTCGGGAGCTAGAAACTTTAGCTTATTTTTCAGTGAAACTTGATAACCATTTTCTTCTATAGGCCATGCTTTGAACGTATCAGTTTTTCTACAATGTCTAAAATTGCAATATCTTTAAAAAATATAATACTTACTTTCCACCTACAACATCCATTGTAAAAACTAGAGCATCAGATATTTCTTCTTTATCCAAACCCTAATAAAGAAATTTTAAGTATTCTTTAGAATATATATTAATTATTGTCTTGTTTTGCTTATGAAATAACGAGATAAAAAATTACAAAAATATGTATTATTTAATCACAGTATTAACTCAATAAATTATTAATTATTCTCAAAATGATCTCTCAATAATTGCTTCTTTTTATCTCATTAAAAAATTGTCACCAAAAATAGTACAGTCAATCCTCTCATCTACAGACCCCTGATTAACAGACTTCAGATGCAACAGATAAAATCTGCAGGCAAAAAAATCATTTCAATTAGCCGGCCAGGTGGCCGAGAGGGCTAGGGCATAGGCTTTCTAGTTCTCGTGGGTTTGAATCTCGCCATGGGCATAGATGTTGTGTTTGTCCTGGGCTGCTTACAGATATAACTTGTGTAAAAGGCACAAAATGACCTTAGTAGTCGAGGCCAAAAATTCTAATAAACCAACCAACCAACCAATTTCATAATATGACATCACGGTAACAGGGGAGATATTCAATTTTGTGATGTCATTATATGAGGAGGTAGTACATATAAATTTTGAAAGCTGAAACTTTCGATTTCGAAAATTTCAGTTGTAAACAACATATCTTCGACCTCATCATGTCATCAAAGCAGAAGGAAAGTCTAAATTGGAAGCGTACAAACCTAAGTACAAAAATAATATAACTGATTTATTTTATTTATAAACAATATAAATGTTTTGATTATATAACAATCCCTGCCCATCTACAAACAATCGGCTTTAATCGACCACTCCTCCCTCTCTATTAGCCCATTGATGAGGGGGTTGACTGTATACTGATCTAATAGAGAAACAACAGTGAATGAAAATTTTCTGCGTTGCAAAATGAATTACTTCAATCATAATACACTGCCCTGTTAAAAGTATCTAGACACCCCGCTCTTCACACAGTATACATGAAAATAATGTAGTCAGTAATAGGTGTACCACCCTTTGCTGTAACAACTTCTGCAACACAACAAGGTAGGCTGTTGACAAGTTTTTTTACACCCTCTGGCAGGACATGTTGCCACTCGGCCTTTAAATGATCCAGGAACTGATGACAATCAGTGGCTAGTGGCTTGTGCATTTGTATGCAGCATTCGTCATATCCCAACTCACAAAATGATACACAAGGAAGTACACAAAGTTGTCCAATCATACTTTTTCTTGCACGCAAGTATACCTTGGAAGCAATTGGGTTGCATGGCGGTAGTAGCGCTCCGGAAGTGAAAAGTTCAAAAAAACTTGGCAATAAGAGGGAAAGCAAAATCGTTAACGACAGTCACCAAAGCATGGCAATTAGAGCATTGTTATTAAGGACAAAAACCTTAATTTTGCTGTAAAATTATTTGTCTTATAATTTATAAGATAAGGTAAATTAATACTATTTTTATTTAAAATTATAAACCACCACGATACATACCCCCTCTACAATGCAACACATCACTCGACAGCCTTGCTATTGTTTCACATAACGTCAGCCAAAAAATTTATGACGATTACCGAATTAATTAATAAAATGAAATAATAAATTAAGGAAATAGTTATTAATTACTAAATAGATATTTTTACTAGAAGCCAATTAGTTATCATATTTTTTCGAATATTGGCCGCATTCACTTTAGGCTGCAGCTGCAAATTTGACGGCGCAACGAAAAAATAACCTTTTAAAGGCCGCAAACTTCTAGCGTCTACAAAAAGATCAAACTACTTTGTTTTAGCGTCCCACAGTATCTTAAATAGTAATTTTGACAGCAGTTTTCTTATTTATATAACCTTCTCAATTATTTTTATATGTTTAATGAAACTTTTATAAATTTATTAATGAAACGTATAATTAATTACAATAATTTTATTTTAATGAACCGAGTATAACTTTTACTTCATCAGCGGCAGCCATGGTTCAATTCTATCAACGAAATGCTGACCAATAGCGCGATAGAGCATTCTATGACATCACAACACCTTGGAGTAGAGTGGGCTTGAAGGAATCGCTGACTATCGCTTTAACACGTGAATTTCAAAATTATTTATGAATGAAAATATATGTGACTGGCTAATTATTGTTCTGAAGGCTTAGAAAACGATTCAACAAAAGCTCATTAATTTAAAGCCATGACCTCAAATCCACCGTGTTTTTATCGGATAATTTTTGCCGATTTTCGATCGACTTACCTTCTCAAAAGTTATAAAATATAATAGAAGTTTCCTATAAAAAGATAGGAAGCAAATATAAAATAAATATAGGTGCATATACATGTATTGACTATTGTCCAAAAATCATTATGCTTACGACGTTACTGACGCTACTCCTCATTTCAGTTGGGGAAAGGGGAGGGAGTTATTAACAAAAAATAAATAAATAAATAAATAAATAAATAAATAAATAAATAAATAAATAAACAATAATTCGACTCTATTTTACTATAAATTTTGTATAAATAAGTACAATCGTCTTGTACAATAAACAGAGTTCAATTTCTTTCTTCTTTTAATAAAGAATACCCCTTCCCACACCAAAAAACGCTCCAGATTTCACAGTTGTAGATGAGTATTTTTTTTAATAGCAAAATAATTTTTGGTCGATAGCCAATACAATCCATTCATATTATACCTATTTTCTCTTATAATTGCTTCCTATCTTTTTATATGAAAATCCTGCTATACTTTATACTTTTTGAAAAGGTAAATCAATTGCTGATCGGTAAAAAATTCGATAAAAACAGAGTGGATTTGAGTTCATGGCTATGTTCAATCGTTTTCTAACAGTGAAATTAATATTCTAACCCTTCAGAACAATAATTAACCAGTCACATATTTTCATTCATTAATTATTAATGTTTTTGTTATATAACTTCACGTGTTAAGTTATTGTCGGCGATTCCTTCAAGCCCACTCTACTCAAAGGTGCTGTGTTGTCATAAAATGCTCTAGTGCGCTATTGGTAGGCAGTTCGTTGATAGCGCTATGGCCGCTGCCGAAGAGTTACACTAAATTAATAAATCGGAAAAGTGCAAGTCGTAATCGCGCATCGAGGGTTCTGTACTACCATATAATAATATATTTATCAAAATATGCCAGGTTCTGGAGGGTGTTGCACTGTGTTCTCGATTTCGGCTTTTATAGACATATAATCCATAATAGTTTAAGTGTCAAAATTCATAAAATAAGTAGGTACACCAGCAAATTAGTCATTAGTAAATTAGTCTCATGACCTTAAATTAAAACTTTCCGCCTACTGCTTAGATTGTTTACTTGGCAAAAGTATTGAAAATCAAACTGAAAGTAAACAATATCGGCAAATTAACATACACACCTCTTGACCATAAATTAAAAATTTATGACAATAAATTAAACTCTTAATTCTTAGATTGTTTGCTTTGTAATAAGCAATTTGAACAAAAAAAAAAAAAGTGTTCAAATATTAAATTAACAGATCACCTGAAAAAAAAATTTATGTTTGACATGTTCCATAGATTAAATGTTTATGTTCCATTTTGTTTTGCCAACGTCAAGTGTTCTGTCACCGCTTTTTGACATTTGCGTCTTGTTCAGGTAAATTCAACTCTATGTCTAAGTTTAGACCTTTGAAGTCAACAGAGCTGGAATTAAATTCGGTGAACAATCAAACATCTTAACAATAAAACACAACTTACATTGTTAGTTGTTTTCTTAAAACTGTATTCTTAAATGTTGTTTTATTTCAACAGTATTCTTTAAAAACGTTTCTTGTTTTTAAACATTTTACATGTTTTATTATTTGTTCGACAATCCGCCATAATTACACATATTGTGAAAATTTCAACCGGCTACCTATTACCGTTCAAAATATACAGCCCTTAAAAGGTCAGACGGACGGACAGTGTCATGTAACTAATTTTAGTAACTATTAAAGACTTGTTAACCTGTGTCTTCGGGTCTAATTTCGTATACAAATATTGCATAGAGCGCCATTCCATGCTGGTGGTGACCTTTTGAAATAATTTTTTTTTGGTGGATATGAACTTCCATGCCCTCTTGTATAATATTAGCAAGTATTATAGCTTTTGGTCCAGTAGTTTTGTTTTTTTTTTATGGCCATGTCAAAATGTAACTTTAATTATAAAGACCCTGTACTATGGGACGCTAAAACGAAGTAGTTCGATCTTCTTTTTGCAGCACAAATTGGAGAGCATGCAGAAATCCCGACTGAGTAGAATGCAGAGATTTCCGGGTTTATATTTGCTATACTGACCAACCAATGAAATGTGAACTCTTTCGCATGGGCTGCATTGACCAATCAGAGCGAGACACGTGAACAATGTACATTGTACTGAAGGGATAATTTAACCAAGGGGATGTAAAATTAGTACGTCATTCTGAAATGTACGTTAAAGTGAGGTACGTTATTCTGAAACTTTTTAGCATTAAAATACCTACGTTTGGGACGGGGATTTGAAATTTGTACGTTATTCTGAAATGTACGTTAAAGTGAGGTACGTTGTAACGAGGTTTTACTGTGTTCAATGTGATATGCACTTGAGTGTTATCTTGAAACAACTATCATTAAGTTTATTGACAAGTACTAGCTGCTTCAAGCAGAGATTTTAATATACCTGCCGTATATGCACAGTAATGTGAAAAATCAAGCTTGAGTAGAGCTATAATCGGATGCTTTCATTGGATCAAAAACTCTGCAATATGAGATTGAAACTTGTGGTCCCTGGTTGGATTCCAAGTCACAAATTTTTTCTTCTCTTTTTCTACATTGTAACTTCATTGTATAGGCAAATACCTTACAATTGAGACCTATGTGCAATTTGTTATGATAGACAAAACTTTGCTAGTAAATTCTTTTAAAGGGAATACCATGCATTAGGTTAATTTAGGGGGGGTAATGGTTTAAGCAAAGACGATAAGAAAGGAAGAGACTGGACAATTCACGTTTTCCCATAGGAGAAAACGATGCCTCTAACTAGCGCCATTACTAGCTACCGGTAGGAGCAAACAATTCTACCCTCCAAGCAGCCTTTCTTTTTACATTTCCTCAATTATCCTCAATCAACTTCTTCGTTGTAAGATATTTCTTCATTTTATTAACTCACGATTATTACAATTAAAAATTATTTTAATTATATTTAAATTAATTTATGCATCTTAATTCAAACAGAATTTTTAGGACAATTCCTAAATATTAAAGAAATAATTTACTAACAATAAAAAAAAAATTAAAAGTTGAGACTTAAAAAAAAAAAAATCAAAATATATATTTATATACAATACCACAAAAATTGTATATTTATAAATCAATAAAATTGATGTACCAGAAGGTAATAAATTATATAATTACTAATTAATTGAGTAAGAACGTCAACGTTTAATAAGATTCTAGCACAAAAATAGTAAAAGTAACAGAAATTATTTATTACATCTAAGAATGGATAAAAAAAATTACAAGAAATAACGAATATAATCACCACACAACTAATACAAAACAAAAAAAAAAGTCGAATCCGTATGTTAAACAGAATCAAACCAAAGTACAAAACAACAGAAACTTCAGCAAACAAGAATTTAAACTGACGGATTTAAAAGATTAAAATTACTTAGCATGACAACTTAAACTTAGCATGACAGCGATGATTTATTTGAGATAACAACCTGAAGCTGCCTACCAGCGCCCAATGGCATATTTCATTTCAATCGGCTGCACACCAGCCGCTGTCACTTTTCATTATGAGTCAATCCAACAGCTGAGTAGAATCAAACACTTTTAGTTTCGATTTCACACAGTTTCGATTTAATAAAAATAACAACGTTTACGGAATGCAACATATAATTTTTGTTTATTTATTAAAAACATAACTTATTTGAATAATTAACATCATTTCTCTTTATTTTATAATATATGATAATTACGTATCCAACGAACGGAGCAAACTACATGAAATGACGTGATGCACGAAGAAAGCTGCGCGAATCACTTGAAACAGAGGATTGTCCACTCTTATTTTCTTATCGTCTTTGGTTTAAGTCTTAAGTTATGAAAAGGTAAACCTTGAGATTACATATTAATTATGCTGACGAACATTAAGCATAATTTATCAAGTAAAAACTCACAAAAGAAAAGTTCTTTTCTCTGTACACTTACCTTTGATAATTTAATAGCTTCATTCAATTTATCAAGAGCTGCTTGAAAATATCCCAATCGTTCTCCCATTTTCTGTTGTTCCTCTGCTTGATTGCCCATATACAAAAAGGCAATACATGAATGGTAAGTCATCTTGAACATCACATATCGTTGCCATGACTAAAAACAATAAAAATAAAATTTTAAAAAAAAGAAAGAAAAAGAAAAAACCCAAAGTAAACTGATATATGCATAAACATTTATTAACAAATTTGTAAATTCATTATGAATACAAAATAAGAACGTTAACACAGGTCATTTAATACCAATAATTTTAAGATTTAATTAAATGGTTGTTGAATCTTTGTATTGTTACATCCAACATAAGAAATAGAGATCTTGCAATACAATTTGAGAATTGAAAATTTATTCACCTTTTATTTCCAGCTTTATCAAAATGATAGAAAGAAGAAAAATAACCATATTTATTCAATATTTGAATATACCAAACAAGATGATTGGACAGAAAATTCTACAGCCTGGATTCAGACCAGGAACCTTCAGCTCATGCCGCCAATATGGTACCTAATTGACCCACTGCGGTTCCTTGTTCGAATCCTGACTGTGGAATCCATTCCTATTTTTCATCAATAATTTAGCATCTGAGGTAAGGCTTATGATTAAACCCTCCTAGACCCACCATGAGCTATTCTTTAATGAATATTACACCTTAGGAAAAGATAATCCTAGCCTGCAGACTAGGTAACTACTCTAACCAAGCCCAAGGACATGTAAATAGCGAAATGTTTTCATGTCCGCAGTGGCGCTATTGGTTACACAGCATGAGCTGAAGGTTCCTAGTTTGAATCTAGACTGTGGAATTTTCTTTCCTATTTTTCATCAATAATTTAATACTAATGGTTGAAATGAACAACCATTAAACTTGGCCATGAATGGAGGATAAGATAGGATACTTACCTACTTTTCAAACCTACTTATCCATTAGGGTTGCAGGGGTAGCAGCCCTGTGGAGGGTCTCCAGCAATCACGATCTTCCACCATCAGGCGCATGTCCTCCATGGTAATACCCAAGCGACTCGAACCCAGATTCTCCATGTTGTCTAGCCACCTGGTTCTAGGCCAACCCCTTGGTCTCTTGGAAAATTATAACTGCCTAAGAAGACAGTTTGCAACATCCATGTCACATGGCCATACCAGTGCAACTGGGATCTCTCAATGCAGAGAAATGGCGGCTCAACACTTACAGACTCCCTTATTGTGCTGCTGTGCACTCTAATAGGATAACATCTGCCACACCTCTCAGAAATCTCATTTTGGCCGCTTGTACCCGCGATCACACTCTTCGATCATTACCCAAGACTCATGACTATAGTTGAGAATGGGAACAAAGACAGATTTGAAAACGGAGCTCGATTTTGTTTCCCAGCTCACGTTTCATTACCACGGATTGCCACAGTTGACGTCTGACACGGCTTGTTGCACCGATCCGAGCATCCAATTCTTTATCCTGATGCCCATCACTCGTGAATGCAATGCCAAGATACTTGAACTTCTCCACCTGTCTCAATGGGGCTCCCTAACATGGAGAGTGTACTGAGTAGGCTGTCTTGAAAGGACCAGAACCTCAGTCTTAGCCACACTGATAGGATAAATATCAAAAATAGTGGTGAGTTGAGGATTCTATTGGATGATGTAGAATGTGTCTTGTAAATCTCAAAAGATTTCAAGGAAGCCAATCATATACTCTTCTACTGTTCCAGGTGGGAGTTTCTCTTCTAGGAGGTGATTGGCATATTTCAACTTCTATTTTTTTTTTAGCACATGTATATGATGATGTATGTTCTCTGAATCTTATGGAGAATTTTTGTGACAATAACCCGATGTAAAGGCAATCACACACTTTATTATCTACATCAGCGTTTCTCAACCTTTTTACATTGTGACCCAGCAAAGTTTTTTGTAATAGTACTACGACCTATAATTGAGCCTGATTTGGATCACTTACAGTGTTTATATAATTTTTCTAGCATTTCACGACTTATAAAAATTTATGAGTGACCTAAAGGTTGAGAAACTCTGCTTTAGATGCTATATGCCACTGGCATCAAAGCTATTGATAACTGAAAGAACATGAATTAAGGGAATAGCAAACTAAAGTGCTGGTAAGGAAGACACATTCTAACCCTTTGCAGATAAAATCACCCCATTTGTGATTGATTTAATGCTTGTTTAGTATTTGTTTAAAATAATTTGATGTAATTTAAACATTGGGAATATAATATACACTACCCTATCAAAAGTCATGGGACAACCCTGAATTGCATGAAAATGAGACATTCCTTTGCAATTTCACTGTTGGTATTCTTCCCAGCACTACATAACAGAGAATATGCTATTATGAGATGATGCTTGTGTGAATGCTGTAAGAATGTCTCAAAGAAAAGAGCTTTCAGACTTCCAAAGAGGTACAATTGTTGGGTGCCATCTCGCAGGCAAAACTGTTAGAGAGACAACGCAGCACTCCCATCTCTCTGGCAGCACTTTCGCAATGGTCCTTCTCTGTTTCATTGCTGTAGGCACATGGTTTGATGAAAAGGGGGTTCAAGAACTTGACTGGCCTGCACAGAGCCCCGATCTGAATCCATCAAACATCTGTGGGACGTGTTGAAACCTCGATTGTGCGCATGTGTGGAACGCCCGAAATCCGTGACCGAACTGTCCAAGACACTTATGGCAGAATGGCGAAAATGACCTGTCGAAACGTATCAAAAACATGTGGACAGTATGCCCCAGAGAGTAGAAGCTGTGATAGCAGCAAAAGGTGGACCAAGATACTAAAATATGTATATTTTTGAGTGTTTCTATCAAAGTGATGGTGTCCCATGACTTTTGATAGGGTAGTGTATATAAATGAAACTTTTCTCCACTAAGAAGTGTGGAGAAGTGTGGAGAAAAGTTTCATATAATATTATTTGTTTGTTTCAATTTTTATAATTTTCGTAATTAATTATATAACACTGTCTAATCACGCTTGTTTGGTATGTTCAAATATTTTATTTTTCCTCTTTTTTGCCACTTTGATAAAGTTAGGAATAAAAGGCAAAAGTCATTTTCAACTCTCTAATATACAGTATATTGCAAAAAACTTTCTCTTTTTTACATTTAAAAGATTTTATTATTAAGAAGGAAAATTAAGGGCTTTACAAATATTTTTTTTAAAGCATCAGAGAGGAAGCTTTTTTTCACTAAAAATTTAGATCAATGTTTGATTTCTTAGAAATGATTTAAATGGAATACATGAATAACATTTCTGTGCATGAATGGCCAGAAATTCTATAATTTTCCTTTCTGATTCTGAGAGGGTTTTATTTTATTATTTATGGGCTGCTAGGTTATTATGGGTCATCTTCATCATGCTGGAACTCAAACTCTCTACAAAATAACAGACTTTATTTTCCCCAATATAAAAATTCCTGGCATAAACTATCATTTCTGGTTTTGGTGTAAACGAATTAGTGTGACCAATCACTTTTTAGACATGCTGAGTAGGGAGGATTGTTAGGGATCTATGGTAACAATTAGCGTATTTAAACGCGACACACATGTTCATTTCACGTGAGCTATCGCAAGGAGTATAGCTAGTACATAAACAGTGAGCTAAAAACATTGAGTTATGTCACTGAAAACTGACAAGTATTGGGAGGGAAACATAACAGCCCTTTCTGATATTAAATTCAGCTAGTCCGAAATTATGAAAACATGCAAGAAGCGAGGATTCATAGCTTCCAAGAAAGGAATATCAGGTATACTAAATAATATCGGCAAAACCAGAAGCGGCACCATTCCTGAGGGTAAAAAGACCACCCACTAGCCGTACTTCTGATATTTTTCGGAAAGTTCGGGCTCTCATATGTAACCCACCAACACAACGGGTCATTGCACAAAGGTAGAGACACTTGTACACATGGTAAACACAATTACCAATTATGATTTACAACTGGAGAAGCGACACAAGAGCCACATTCTTGAGTTTTTGCCACACCACAATCAAGAGCGACAAACCAACTGCCGTAAACTCTGTGAAGAGTACCTGGCAGATGAAAAGTGGAAATACGTGGTCACACTAGATGAGGCGTATGTTTATTTAAGCGACTTCAGCAAGAGCCGAGCCATTTTTTTTATCTCCCAAGTACCATTAAGGACTTCAGAAAATGGTACCATGAATGCAAGGAAACATTTTCAAAAGGTTTCATGATCATGGCAGAATGCAGCTACAATGGCAACTTAACTTTACACAGAGTTTAGTCAAAGGCTAAAGTTAACACCATGTACTATCAGACTAACGTCATAAACCCCATATTTATTCATGACATCCCCAAGGCTGCACCAAGACAAGGCATCGAGTCATACCACCGCATCAACTCACCTGTTCCTGGAACACATGCAAGAACAAAACCGGAATCTGCTCCATTCCATTCAGTGACATACCCATCAAGTCACCAGATGCATTGCCTATGGATTTTTGTGGCTTTGGCCTACTTAAACGGGCCCTCAGAAAGAGACAACTGTGAACAGTGGAGGATCTTTGGATAGTGTGTCAACAGGAGTGGTTACGAATTGATCTTGGTGTCCTGTGTTCCAGCCTCCTGCAGTGAAGGGAAATAGCAGTGATGCATGGTAACCAGACTGAACACACTGGATGGTGGTGAAAGGGGTTTTTCCACCTTTTCTGGCCTTCTATAACTTGTTACCATAGATTCCTAACAACCATCTGTATGACCGCTTTTTTTTTTTTTTTATGGAATTTACTGTATGGAACATGGGTGTACCCATTTCCAGTGTCCAATTGTCCATCTGAAGGTTATTCAACGAAAGTAAACCTTGGTCTAGAAAAGGCAATTTTTTATTGAATTTATTTACACCAGAACAAACAAGAAGTTTGAACCACTCTTTGAAATGTGCTGCATTCATCCAAGTCTTTGATTTATATAGTACACCAGGAGAGAAATAAGTCTTTTCTTGAAAGATGGGGGAGGGCTGCACTTACAGGTGTCCCTTTCAAAAATGAGAAGCCTTATTGAGCTCTTCAAATTATGACACTTTTGTCTTCTTTTTTATTCATTCTCTGCTTTGTTAATTCCTAATACAGCAGGAAAGCTTTGCTGCACTTCTCCCTTGTTCAAACAATTTAGGACATCCAGCATATCCTTAAGCAAGCAAGTTACCATGCTTCCTCTTACTCGCTCTACTAACAGTAGAGATCAAGAATATGAAAAAACTAATGGTGCACTGCACAACATAGTTGACTCACCGATAGAACATCTTTATGACAGTGGATAAAATGAAAGAGAATAACAACCAGAAGTTACAACTGGAGACAAATTCTTGATACACAATTCCTATCGTAAATACTCGATTTGAGTCCAGGGGCATAAATTAAAGTAGGTCTCAATTTAAGTCAGGTATTTATCTAAAAATTTCAACTAAAAGCCAGTCTCAAATCTATTGGATGATGAAGAATTTTACTGTAATGAAGCAGTCATCTCCAGTGATTCCGAAACAGAAGAGAATAACATCTACTAGCAAATTTCTGTAGTTTATGATGTAAAACTTTAATAATTTTTTTTTCCCAATAAGTTGCATGTCAAAATTTAGTAGTATTTTTGTGAATTGCTCTTAACAGTCTTACACCACGCCATTTTTTTTTTTGAAGGAAAATTGGATTTCTGTTATAACTCGGGAAACTTTTTTTTGTGAATTAATAAATGATCCTTTTGGTCTGAAAACATTTGTAATAAATCGGAGATACTTGTTAGTTTATAGCATTTATTTCATTTACATATTAAAAACTTCAATATTTTTTGAAAAATTAATAAAACCCAGGGTTAGCGCTAGGACAAAAAATCTAGGAGTCAATTTGACTCCCAAGCCTGAAAACTGCGAGTCAAATTTTAAATTCTTTCTAATTTCTATATTTTTACGTGCAACCACAATCTCTGTAGTTGCTGCTATAATTAATTGGAAATTTAAACAAGAGCACAGGTGACAAAATGAAGTGAAGTTAAAATATGGTGAGAAGGATATGGGCCGATGATATTCAAAATTTAACAAGTCTATTTTGACTCACTGGTCAAAAAACCACGAGTCAGTTTTTAGCAAAAATGCCCATTAGACACGTAAATTGCGAGTAAGTGCGAACCCTGAAACCCATTAAATTGTTTCACATAAATGAAATACACAATTTCAAAATTTTTTCAGAATTTATACATTAAGGTTAACAAAAAATGAAAATAGTCATATTTTAGGCAGTTTTATTCATGACAAAATGGGGAAGAAATTTTATCAAAATGTTTGTAAATTATTTTTTTATGAATGTTCATTTGAATTTATGTCAAGTTGTAATTTGATAATATTCGCGTGCACAACCCACGTGATTAGCTCCCCCTATTACGGGTGATGGCACGAAGTTCAATTTTCCTTTGTTCTCTGTAATGAGGGTGATGATGTCATGCAATGGCGTAGACAAAGTGATGCAGCAACAGGGGGGAGTATTGGACGGGACGATTGCAAGGGCTCGGTTTTTTATTGAAGTATTATAATAATTTCTAATTCCCTTTAAAAATAATTAAGACATCAAAAACAGGAGTATCTTCTGCTTTGGTTTGAATAGGGAGTGCAAGTGTGACGTCAATCCTGGGTGCTCTTCAGTCACGTGACTCAA
The DNA here is from genome assembly GCA_023313115.1 of Rhysida immarginata. Taxonomy (NCBI): domain Eukaryota; kingdom Metazoa; phylum Arthropoda; class Chilopoda; order Scolopendromorpha; family Scolopendridae; genus Rhysida; species Rhysida immarginata. The sequence continues at coordinate 37,869 of JAHWFO010074327.1, read as the reverse complement.
TTTGGTTCCAAACAAGTCTTCTTGCTTCGGGATTTAACATTGGTTCCAACGTAGAGATGGAATAAAATCACTTTGTATAAACCCAGTGTTTATAACATTTATAAGATGTGAAATTGTTGTTCCTCACTTCTCAAGGAGCCAAAACGGCAATTTACACATCAATCGTTTTCCAAAAGAAAGAATGAACCGTGAATGATGGCTTTCTTTCGTTAAGTGAATATTAAAATGATTAAAAAGCGTTCTAATAATTTATAAATTATATAACGGTATTAAATGTCTTAATAATAATATAAATTACACAAATTCACATAATAATTTAAGAGATGTCATTTTTACTGGCTGTAAATTTCAACCTTACTGGTTCCAATGTTTTGAACCAGCAATCCCATTTCCTATGCTCTCGGCCCCTTCATCGCACAAATAACGTCAGCTATGACGTAGTCACTTGCACTCCCTATTGAGTTTTCCCATTCTGGACTGTGGTATTGCGTAATGGAGCTGTTGGTGCCCACGAAATATGAAAATTTGCTACTTTTGTGTTGCTGTGCTCTGAGTAAGTCTAAATATCATTTTTTATTTACATTCTGATAAATATTTCTGTAAAAAGCTAGGGTTAAAATATACAAGCTGTTTGAGATATCTAGCTGCATAAGATAATTATTTATAAGATCAGAAATACATCACTATTTCATCAAGTTGCAATGCTCTTCATTATGAGAGCAGCATGTTATAAATATTATTTTACTTACTTACCAACTTTTCAAACCCGCTTATCCGTTAGGGTCGCGGGGGCAGTAGCCCTATGGAGGATCTCCAGTGATCGTGATCTTCCGCCATCAGGCACATGTCCTCCCTGGTAATACCCAAGCGACTCGAACCCAGATTCTCCATGTACTCTAGCCATCTGGTTCTAGGCCGACCCCTTGGTCTCTTACCCACCGGCTTGGAAAATAACAACTGCCTAGGAAGACCAGTTTGCGGCATCCATATCACGTGGCCATACCAGCGCAACTGAGATCGCACAATACCTAAAGACTCCCTTATTGTGCCGCTGTGCACTCTATCTAGTAGGGTAACACCTGCCACACATCTCAGAAATCCGATTTCGGCTGCCTGTACCCGTGATCGCACTCTTTCAGTCATTACCCAACCTCATGACCATAGGTGAGAATGGGGACAAAGATTTGAAGACTGAGAGCTTGGCTTTATTACCCAGCTCGCGTTTAATATTATTTTATTAAATTCTAATATTTGCATGTGCCTAATATTAAACCGATAATTTAAAGAAGGGTTTCTATATTATATTAAAAAAATTGGCAATAAACATCAAAAGTTTTAACGTTATCGTAACAGCTTGCGGCGGTCCCACATTGTTAACACCGGGTCTTGAATAGACCCTGTTAACGGCTTTGGGGGAGGGGGGGGGGGTGTCAAAACCGTTTTTACAGATAGAAGCTCGGGCTTCAAATCGAGCTTTTACGATACATATGTTGTAATACACTTTTAACATTAACTCCAGATAATCCAAACTTTCATTAACTTGAAGAACTATTGGTCCCAATTAGTTCGGATTAGCGGGTTCTTCTGCAATTCATTCCATGTTATAAAAATTAAAATGAATAATTCATTCTCTATCAACTATTTTTTTTATTTCAGTGTAATTTTGAATACTCATATTTTACTATATATACAATCATAACTTACATACTTTGAAAAGCTTTGATCCAACAATTTCTGCAATACAGCCAGTTTCCATATTTTTGCTGCCAGCTTCCAAGGTCTTTTGAGCAATTTTATAATAATCAACAATTTGAGCAGCTACTTTTGCTATAATGGTACTTTTTCGATTATCCAACATAGATTTTTCTAATATGCATTCTTGTGCTTGAGCCTATATTAGAAAGAAAAATGGTCTTATTAAAAAAAAATGGAAAGGGGAAAAATTTCAATGAAATACATTACTTAATGTAATTAACTACTTCTGAAACACATTACATGTATTAATATTGTAAAGTGTGCTATTAAGGATAAAGTATACAATAATAATAATACAGTGAATTCTCGTTTTTATGAATCTCAGGGGGAATTCGTAAAATCCGAACTTCGTAAAAACCAGACCACAAAATTTGAGAAAATAATGATTTGAAAAGATTTTATCTGGGGGATTTTTCATAGAGTATAAATGTTTTGCAGTGTATTTAAAAAGTTTTTAATATCCAACAATGTTGTTATGGCTTCCTCTTGAACTTCTTTGTCGTCATTATCATCAATCTCGACGACACCATCTTTGATTAAATCACAGACAAATAATAGACGAAGTTACCACTACCAACAAACTCAGAAAATTTACTATTTATTTCAACCTACTTTTTAAGTTTTCCCATGCTTCGAATTCTTTGAAATCAGTATCACTAATGTCTGCTTGACTTTCGCAATCAACTGACTCAACCATACTACTTTCGCAATCAACTGACTCAACCATACCACTTTCGACATTTCTCATATCGAAACTGTCTCATAACACAGCGTAAACACATGCTTAAGCAATGGAAGCAAAATGATTCGTTTGCTACATGACCAATTAGAGACAGGTATCATTTTGCTTCGTAAAAACCGTATTTTGTTTTAAAAATACCTCGTAAAAATGACAGTTTATTACAAGAAAAGTACGAAATTGGGGTCGGGATTTCAGAATTACTTCGTAAAATCCAGAATTTCGTAAAAACCGAGTTCGTAAAAACGAGAATCCACTGTATTTAGAATAATCCAATTTTTTAATTAAAAATTTTTTCTCTTATTTAAGTTATCTTTATTAAAATATACTCAATGATTAAAATTATGACTATCAAATTAATGCTACTTGAGAGAGAGACTCAACCAATTGTCATAAAAAATACACTAAGACACAGTTTAAGGAACCTTCTACGAGTGTATTCATTTCATTTGTTTTGATATGAACCTCGGACAGGGCATAATAAAAAGACCACTGTGAATAACAAAATGATTTCATTACCAGGAGTTAAGTACAATCAAAGTTACTTTTCAATATAGTCACCATAAAGATTGAGACATTTGTCATAACGGTGGCATAACAAACAGAATAAATAAGTGTGATTACTCTCGTATTAAGCAATGCTAAAAATCAAGCGAGCGGCAGAGTGCGAAATAAGAGTGCTGCTGTCGATTTCGACCAACTTCGTGGTGTTTTTTTGCTGGCTGCAAATGGGAATTTCACGATTCGTGTTCAGTTTCTGTCCTATATTTTATTGTTTCACTATTTATACTTGATGAGCTTGTTTTAATGTGTTAATAGTGTAATTTGCATATGATTTGTTACGTTTAAAACAGTATTTTTACTCGTATTTTTAAAACATTTACTCGTTATATTTACTCATGCACTTACTTTATGAAGCAGATAAGCCTACTTCATTCCTTCGGTGGTTAGCAAATGTCTTGACTATCGCGGTCGTTGTAAAGATCACTAGAATTATGCCTTTTAGAGTTGGAACAGATTCGAGTTTCAATGAATTTCGTTTTAATTTTCAATGAATTTAAAACTGCAGGATTATAGAAAAAGCAAGATGCTTTGAAATAAACTGATCACACGATGCTGTTCGTATTTGGATACAAAGTCTTCGCTGGCTAAAAGTAATCCGCTGCTTCTTAATCGATTCCGATTGTATAAATATATGAAACGTGAAGTTTCTATTGGATTTCTTATTTACACATCCAAAGAGAGAACAAGTTAAAGGCATTCTGATAGTAAAAAGGCAAGCAAACTCTAGCGTTATGTAGAATCGAAACTAGGCTAGAATCGAAACTAAGCTAGAAATGATTTCTTGTTCCGCTGGTTCTCCTGAGGGGACGGGAGGGCTAATTTTTGAATTGTTCAATCTATCGAGGTGTTTTTCTTATTAAAATATTAGGATAAATCGAAAATTTTTTAATGATATATTACCCTGGATGCAAAAAAAAATATAAACTTTTCGAATTTTTTCCGTGGAGTTTACCTTTAAGAAACAGTAAATATTCAGTAAGAATAAAAAAAGAACTCATGTTTGAAAATTAATTTATAAAACTACTGTTAACGTTTCATCCTTTTCCTTGTAAGCAAATACTAAAAACCTGCGACTCACTGGTCGAAAACGCACGCAATGACATCTTGCGGGTGCGCCAGAAAACTACGCAAGTAATCTCACTTACTATTCTATTTGTTATGCCGGTGGGTAAAGTTTACCGCCAGCATGTTGAGATAGGTCTCCACGGCATCTTGAAGCTCTTCATTGATGCAGAAGTACTGTCCACCCAGACCTTTCTTCAGCTCTCGAAAAAGTCACTTGCTGCCATGGCTGGGCTGTATGCCGGTTGATCAAACACTTCCCATCGAAATTTCTCAAAAAGCTGTTGGGTTACCATAGTTGTATGCGGTCATGAATTGTCATGAATTCCAGAAGACAGCATGTCTCATCTTTTGCTCTGAATGGTTCTCTGCAGGCAACGTAATGTCTGATAATACACGTCTGCAGTGATCGTAGTCCCTGGTTCAATAAACTCCACAAGCAGCACACCTTTCCTATTCCAGAAAAATTGTAACCATGGTCTTTCTGTTGCTGAATATTTGTTTGGATTTTTTTAGATTGTTTGGATTGTTCTTTCAATTCTGGATTGTTATAAAGGATCCAAGTTTCATCTCCTTTCATGATTGATTTCAAAAACTCTTCCCCTTCATATTGTTGAGAAAGGTTAAAGCTGATACCATGCACCATTTATCAGCTTTTTGGAAATCCAACATGCACAAAAGTTTTTGGTAGCCTAGGTGTTGCGTTACAGTCGTGTACAGAGCTGAATGTGAAATCTCCAGAAAATGCACAGACAATTCACTAATGGTAAACCTCCATCTCACTCGAACCACTTGGTCAACTTGCTGAACAACATCATCAAGACTTGCATCCTTGTCCACCACCATGAACATCAGTTCGGCCATCTTTAAAAATTCTTGCACAACACCATCATTCATACCAACTGAACTATATAAACTTGGCTCATTCTGCCTCATACCGCCGGGTGGTCACTTAGTAGTGCGATTGGAGTTGAAATAAAAATACCTCTTGTATTTGCCATTTCGAAGGCGATAGTTGCACCAAATTTGATTACACATGTATAGATATTAGTGGGTTAGATTACAGCTGAACAATAAGATAATCTCGGTACAGATTCCTTGAGGGAATATTGCGCCGAACCCAAGGATAGTTGACGACTGCTGTAAGATGACAGCAGCAACCAGCACCAACAGCTTTATGTGGCCTCCGAAGCAAGAGGGATTCAAGATGAAATACTACTGGTGGCCACCCATCCAATAGCTGGCTGCGCCATCACTGCTCAGCTCCACTGTCATTTCTGATCAGCGAGGTAACCAGCTACAACCATCCCCATGTCCATAGTTTTTGTCTTATTGTGTTTCCATCATTTACAGGGTCGAGTCACATTATTATGACCACCCCCTACGTTTTTCTTTGGTGTTACCCAGCTGAGGAACCATGTCACGTGTTGGGAATTGGTTAGGTGACTATATAAGGTAGGTTTCCACTATGTTAAAAACATATCACTCACTGCTGCAATGGGTAAGAAACGTCATTTATCAGATCTGGAAAAGGGAATGATAATCGGCTTTCGGGCCAAGGGTGGCAGTATTTCGGAAACCAGTCAGTTTGTGAACTGTTCTCATGCTGTTGTAGTTAAAGTGTACCATGACTGGGAAAATGGGACCGTTCAGAATAAACAGTATGGGAACTGTGGAGCACCGCGTGCCATTGATGAGAGAGGTGAACGTCGACTGCTAAGGTGTGTGAAGGCTAACCGAAGAGCTACAGTGGACCAACTTACCACTCAAACCAACGAGGGTGCTACCAGACACGTCTCTAAAACCATAGTACAGAGGACCCTGCTACGTATGGGCCTCCGCGGCAGACGGATGGTCACCGCACCGATGCTGATGAAGGTTCATCGCCAAAAACGGCTTCAATTTGCCCAACAGTACAGAAACTGGACCACTTCTGACTGGAAAAAAGTTGCCTTCTCCAATGAGTCACGTTTTCTGCTCCACAGAAGTGACGGCCATTGGTGGGTGAGGCAAGAAACCTCTGAGAACAAACATCCTGCAACCATTGTTGGACAAATCAGCAGCCTCAAGGTGTGGGGAGTGTTCTCATGGCATTGTCTGGGCCCACTGATACCTGTGGAAGGCACTCTCAACCGATTCGGTTATTTATCCATAATTGCAGATCAAGTACACCCATACATGGTGACTGTCTTCCCAGAACGGGATGACACGGTCCAGCAAGACAATGCGAAGTGTCATACGGCTGCAATTGTTCGGGGGTGGTTTCAGGAACACGACCAAGAGTTCCAAGTACTACCCTGGCCCCCTAATTCCCCAGACCTCAACCCAATCGAGAACTTTTCGGATCACCTCGATCATCATGTGCGTTCTATGGAACCCTTCAGCTGCTATTGGATGGTTTATAGTCTACATGGCAACAGCTACCAGTAGAAACCTACCAGAATCTTACTGACTCACTCCCACGCCATCTAGCTGCTGTCCGTGCCGCTAAAGGCGGTTATTCGGGATATTAGCTGGTGGTCATACTAATGTGACTTGATTCTGTATGTTCTCGAATCACGAGTTTTTAAGCCAATTTTAGTGAAAAACATTTTTGAATTGCAAACAAAAATTAACAATAAATTGATGGTTGAGAACTGAAACTAAGCCTATATGTCATCAATATTTAATTATCTAATCTTGAAGCTAGGATGAAGCCAAATGTGAAAAAGCTGGGATGAAGATCAGTGTGGCTAAGACTGAGGTTCTGATCCTTTCAGACAGCCTGCTCAGTGTGCTTTCCATGTTAGGGGAGCCCCACTGAGACAGGTGGAGAAGTTCAAGTATCTCAGGATTGCATTCACGAGTGATGGGCAGCAGGAAAAAGAATTGGATGCTTGGATCGGTGCAGCAAGCTGTGTTAGACATGAACTGTGGTGATCCGTGGTAATGAAACATGAGCTGGGAAACAAAGCCAAGCTCTCAGTCTTCAAATCTATCTTTGTCTCCATTCTCACCTATGGTCATACGAGCCTTGGGTAATGACCGAAAGAGTGCGTACCTATGCAGTTGTTATTTTAAAATTTGTTCAGGTGCATAACAAGGATATTGTAGTATTGAAAATGTTCATCAGTTTTTATCAGTTTTACCAATGTAGAGACGAATTTTAAAAAATTAAATGGATAGTGTTTTTTAAAATAATGTAGCCGTATTCAAATAATGTAGACGATAGCCCAACAGGAGCCTTAGTTAGCACTATTGCTACATTCCTAGATGGTTCCCAACAAATAGAGAGAGAAAAAGAAAAAACAAAAAGGGGTGAGAGAAAGAAAAAAATAAAACTCCACAGAAATAAATATATGGTGCCTTTAATTACACAGAGGTATAATGTATTAAATGATCCTGAAAACAAAACAACGCCACAGCTACAATGAAATTATTGCTGTCTTTCACTATCTCACACTGCCAAGATCCTCATTCTTATAATGGTTTCATTATGGTAGATTTCAATGGCAATGTTGTTTTTTTTAATAGCTGGGAAAACTGCTAAAACAAAAAAATTTGAGCACATACAGCTATACAAGGACTCCATTGTTAAAGCAAGCTGTGTGTATTATAGCGCTTAACGGAACTTCTTTCTTCCACTACTCAGCAATAAGCACGAATCCACTTCACATGAAATCAATGGAAGTAAATAGCAACAGACGACAATTGAATGGCTTCTCAAGTTTCTAAACAAACTTAGTTTTTAAAAATAGATTACTACAATTAAAAAAAGTCTTCCAGTAAAAAAGTCTACAGTAATTAATAACCATTTCCTTAATTTATTATTTCATTTTTTTAATTAATTTGGTAATCAAACACGGGGCTGGCTTCATGTGCAACCTCGAATAATACGTTACATTGGTGAGGGGGTATGTATTGCAGTGCTGTATAATTTTAAATAAAAATAGTATTCATGGATGCTTACCTCATCTTATAAATTATTTTGAGACGAATAACTGTGCAGCAAAATTAAGGTTTTATGCTTAATAACAGTGCTCTAACTGCAATTCTTTGGCGACCGCCGCTAATGATTTTGCTTTCCCTCCTACCGCCATGTTTATTGAACTCTGCACTTCCAGAGCGCTCCGCTGCCACGCAACACTATCACTTCTACGGTGCGCTTGCGTGCAAAAAAAAGTGCACTTATAGGCTATGTGAGGTTCCCTTGTAAGTATCACATCCCATAAACAAGGATGAATCATCTAATTTAATGTTTTTTTTTATTTTAATTTATTAATTTCAATAATTCCAAATGGAAACCTAATTAAGTATTAGAACTTAATCTAATTTCCATTCTATCCATCGTCTAAAACATAACTTTTTCAGAGTTCTTAATAAAGCCTAAAAACTCCTTTATAACTAACTGTTAATAGGAAAACCTCACATCAGCAATGAGAATAAAACAACAAGAATAAACTAATAATATATTCAATAAAATGATAAAAACATTTTATATTTACATGCAAGTTAATTTATTTTTAAAATATTACTGTACTTCCGTTGCCACTCAGAATTTTGCAGGGATATTAATCAAGCATGGCAACAGCAATGTCATCATTGTTGTTTATACACTATTGTAGTAACTGTATCCTCACTAAATTATTACTGTAATTTCGCAATACCCCTGCCCCAAATTTCTTTTTTAAAGAAAAAATCGTAATTTCATTGTGTTTATTATAGGAATATTAAATAATATTTATATTTTATATGTTGTAATGTTTTCTTTTTAACTTTATTTTATTTTTCCTACATTTTATTCCAAAAATTACGGTACTTAACAATTTATAACTGAATATTAATTATCTGATTAGATGCTGGATAATGAAAAACTTATATTTTACCACCTAATATTTTTCTTTCCTGAATATTATAATAGTCTTCCTCACAAGGAAAAAGGAAAAATAATAAATAAATGTAATGAGTAATATAAAAAAGGAAGAAAATCATCTTACAAGCATTATGTTGATGAAAAATGTCAAGAGATCATGAGACATATCACTTCCTTTTGGCTGGGGAAAATTATCACGCAGATGTTGAAATGCCCAAGCAGAACACTGGAAATGGGTGCATGATATCTTCATTCCCTGTTGAAAAGTATAATCAGGAATTAAATTTTTTAACCTTTTAATTTCATTAAGGGTATTTCTGGAAAGTAACTACTCAAATTGCATTTTTCCTTGATAGGTTGTAATACAACATCTTAATCAACTGTCCTAGACAACACTTCTATCTCAAATTATAAAAAAAAAAAAAAGTTTTCACTAAGACAAGCATAAGTATTAACTAATCTTTTGTAACAAACTAAGAAGGTTACTAACTTAAATCATTATTCAAGATTATGGCACAAACTGAGAAGGTAATATGAGGCACATTCAGAAAGTAACTTCAGTTTTATAATAAAACTAAAACTACTATATATATTTTCATCACTTTTTCTTTACCAGATTTTATATATCTTTAACTATATTTTGCACATAGTTTCCAGCTTAATTTAAACACTTGTCATAGCACTCAATGAGCTTCTGCATGCTAACTGCATAATCAGATCTTTTGTTAGGGAACAAATTGAGCACCCGCATAACAGTTCAGACCTTGCATCCAGTGACTACCACCTGTTCCGGGATCTAAAGGAGTTCATCAGTTGCCTGCATTTCAGAGATGATAAAGAAGTGAAAATTGTTTGGCTTTCCTCACCAGGAGCAGAATTCTATGAAGTGAGCTTGCAGAAGCTCATTGAGCACTATGACAATCGTTTAAATAAACTTGGAAACTATGTGCAAAAATACCGTAGTTAAAGGTATATAGAATCTAGTAAAGAAAAAAAATTTGAAAATATATATACAGTCAATTCTCGTTAATAGGAAACTGGTTAATACGAAATTCCGGTTAATAAGAAGACATTTTGTGGCCCATCCCCAAGAAAGCAATTACTATGTAAAATTTTCTGCTTTATACGAACATATTTTCATTAAAATAGGGTTTATACGAAGGAAAATTTCATAATTCAAATTGCTCCATCAAATCAGAGAATGTTAGAATTGATGGAGGAAATTAAATCTTATATATTGTACATTCAGGATGTTCCTGAAGACTTATTTACATTATATTGTGAAGTCAATAGTGATTTAGAATATAGAAGGAGATGAAGCCAGAAACTGTGGACACAGATTAACAAGAACAACAGGAAACCACTATTCCACATCAGATATTTATTACGACGTATGCGCATTTCGGCAGCCAAGCTGCCTTCCTCAGTGTATACAAGAACTTGATCAGACCAGAGAAGTTCTGTTCTGATAAAGTAGAAGAATTACAGAGTCACTTATATAGTAAAAGACAGCTAGTTACAATCCAATTACAGAAATAAATGCAAGTTTAAAGTACATAAATTGAAATTACAGGTAGACAATGATCAACCAATCAGGAGTCATTGTTGTCCATGGTGCGTTTATTCTTTCCATAGGTCAGTTTGGGAATATGCAAAAGTTTTGCCAAGTCTCTCAATTGTGTCACGTCCATGGGGCCCAAGTCACTGTTTAGTAAATTAGCAGGTTCTTCACTGGTGATGGCATACGACTCCAGGAAATTCAACAGTTTCGGGTCACTTGTGCTGTAAATAATTTCAAAGTCTTCAGGATTATAGTCATGTTGGCAATCTAGGATATGATCAGCGAATCTCGATACTGCAAAATTTCCTTTCCTGATACATGCCAAATGTTCACCAATTCTTGTCTTGATTGCTCTCCGTGATTGCCCGTAGTAAACCGCATTACATTTGGCACATGGTAGTTTGTAGACTCCTGGTCTATTTTCTTGCGGAATTATATCCTTTGGGTTCTTTATCTGTTTTTTAGTTGTGTTAGAACTCCTATAGACTATAGTAAGGCCAAATTCTCTTGCGATCCTCCTCATGCCCTTATTTAGTTGTTGATTGTAGGGCAAGGCTAACACTCTTCCTGGGATGTTTCCTTTCTGTAGTGTGGTGATGTTTTCCAAGTTGATCTTGTGTTTTACTTTTTTGGAGATGCTGTTGACTATTTCTTTCTGGTAACCGTTCAATCTGGCAAATTCCTCAATTGTTTTAAGTTCATTTTCTCTGCTTTTTGCGTTCAGGGGGATGACATGCGCTCTGTATACCATATGTCTAAATGCTGCTAATTTGTGTTGATAGCTATGGTTAGAGTCATTTTTAATAAAATTTGGGACGAAATTTGCTTTCCTGTGGATGTCGTAACTTAGTTCCTCTCCTGATCTTGTTAATCTAATATCCAGAAATGGAAGGCTACCATTGGCTTCTACTTCATTAGTAAACTTAATATTTGGGCAAAGATTATTAAGGTTGGACAAAAAGGTCTCAACGTTTTCTTCTTTCGTATTAAAAATTGAAAATACATCATCCACGTATCTTAGCCAGACATTCGGAAAATATTTGAATTCTGTTAAGGCTTGGTTTTCTAATTTTCTTATGTAGATATTAGCTACAAAAGGGCTGATGCTGCTTCCCATAGGAGTACCATCGGTCATTTTGTACCATTTGTTGTTAAAGGTAAAAACATTGTTGAATAAAATAAGTCTCATGACCTTTATAACCTCACTAACAATCCCTAAGGGCCACTCATTCTCATCCACTGATTGGTAATTGGATTGTAACTAGCTGTCTTTTACTATATAAGTGACTCTGTAATTCTTCTACTTTATCAGAACAGAACTTCTCTGGTCTGATCAAGTTCTTGTATACGCTGAGGAAGGCAGCTTGGCTGCCGAAATGCGCATACGTTGTAATAAATATCTGATGTGGAATAGTGGTTTCCTGTTGTTCTTGTTAGTGATTTAGAAAAAAAAATTGTTTTAGCGCGAAAACAAACTGTTATTACAGATTTTTTTAGGAGAGATGAATAAAAATTATTTCTAACTTAAAGTACTCTATTTCCGTGCTTATTTCATAACACTTTTAGTATTGTTGGTTTATACGAAATACGAATAATACGAAAAATTTTCTTGGTCCCCACGATTTCGTATTAACGAGAATTGACTGTAGTTGTTTTATTACTTTCTGAATATGCCTTGTATATAGACACAAACATGTCTGTTTCGATGATAAAATACCGAAATCAGGAAGGCAAGCCTACCAATAATACAGTAGCATTAGTATTAGCTTCTCCACATATAATTTTTTCTCTGTAATTTTGAACTTTAGAAATTACATATCGGGACCATAAAAATATCGCACTCAGCATTCATTTGTGTTGCCACAAGTCTTAAGCCCATGAACATTAGTAATTAAGATCCAATTGTAAGAATCCTAACTGTGCCTACACTTTATGAGCTTACAAGTAGAGTTCATCTAGCCATTTAGATATATGTATTTGAAAAATGGGAAGAAGGAAAAAAAAAAAAATTAATGGCACAGATAAACTTACAAATAGCTATAAATCTCATCACACACAGCAGTTATTAATACAGACTGGGAAACTGTATCTCAACTTGGCACCCAGTGACCTTCTTTTAACTCCCTTCAACCCTGAAACAAGATCTCTTAAGAACTCCAAAACATTTTTATGAAACTGCAATAACCCCAATTTTAGTAATCACCTGAAAGATGTGACCTTTCTCATCTAAGTAATTAATTTATGTCTAATCAAGCTGAAGTTGTTACACAATACTGAAAATAAATGTTTTATCTGCTTTACCTACATGCAATATCCCAGTGGGATGAACAGTTTTATATTAAACTGAACTTAAAAGTTTATTTTTACATAATAAGAAAATAAAAATGAATTTAAATCTTATACAACAATCGGTGAGTACCTCAGATGTCTGTCTTCTATCCATGGCTCCTAATTCAGAATGTAATGATCCAATGTTATACAGTATGCAAGCCTGTTCATATGTTATGTCTGTTATATTGAAAACCATTCCAGAGTAAATGTCACTCCTTTAAAAAAAAAAAAAAAAAAAAAAAGTAATTTAGAAAATGTGGCTAATAACAATAACAGAATCATAGTAACATACTAAAGGTCAACTAATACATTAACATACGACATATTTTTTGATGATAGTTTTAAGGGTAGTTTTTGAGAAATATCTTCAAAAACACGAATTACTGTAGTTCAGGTGGGTAATCTGCGCCTTTTGCGGACTGGTATTTTTGCCTATTGTATTGAAAAAAATTGTTTTTCTATCAGAGCAGTAGAGTGGTCCATTTTACAGTTTTGTTTTAATAAGTTTGATGTTTATTATTTTGCTGCTCCATGATATTTAATTTGAAAAAAAAATTGACATTGTCACTTTACATGACACATTTGGCATTCTGACTTCACTGTCAACTTCAGCTGGTTTAATTGCTATAAATATTGGATTGTTTCATAATTATTGGCAGATTCCGATACAAATAAAAAAATAAAATAAAACAGCAGTACCAGACAAAGAAATACAGTAGAACCTCATTAATACAAATCTCAAGAGACCAAAAGTTTGGTGTGTATTATTCGATAATGAAAGGTAACCCCCGATGGTGCAGTGTTATGAATCAAGCCTCACACCAGAATGATAAAAATTGTGAAAAGATCTGTAGGAACACCATGCTATACAGGTTGGATGACTACATTTCATCTAAAATAGACAGCATATACTTATCTCTCTTTACATTCATCATCACTCTCTGCTTGTTCTTCAGCGAATTATGTGGTGAATAGTGCATATTCTGATCAATGTGCATGGAAATGCCTGGTTTATATAAATGCTGAAAACCATTCAGAAATTTCCAGATAACAAATCCATGACTCATTGCTCGTTTATATAGAGAGAACCAATCAGAGAATTCCAGATGACAAATCTGTGTCTCCTTCGTTCAGGCTAATAACCAATCAATTACACTATTTGATCACAAATATCCGGACACATGCACGTTTGCGCTCTAGCCACGATTTCATGGAAATCAATAGGGCGTTGCACATCCCTTTGCCCAAATCACAGCTTCCACCCTTCGGGGAAGACTTTCCACCAAATGTTGGTAGGTACTTTCCAGAATGTTCCTCCATTCCTCCCGAAGAGCGAGAATCAGTTCAGGTACAGAAGTTGGCCGATGTGATCTGGCCCGCAAGCGTCTTTCCAATTCATCCCACAGACTCTCTATAGGATTGAGGTCGGGACTTTGTGCCGGCCAACCCATTTCTTCGACCCCTGAGTCCACAAACCACTGCTGTACACGCCTCGCTTTGTGGCACGGAGCATTGTCGTGTTGGTAGAGAAATGGCCTGTTTCCGAAAAATTGCCACAACGTTGGAAGTGCACAGTTGTCCAAAACATTCAGATAACGGTCGGAGTTCATGATTCCTTGCACAGGAACGAGCTGGCCCAGTCCGTACCATGAAAATGAGCCCCACACCATGACTCCTCCTCCTCCGAACTTGACTGTGGGCTCTGTGCACTCAGGTAAGAAGCGTTCTCCAGGTATGCGCCAAACCCAAACTCGTCCATCGGATTGCCAGAGTGTGTAGCGAGATTCGTCTGTCCACATTACACGTTTCCATTGGTCCATTGTCCAGTTTCTGTGGGCTTTGCACCACTCCAGACGTCGCTTGGTGTTGACCCTGCTGATGTGGGGCTTGTGGGAGCAGCACGGCCATGGAATCCCATCGTGTGCAGTTCCCGACGAACTGTCATGGTACTGGCATCATTTGCAGAGGCGTTTCGAAACTCTGTGGCAATTTTTTCCGCCGAGGACTTCCGGTTGCTGCGGGTGACACGACGAAGCACTCGACGATCTCTGTCCGTTAGTTTCTTGGGTCTACCGGTTCGTTGTTGAACTGTTGTTGATCCCCGGGTCTTCCATTTCATAATGACATCGCCTACTGTTGACTTGGGTATCTGAAGAAGGCTGGAAATGTCACGCACGGACTTGCCGCATAGGTGACATCCAACAATGGTTCCACGTTGGAACTCACTGAGCTCTGCCGAACGACCCATTCTTGCCAATGTCCAAGCAGAGTTGTGTCTGAAGGTGTGGGAAGCTATTTAAATGATGTGCAAGTCATTATCATGTGACATTGGGCCAATCGATGATCTGTGAGGGGTGTCCGGATATTTTTGATCATTTAGTGTATTTGCAACAATAAAAATAACTCATTTTTGGTATGAATTTCTTCATTTTATTCGTATTATCTGGAATTAGTTTTTTAAAAAAAGTCATATTAAACAACTAATTTTGTATAGAAATTGAAGTCACAAGGTCGGGACCGGAGAAAAAAAATGTATTAAGCAATAATTCGTATTAACCGGACTCATAATACGGGGTTCTACTGTATTCGTTAATTTCAGAAAAATACCTGCCCTCCACAGCATTTCACTGCACTCAATGAGTAATTTCATTGCAAATTGCCATAATGGCAGTAGTTGGCATTACAGTTGTCTAAGAAATCGCAGACTGCATCAATCACAGCATCCTGGTCAATGAACCATTTGTCCCTCAAGAAATGTTCCAAAAGCCAAAACTGGGAAATATATTACAAGGTAAAGAAGAACCTTGTATTACAAGGCAATGATTTTCTGCATGCTTCCAATAGATACATGTGGTCATCCTGCTGTTTGATGAGTTCATGCGAAACCCAGACATACATTTTTTTAACTTTGCCCATAGTTTTCAGGTGTCTGTGAACTGTTGCTGGAAATAATGAGAAGGCTGGCACAGAGATCATGTATCATAAAAGTTCGTTATATTTTGAGTTTCTGCCTTAACTGTACTGTGTCAAACACAAACAGATAACCAGCTCCTAACTTATGAGCAAAGTTAACATCACAGGCATGAACTTTGAAAATCATCTATGGACAGTTCTTTCGCTCAAAAGTTTTATTGACTATCACAACAGTTTTCAAATAAATAAAATCCATGTTTAAATTTGTGCAAAATCATTTATCTCCATTGCATTGGTCCATCTTGCCAGAAACTACTTTGATCTGATTGAAATAATTTATTCAGCACTTGGACTGAACTCTTGAATTGGGTTGGTAGTTAATATGATACAGCTTTTTCACACTGCTTTCGTACTTTTTCATGAACATTTAGTACATTTTCACAAACATTTAGTGCATTTTCATAAACATTTAGTACTTTTTCACAATCATTTCGTACTTTTTCACAAACATTGAGTACTTTTTCACAAATATTTAGTACGATTTCATAAACATTTAATTCATATTTATAATAAAGGATCTAAATTTATAGACAATGATCAATTTTTTTATGCATTTACATAAGTAAACAAGTATTGAAGCAGATTTTACATTATCGCTGGATCCATTAGCCAATCAGAAGCGCTTACACGAAACTTTTACGGCTACATTTTGTGTCAGCGCTTCTGATTGGTTAATAGATGCAGCCATAAACGTAGCTAAAAAAAAGTTACTTCAATATTTGCTTACATATCTTTTCCGTATCTTTTCAGTTTTCTACTTCAACTATCAGTCGTTTGCTGCTTCCATCGAGGTCTAATACAAATTAAACCTAATCCGTTGGAGTATTAAATCTCGACGGCTGCTTAACATCTTCATTCGTGATTACATCATAATTTACTGGAAGCCATAGATAGTCTGTTGGCGAGGCTGACGAGTTCTCGACGTGATCAAGACCTCGCATTCTCTCGTGTTACACGGAAAATTCTCTGACTGAGGTCTAAAACCCTCACCGATGAGAAGAGTTAGTGAGAATTTCTAACTTTTTACACAGTCTTTTTCTCGGCTAGGACCAGAGACAAAGTTGCTTTCTCTTCTAGTTAGGACTAACCGACTAGGCATAGGAGCACTAACTGCAGTTGCGTTTTCGACCGCGTTAAAATGATGTCACAGTTTTCTCACCAGTTACATTTTCTGGCCTCAGCCTCTGATTCACGAGTGAATGATTGTCTATAATTGATCATTGTCTGTAATTGTTCTGTAAATTTAGACCGTTTATTATAAATATGAATTAAATATTTGTGAAATCGCACTAAATGTTTGTGAAAATGTACTAAATGTTCGTGAAAATGTACTAAATGTTCGTGAAAAAGTACGAAAGCAATGTGAAAAAGCTGTAATTTATGCATAGTAGCTACACCACCTAGACAGAAGGCCTGATAACGGATGCGTCATACATTGTTACAATAATAAGCCCTACATTTAGTCGACTAATGATGATGTAACAATGTATGACGTTTTTGTTATCAGGCCTCCTGTCTAGGTGGTGTTGGTAGTAGCCAGCTTGGCGAAAACGGCCAATAATTATGAAACAATCCAATAGTTTAGTCGCAATTACAATGCAGATATCTTTTAACTATACTTGGTTCCAATAAATGGATAATTAATTTCATTTAGTCAGACAGCTGACAACACCATGCCAACTCCGTAGCAGAGACCACTAAGAGTGAAGCTGTCAAGTAACTGATTCAAACCCTGCTGTGGCATGGAGGCTTGAAATTTCTCTCTCTTAACATGTAGAGGCAATTTAACTCTCTCAAGTAAAATTAACAGTAATGAAATTTACTGGCTCCTAACCTCCTAATTGGACACAGGCCCATCAAAAGTACCGTGGAGAGATACAGCATCATAGGAGTACAAATTTTATATACACAAATAATTTGTTAATGTAGCAAATAAAGGGTAGTTCATAAATTAAGTAATGTTTAAAAGGGGGGAGAGGGGTTTTGGACAGTGTTATCCGCTGTGACGGAGGGTTGGGAAGGGGGGGGTAAGTCTCGTGTTCCGTGACACTATTTCTGAGATTTATTTGTAATTTATGGGATGGTTTAAAATTATGAAACCCCAAACCAAGAGATCAAGTTAGCAAAAGAGTTCATGTTACATGGGCCTGAGTTACAAACCCTACCATGCGACCTGTTGGCGACCAGTCAGACTTTAATGAAACACTGGATATGCTCGAAAAACTTTTTGAGATTTAATCTTTACTAGGAAGACATAGTGCACACAAAGTAATTTAGATTATCTTATAAAGAAATGAACATATCCTTTTTTCACTACCGTATTTACCCAAATACTTTTTTTTTTAGCAAAAGGTCTCGCTTTCGTATTGCAGAAAAGCATTATTTTTGCAGTTTCCTATCAACCGCTATAAGAAAACACCTTACAATAGTTTAGAAGGTGGAACTATAGATGTGGATGGCGAAATGTTTATTTGTTATTTTTATGTGCATTTTTTTTGTATTGTCATCCCGATTCCTGGGTTGGAAATGTTGATGCTTTAGGTCTACGCCCGCTGATGAAAGTACGATGTTGACTGCCTGTTACACAATTAGGTGAATGGATCAAAATCGCATGGAATGGTATTTCCAATTAATCTATCGCTAAAGCTATCAAAAAATGTTGCGTTTCTCATAATATGGACAACACTGAAGACGACATTTTATGGGAAGAAAAAAAAGAGGAGGTAAAATCTTCAAGTGATAAAGAAAGTGAATAACAAAATAACATTTCATTCTTTTATTAATTTTTTTTAATTTATAGTATTTAGTTTTGTAAATAAATTCCATTTTGAAATGCATGTGTTATGTATCACTTGATTACATTTGCTCTATACAGGGTGATTCTAAAATGGTGAATGAAAAGTACCTAGCGATGTTCTGTGGGTCAAAATGAACATAAAAGTTCCTCATGCAAAACGTCGAAATCTCAACCCTTATACCCTTAAACACCCAGCGAAGTTTGTTAAAAACTCGCGAAGTTTCGTCATCATCCCAAGAAATGAGCAGGCTGGGTCCATTTAAGTGTTTCATTAAAGTTTCGAAAATACCCCCCCTCCCCATTAAGATGTGCTTATTGGGATATTTAAATACAAGGTAGTGGAGGAAAGTATTTGACTACCACTTGTTAGGCAGATGTTGAGGCACATATTGGGAACTCATTCTTTCGATCGTGCAAGGTCTTACACAAATGCAGAATACAGTGACATGCACTTAATTTTTGGAGCAAGTAATGGTAATGCTCACGCAGCGGCTGGACAATATTGACAGCATTTCCCACATTGCTGCCATCCAGAGTATGGTGTTTTTCTATGACGTGATCGTAATCTGAGGGAATTTGGAACTGTTCATCCTCCTTCAAGCGACATTGGGCGTTCTTGACAGTGTGGCCGAGGACCCTTCGATGAGTACCCACACAGTAGCTCGTGGGTTAGGCATAAAGAAAGATTGATTTTCTTCGGAATGCTGATGAAATATGGCCAAATTTCGCAAGGTTTTAACAAACTTTGCAAGGTATAAGGGTTGAGATTTTGACATTTATGTTCATTTTGACCCACAGAACAGTGCTAGGTACGTTTGTTTCATCATTTTAGGTTACACTGGCGTGGCCACGTCTATTCATTGAAAGGAAGAAATCATGCGGATTTAATAACCTTCAGTACACTGAAAAAAAATAGAGATTGGTTTAAATTTGAGAAAAATGACCAAAAATAAATGGGGAGGGAGCTTAAATTCGATGCCAGCATCTATTCAGGTAAATACATTGTTAATTTGTAATTTTTTTTTTTATTATTGAACATGTATACAGAGTGTATCTAAACCCGTCACAAACTTCTGGTAGTGATTCCTCACAGCGAGATGAAACCAAAAGTTAATATAAACATTGTTCAAATAACGAACCGTTTATGAGATTTCCACAGGTAAAAGTGAGATTTCTGCAGCTGGTTTTGGTACTCTGTGGATGGCAGGTGGCATGCGGAGAAGCTACAACAAATTCTTGAAATAGTGTCCCATTTATTAGTTATTAACAGGTGTGCCTGTTGCTAATAACTTCAAGTGTACCTAACCATTCAGGGGAATCACCATCTCGCTGCAGAAACTTTGACATTTGTTGTAGCTTCTTTTAACTGCGGAAATCTCATAAACGGTTCGTTATCTGAATGATGTTTATATGAACTTTTGTTTTCATCTCACTGTGGGGAATCACCACCAGAAGTTTGTGACAGGGGTTTAGATACACCCTGTATAATGACCACTTTCACTTGGTCCTGTGGATGATCGTCATATACAGGTTTTACTGTATATGCAAACGCTTGTCCACTGAAACAAACGCACTTCTCAACTTCTGCCCAGAAACAGAAAGCTTGTTTTTTCCCAGTAATCTGCAGTGCCCTCGGCCTAAGCTTTACATTTCAGGGTGTCCATAGCATGTTCATTGATTTTTTTAACATGTAAATAATAGTTTTCGTGCTTAAAGAAGGTGAATTTTTCAAAATCATTGAGTTGTAAACACAAAATTTGTAATGTAGAATATTAATAATTTTTTTTAATAATAATTTTTTTAATCTGTTATTTGAAAATCAAAGGCTTACCACATGAAAGCAACACAAGCTGCTCCATCATCTGTCATTGGAAAGCGTTTCTGGAGTAAATAAAGTTGTGAATAATACCGTTTCAATGTGCTGCAACCTGTATAATCCCGGGGAACGCGAATTGCTGCCTGCAAGCAAAACATAATTTAAGAAGAAGAAAAAAATAGGAGAGAGAAAAAAATAGAACAAAATTAAAAACATGCTATTGAAAATAAACGTTAAGTCAAAAAATTTCAGCTTTAAATTTCACAGTTAACTCGGAAACTTACGACACGTAAGGCTTCTAAATCCTTAATTTCTTTAGAATATGACTCGGGATCTTCGTGATAGTGGTCGCGAATGTACTAAAAACGAGGCGAGAAAATATTTAATTTTAATATTTAATGTTGTAGTCGGAAAACTGCTCACGTAAATCGACAACACCCAAATTTACATTAACGTAATTAAGGTCGATCGGAACATTTCCGCGATTTCATTTTTAAAATCAATAAAATAGAATTTAAAATGTCATTGGATATATGTCATGTGAGCATAGTTCATTAAAAGTCATTCATTAATGATATTGATATAGAAAAAACAAGAAAAAAATGTTTTTCATGTATTTGATGACGGACTACATTGAGCAAGTAAGTAGATTAAGTTTTTAAACTTCAATGTGAATTCTGACTGCATTCAATACACTAAAAACTGATCGGCTTTCATTTTATAAAGCAGAAATTTACCTTTTTTAATTGTGGGCCAAATTCTGTATTCTCTGGGCTAACTTTTAGCTCCACAGAGAGCATCGGCAACCTAGGTACCGCTTCCATGTTTGTTAGATTCCATGACATCACCTCATGTGACGGGTGACGTCGCCTCCGTGCGCAATTCTTCCTAATGCCAGCTTCGTCTTCTCATCGTTGTAGGCCACTGCTGTACATGACGCGCGACAACTATGGCTCGGGCAAGAACATCACCAAAAGAACATAACAATTAGAGAGTGCTTTTCCGATGAAGTTTTGTGAACTGAATGCGAAAGACGGCTTTGTATTCGCCCCGCCGTAATCCTGATTTTAACGAGGGAACACTTTGGTCAAGAGCAAGAGTACATGAAGGGAATTTATGTAAATTCCCGATGCCGGAGATAATAAAATGCTCGAGTTAAACATCCATAAAAAGCAATAAAAAGTAAAAACTAAACGAGGCAATGAAACTGTAACAAAAATTTTTATAAACACATTTGAAACAAAATGATAAATAATCTATCTATATATAAAGAAGGATGTTTGTTTGTTTGTGGGTGGGTTTGTTTCTTATACAAATCTACAGTTTGATTCCGATCATGATGAAATTTTGCATACTTGACCGTCAAAGCATGAGGAAGGTCTAGCTCAGATTTCGAAAAAATAATAATTATCGATAATAAATCGATATTCTTAATGAGGGCAGGGCATATTAATAAGAAGTATCTCATGACCAACAATGCAATGAAAAGTTTGTGCAACAATAGGTATCAACAGGGATGGATGAATGGGGGTATCATCTGTTCTTGGTATCAATAATGATATCAACGCGCAATGCACCAACACTATGCAGGAATCAACAATATACACTACCCTATCAAAAGTCATGGGACAACCCTGATTTGAATGAAAATGTGACATTCCTTTGCAATTTCACTGTTGGCTTTCTTCTCAGCACTACATAACAGAGAGTATGATATTATGAGATGATGCTTGCGTGAATGCTGTAAGAATGTCTCAAAGAAAAGAGCTTTCAGACTTCCAAAGAGGTACAATTGTTGGGTGACATCTCGCAGGCGAAACTATTAGAGAGACGACATTGGACTCTGGATCAATGGCGAATGGTTGAATGGAGTGATGAGTCCCGCTACACCATCTGGCAATCGGGTGGACGGATTTGTGTATGGCGAACGTTATCTGCCAAGCGGTGTTGTGCCCACGGTGAAGTTCGGCAGAGGGTCAGTGATGGTGTGGGGGTGCTCTTGCTGATATGGGTTGGGTGCAATCGCTTCTGTAGACGGACATCTAAACGCAGAGCGTTACCAAGACATTCTGGACAACGCAGCACTCCCATTCTCTGGCAGCACTTTGGAGTAATAAAGGAGGTCATGATCGTGCAGACGGCCGGATAAACGTACAGACCAAGCGTGCATTCTTATAAGCAGTGCTGCCGCCAGGAGAAAACAAAATCACCCTCTGCTTCCTTGCAATTACCCTACATTACCCTACCCTGCCATTGCCTGGGGAAAGAATGCGAAACCTGTTTTTTTTTTCCTTATTATTTTGTCACAAAACTGAACCTTCACTTTGAAGCATGATATTTGCATCTGTAATCCCCCAAGAATATACCACAGAAAATTCAAATAAGCCTTTGTTTCAAAGGTTATTATTAGCGTTTCGGTAGTCTTTGATGGATCATCAAAAATAATTTCTGTAAAATAAGCAACTAAAGGAGTGGTTCCCCAACTTTTTCACAAAGATCTGAGTAGCGCGAACCACTTATAAATATACAAACATATATGCACAATACAATAATTTGCCATATAGAAAAACTTTGACGAACCCCCGGAAAGATGCTGCGAACCCCAGTTTAGGAAACACTGAACTAAAGCATCGTATTGTTCTAGAACTCTGTTCACACACTTCTCTAAGCTAAGCCACCTTGTCTGAGCAGGGGCTAAGATTGCATACTCCTCCACATGATAAAACTCTTGAAATTCGCGGAAAATCACCTTTCTCCGATAGCTTCGGTGAAAGTGCGCAAAAACATTGACCGTGGCAATTTTTCACATGCCTTTGAAGAGCATAGATTTAATGAATGGCAAGAACATTTAACAAGAGCGATATCTAGTAGTTCTTTTTTTTTTTTAGAATGGAAAAAACAGAGCGCTGTCTTCCTGTCATTACATTGCAGGTGTCGGAATAGGAATTAAGTAGTTAAAAAGAATATTGCGTCTAGAAAGATAATCTTTAAGACAGCGCATTAGACATTATACAGAAATATTGTTGCTGTTTCTTTCAATGGTTTATTAAAACACGTCACAACAAAACCACATTGTTTGACTGATGACACAATGATTAGTGAAATTTGCATTAAAAAGAATACTGTTCAATACCTTATTGAAACAAAGTGCAATTATTTGTTTTAGGAGTAATAAAGCTCTATTCTTCGTTCTGCTGCATCCTATAGATGCAGCAATGTTTGAATCCGTAAAAACATTGACCATGCTGCACAGTCCATTCGATTCTGCAATCAGTAATCAATGATGCGTCATGCCCAGAATGGGGAAGTTGCATGGAATTTTTTTTACAAATTAAAGCACTGTTTCATACAGATCGTGTTATGCTGAATACGAAATCGTTGTTAAATTTATTCGAAATATTAAAGAAACCTATTAAAATTAGCGCTAAAAACGTGAAACCACGCTTCCCAACGAAAACGATATCTGACGTCACTTTCCATCAAACGCAATGGTTTTATGTGTACGTGAAGCTCGATCTGATTATTAACCATTGTCGATGATAGTGAGGAGCAGGCAAGTGACATCATATTACTCACTGGCTATGACGTATCGTTTTCTTGTGGTGTCAACTTTAACATTTTTTAAAAAAATAACTGTAATTTTTTTTCACAAACGAATTACACTTCCTTGATATTGATAACGAATACTATTGAAAACAATAATTCAAAATTTTCATGCAACTTCCCCATTAGAGTTACTATATTTATCCCAGCTATACCCAAAATGATTGTGATAATGGTGCGTTGTACTGGGTCCCGATTGAGTAGAATTTGTGCTCTTAGAAGTAGCGATTAATTTCGTATGTGACGCTAGATATAAACAAAATTTCACTCTATACCTGAATTACCCTATTATTACCCTACAGTAGTGCTGCGCGATGTCGATGTTGAACATCGTCACATCGATGTTTTTCCTGCTACTGCATTATCGATGTTGTTAATTGTGGAAACAGTACCAAACTGACAAAGAAATAAAATGTGTCGCCAGATCATTTTTGTGTATTCCGGCTACTTCAGTTGCCTCCGAAAGGCTTTTTTCGAAGGCTGGAACATTGATATCAACAAAAAGGAATGCAATAAGCCGAAAAAATGTAAATTTTGCTTTGTTTTTAAACAAAAACTTAACTTAAAATGACTTTTAAATTGATGAAATGTGTAAATTTTGTTTAATTTTTAAACAAAAATACAAGTTAAAATAAACGAAATTTGAGACAAATTAGCTAGGAAGTATTATTTCATAAAATAAACACTGCACTTGAAGTTTTTTTAACATATCTTATATCGATTCCAAAAT
Source organism: Rhysida immarginata (assembly GCA_023313115.1). NCBI lineage: Eukaryota > Metazoa > Arthropoda > Chilopoda > Scolopendromorpha > Scolopendridae > Rhysida > Rhysida immarginata. Next base: position 13,086 of record JAHWFO010074327.1, on the reverse strand, counting down.
CGATTTAACATCGAATGTTTTTGGAAACATCGATGTGTTTGAACATCGAATGTTTTCTGCAAATCGCGCAGCACTACCCTACAGAGACTACTACCTGATCTTTACCCTACGAAATCATAAATTACCCTAACAAACGGCAGCGCTGCTTACAAGTAGTTTTTTGCTAAGCTAGAAATTGATTTTGGAAAACGAAGTCACATAGACCACCTTTTAAGTTAACCAAAAGAACAATAGTGGTTAAACATAATTTCAAGCCTAATTTCTAATTTTTGATTTCTTATATGCTCTGCAAAGCAGAGCTCAAAAAAATTCATCTATATACTCATTGTGTTGCTTCCCTCCACGGCAATCTTTAGTAAAAGGCGAAAAATTGGCACGTAATATTGAAGGGAAGCCAAAGTAAAGATACTTAACACGACTAAAAAATGAGGTAGTAGATCTCCACAATCTCTGCATTATGAATGGGGCGTTGATATATCAAAACAAATTATTAAAAACAAACGAGGGATTATGTCAAATTTTTACATACAATAAAAACCAGCAAAGTAATTTCGACTTGTGTATATAATTATTTATAAAAGAAAATTATTCTCGGTTTATATACGTAAAATTTATTTTTATTTATCTATCCGCGCTAGATTTGACGGCCCAGGTTCAAATCCGGCTATTATGATATCTTCTTGTTTAAAATTAATTTCATAGTTTAGTTTATTTATTTATTTAGTTAGTTACCTTATCAGTGGAAATTTGGACATCATTTGAACATCATCTAGGCCCCAAAATTGGAATTACTGTGGCCAGTAATTCTCTAGACTATCACCTTCTCTAGACCCCAAATTTGGACATCATCTGACTAACCTATCTAGAGCCCAAAATTGGAATTACTGTAGACTGAAAAGTGACTTTTTTCATCATCATTATACAGGGTGATTGCAAAAGAACTTCACACTTTTAAAAATTTATTTATAGACAGACTACATACGGATTCTTAAAGAAAAACTCTTGAAGTTTATTGTGACACAGTTAAAGATGTTCAATATGCCCCCCTGTCATGACACGGCATACATCAATGCGGTAGTCGAATTCGTCCCAAACCCGCATTAACATGTCTCCATCAATCCCACGTACCGCTACCGTAATGCATTCTTTCAGCTCGTCTAGGTCACGGGGAAGGAGTAGGGTGAAGACGTGGAAGAACACATAATTAATCTCATGTGTCTGTGATTTCGTCATTTCGTCAATTCTTCAAGTTCATCCAAATACGTCATTTCTCCAAATTCATCAGAAATTACATTGGTGACTTTTATTTTATTTTATTTTATTTAACTCATTATTAAAATAAAAAGGAGATTTAATTATTGATTCAATGATTACAAACCACTCCTTCTCTTAAAGAGTGTTGTCCAAGAAGATATTAACACTCGACGGATAGTTAAACGGCTTGGAGGATCCTTCTGAAACCAATGCTGAAATTTTTGTCTTACTACTGAGGGTGACCCAAACACTTCCATTCAAGCTGCTACCTTCCTTCCCTCTTCCAAAGTAAGTCGGGTGGCCATATTTAGTCTGCAACAATAAAAAATTAAAAATGATGCAGTACCATATGAGTGGTAACATGTTTTTGGACAATCCTGTATAATAGTAAAATAAGGGATAATTATTAAAACCAAGAAAAATTGAACAATAAATCTACAAAGAAATTGTGGATACAATAGCACATTCAGGATAGGACACTCATTTATTCCTGGCGGATAGTGATAGTGCGTAAAGAAAAAAGCAAACTCTTTAGCCACAACAGCATAAATACAAAATAAAACCGTCAAAATATACAATAATCTTTGTCTACTGAAAGATGGAAGCCTTGCTTCCGAAATGCGTATTTAGGTATTTTGTTTCTTTACTTTTACAATTATTGTAAATTTTTATTTAAGTTGAAAATGGAAAGTAGAATTATTCTAAATTGATGATATTTTCTAAATATTAAGAATTACAGATGGAATGTACTTTAAGTTCGATGAAAGTACATTTGACCACTCGGATGTAAAAACGCACGATGACTTCTTGTAGATCCAAACGTTGGAGATTTTTTCTGGAGGAATTCTGCACAGAGTTGGCCTTCGATCACCTCACGTCCAGATGATAATAGTCTCTTAGACGAATGTGGTGGTAAAATGACTATTATGTAGATGCCAAACGTTGGAGACTCTTCCTAGATGAATTCCGTACAGATGTTAACTTTCGATGATTTTATGTCCAGATGATTTCATTTCCTAGGAAGAGTTTCATGAAATGATCGAACGTTAACATCTGTACGGAATTCATCTAGGAAGCGTCTCCAATGTTTGGCATCTACATAATAGTCATCTTATCACCAAATTTGACTAAGAGTCTAATAGTGTGTTATCGTCCGAACGTGAGGTCATCAAAAGTCAACATCTATGCAGAATTCTTCTAGAAAGTTTCCAATGTTTGGATCTACAAGAAGTCATCGTGAATTTTTACATAGAGTGGTCAAATTTACTTTCATCGAACTTAAAGTACATTCCATCTGTACATTCTTATTATTTGGAAAATATCATATCATCAATTTTAGGTAATTTTTATTGTTTTATTTTGTATTTATGGTGTTGTGGCTAGAGAGTCTTTTCTTTATGCACTATTTGAAGCAACTTGAACGATTAAAATGCCTGCATGAGCCCCAGATAGCGAGTCTTGTGGCTCTGCGAAAATGTATTGAAAGGAGTTTATTATTAAAGTAATGCAAAAGGTCTAAAAAGTTCGACTATATCTATAGGTAAACCGGCGTTGATCGCGATTGCTCATGTTTGGCCTGGTTTTTGTTTACTCTAATTAAGTATTATTTTGGACACTAAGCTTGTATAACGAAAAAGATGAGGTACGTAAAATTACTATTATATCACCTGATATGAGCAGTTGTGTAGAGCATCGGTCTTACTTTGTATACTACTGTTTATAAAAATCGCAACACCCTGATGGAATGGTCTAATCCATATGCAATTTGCAATATTTGCATACAATGGGTCAGAGTATAAATGATTAGATTTTCAGAGTAATTGCTTGAAAGAACACCATGCCTCGACGACGACGAAGGGTACCATATCAACAGCTGACAGACTTTGAAAGAGGACGCATAATTGGTCTGCGTGAAGCGGGATGGTCGTATCATGACATTGCTGCTCGTGTAGGACGTAATGCAACGACAATTATGCGGAGCGAAGAGAACAGGGCACATCGAAGACCAGGCTCAGGAAGACCCAGCACGACGACACCGCGAGATGACAGACACCTCTATCGCATGTGTGTAGCAGATCGTACAGCCACTTCCACAGTGTTAGCACAACAGTGGGGTGCTACAGTAGGCAGGACAATGTCTGCTAGCACTGTACGACGCCGTTTGATTTCCAGAGGATTGATGGCACGAGTACCATTGTTGCGGATTCCTTTGACTCAAAACCATGGCTCGTCAGACTCCTGCAGCAGCAACTGTGGATGAACTGTATACCCGTGTAGACAGAGCATGGCAGAACATTCCCGAGGCCCTTATTCAGAGCTTGTTTGACTCAATGCTACGACGTTTAGAGGCTGTAATTGCATCCCACGGTGGTTTCACCCGATACTAATATGACAATAAAACGCATTGTATTGACCTGAAAATCTAATGGTTTCTTTTCTGACCCATGATATGCAAATGCTCCAAATTTAATGCAGATTGGGCTATTCCATCAGGGTGTTGCGATTTTTATAAACAGTAGTGTAGATACGGCGTTATGCTTAGTTCACTCTAGAGTTCTAGACAGTAATTTAGCCAACTCTGATTTTCATCGTTCCCACTTGGAACAAAGTTTTCTCAAAATTATGTGATGTTTTACCAGACTCCAGGAAAGGGGAAGGACTGGACAGAGTCTAGGAATGGGCAGGACTTTGGACTTGTGACATCATGCTGACATCAAGTTGTCGAACTCTCTTCTACAACTATAAATGGTCGAAAAGTCGCCATCTGGATTCGAGTTGTAGAAAACTCGTTTCAAGTTTAACGCAAAACTTTCTAAAAGTAGGCGGGTTTTCTAGAACTTTGATTCAGGTGTGAACTAGGCATTAGTCATCTTCATCTTCATGAATAGTTCACTTGGTGGTAAACGAGTATTTTAGTATGCCAAGGCTCACTGGCATCTTAAGCCCAAGCCTTATAGTCTAGCGGGCTTAAGATGCCAGATTTCAGTATGGCGGTCCGGATAGCCAACTTTTTAGCGACGGATAAATCAGAATTTGCATAAGAAACTATAGAGAATGTATATGCTGCTAGTGCGTTAACATTTTGTTACGTTTAATCTTTATTTTCCGTATGTATTAACGAATTCTGAATTAGTATGAGCTAAATGAAAAGAGACCTTGCAGTACAACATTGTAGTTTAAAACCAACTGGTTTCGGCATTTAATTAAGACCCTGATGAAGGCGAGATTAAATGCCTAAACTAGCTGGTTTTAAACTACAATGTTGTACTGCAAGGTCTCTTTTCATTTTGTTTTTAAACACGGTACAGAGAACAACATCCTCATAGATTAGTATGAGCTACTTGGTCATATAGTAAAATACTCATTTACCCACTTTGTCAAATGTAAAAAGTATTATTTCTATCTTGTCACATATTATTACATCAATTTTATAACTGTTACTCTTACTGATGAAACGCGATATTTCTTCAACAGCTGTTCAAAAGTTTAATTTGTCTCTGTAACTTAAATTTCTAATAAAATAAATTGGGACGCTATACCGCTTTGAACATCACTGAGGGGAGGAGGGCTCGAGAAATAGGGTTACGTATTTTTGTGGAGGGGGGGAGAGACGTTAAAAATTAGCCATTTCTGCGTTACGTAATTATGGACGACCCCAAAGGGGCTATTATCTCTTAACTTTATGTTTTCGAAAGTAGACAGAGAGAAAGTAGACAAAGTAGACTTCGTGGTCCAGGGAAAATATTTATTTATACTCCTCAAATAACATTTAAACGTCGTGGATAGGGGAATTTTTGTTATAGTCTTCTCTTGCAAGGAAACTGCGCCATGGGTTGGAACTGGCTGCTCAAAATTTGCTCATGATTGTTCTAAATAAACCTAGCTGATTAATCCTGCCGTACTCCATCATGCGTCACGGTAGTCCGAATCATTCTTCAGATCCCTCCCCTAACAACTCGTATGGTGAGTTCCCATGGGAATTCCTCAGAAAGATGTTGTACCATTTGTATCTTGCAACGATGACACTTATTCAGTTTGAGGATTCGTCTTAGGGATATACGAGGAACAACCGAGTTGCAGGTTGATTCGGCGGGTGCTACATTGCGGGAGAAAAAAAGCGAGTACAACAGCAGTCATTTCTTCATTAGATGCCGTTTTTTGAACATCCACTTCTTGGTTTGTCGTAAATACTGCCCGTTTCGCTGAAATTATACTCCTACCAGCGAATCATGAGAACTATCAGTTACTGCGTTACCCTGGAAACCAGCTGGAGTAAAATTTAGCCTCGTACTGAGGTTGTTGTTAAATGAATTACTGTTAAATTTGCGGTCCTTAAAATGGCCTTTTTTAAAATTAATGCGAAATTAATTTCCCTCAGAAGAATCATAGTAGGCCTATTTGTTGTTTGATTTGTTGCTTGACCACGTGTTGAATAAAGTACATTTTAAGCAGGAAATATGAACGATAAATAAAGACCTGTGCAATGAGGCTAAGGCGGCTGCTGATTGCTGATGCACTCAGCCAACGTCATGACCACGTGATCTATTGTAGGAGGAGCAATTCTCATGACTTGTCTGTTGGACTATAGCAATCAATTTGCCCACTGCGCTGTGGGAAATGGGTGCTTTACCAGAATAGCGTTGTTAAAATGGATTGCCGCCAGCCATTAAGATGATTTCAACCACGTTGGTCAGCACTATCATAACTTATTCATTCTGCAAAACTGCATTAACTCAAAAATTTCATTGTGTTTGTCAGAATATTTCACATGCATTTCATATATCACATGACCCCCTTCCCATTTGAAAATCATATTTTCGAAGATGACCAAATATCTTTTCACTCCTAATATTATCCTCAATCAAAATTATTAGCTCCACACATACCGTTTAGGTTTTATTTTGGTGGATCCGGAGTTTTGACTCACCCTGTACTTTGCTTAATAAGAATTGACAATAAATCTAAATAATTTCCATCTATAAAGTTGTTTTTCTTAAATTAATTCGGCGATAATAATTGCTATAGTTTTTAATGATATAGAGTATATTGTGTTGTAGTCGAATGGTTTTTGCATTTATCAAAGTAAAGAGAAGTTTTTGCTTGAAAAAATTTAAATGTGACTTCAGTTTATAGCAACTGAAAATTTCCCTATTTATAAATAAATTTGCAGCTGCAAGAAGGACACTGACTCCAGCCTATTGAGAAATACGATTTGTCTGATCAAAATTACACCAGATGTTGGATAAAACTGAATGATTCATTCAGTATAATGAACGCACTTCATGTAGGCAAAAACGCATTTTTTTAATGTTCTATCATAGAAGGTCATTGTTGATAATCATACTGACTTGATTAAATATATATGTGGGAAATTCAACCTAAGATTAATAAAAACTGATAAACATTAAAAAAAAAACATTCATTCTTCGTTTAATGCCAATTAGAAAAAATAATAAGAAATGGTTTAAGACTTGTAGCACATTTCATTACACCTACTATTATTAAGAATCGGAATACTTGGGCAGTATCAATTTTACAAAGCAATTTTCGATGCCAAACAATTCCTTACAACTTTTAAAATCCCCAACATTAAACCAATCTTTTAAAAACTCGCCAAGTTTCTGACTTAAAAACCTACCGCCCTACCGCGCTTTAAATTGGTTGAAAAATTATTGACTCAAAATTAATTAATCATCTTTGGAAATCTTTATTAAAAGAACAATTTCGTGGCGTTTTGGTATCTCCACTGAGAGATATTATTATATATCCTCTTCTTTGCTATACAGGTTTACTCTATAGGGTAGTCCGAAATAGTTGTCAAAATCAAGGACTAGATTTGGGTTCGGATGTAAAAAAAATTGCCATAAACATTAGTCCAAAAATGCATTCTTCAAGAGTTAAGATGCATCGAATGATTAATATCGGATTCAGAAAAATGGAAAGCTATGAAAGGGAAAAACGTTATTTTTATTTACAGAAGTTATTGTTGAAGATGTTCACCATTAACTGATCACACTTCCATCCGTCTAACCATATACTATCAAGCACACTCAAAAATGCCTGGTGTAATTCGTTTATTTTCGCAGTTATTGATAATGGAATCGTTCAACTCCTCTACATTATTGATTAGAGTAACATAAACAAGAACTTTAGGTGCCCTTATTGGAAAATATCTAGAGGTGGTCTGAAACATCCAAGCCAGGATGTGATGGATGTTTGCGAAACCACGGAAAGATGCTTTCGAAGGATGATGGCAGCAAACAACAGGCTTCCACAAGCAAGAACTGTTGCAGAAGTTATTTCTTCTTGTGTTTTTCACGAAGTTACCCGAAAGCCAATTTTCAGTAGTCTGGATGAGCATCTTTACGATTCTTCCCCCACTAATAATCATGTTTTTAGACTGATAAAATTAATTTCAAAGAGTTACAGTAATATAAGAATATTATGTAATAAATTCTCTGATAAAGAAGCAGGAATCAAAATCAGATCACATTTAACCAGAACTGTTTTATTTGCTCATCAATAAATTTGTGAATATTAACATTCCAACACTGCAGTCACTTACTGTCACTGTAGTATTTTTTACACAATTTCCAAAGCTTTTTAAATAAATACCTGGAGTATTCTTCTATTTAACTACATAAAAAGGAAATAAACCTAATAATCATATCAGTAATTAAACTGTTAAAACTCCCCGATTTTATAAGGTAAAGAAACCAAAAACTTAGTTATTCCACATTGCTTTATATTCTACTTCTGCCCCTCCAACATGGCGGCGCTGCGACTTCCGGTGGCATCACCTCTAGTATAGACTGTGGCTAGAAGAATACAGTAGTGTGGCAACGGCTACTACTCGCAATGCTACGTGGTTGATTCCCGATTTGATGATAGTAGCGGTGGCGCTGCAATCGACATAGATGCGAGTTACCGAGGAGATGAGATTTTTTTTCAATCTTAGGCTGACGGAGGTTTTTTTTCAGCTATATTATGGGTGAAGTAATTTTATATATAAAAATTTAGTATATTTTAGGTAATTGTCTTCCACAGAACTTGAGGATACTTTTTAACGTTAAAATAAATGAAAAAAAATCTGATGTTGAAATAAATAAGTTGAAATATAAGAGCACAGATGGATGAAGGTATCCATCCCTAATAAGATGGAATATGAGCCCTTCCGAGCCAGAAGAATTAAATTTTGAGTAATTAAGCATTAAACATAGATCTGCTAAATTAAGCCTAATAAAATATAAACACAAAATCTAATAATATAATGCTGTACACAGCTGGTCACCTAACAAATGATAGAAAATGAATTTTCACAAATGTTTCAGGAGAAAAAGAAATCAACAAATGAGGCGTTCGCCCCTCTAACTCAGAAGGCCTCATATGTGAAATGCACATTATTGAAAAATACATAGAGATCAAAGTAAATGTATTTTTTCATATAAAATTCATTTATCACATGATTAACAACCAAACTACTTTTTTATATGATGATAAAATATTTAAGTATCAGATATTTTAGGTTAAAAAAAAAAGTAAGAAATATAATAAATTTGTATTTAAAGCTGCTTTGATTGCACTTTATTATTAAAAAAAAGGAATTCTTAAGAATTATTCTGATTTTCTTAGATTTTACATAAAGAAAAAAATAAATGAGAAATATAGACAGTAAAGTGGTTCTTGAAATTTTAAAATGCAACAGTAAGAGGGAAGGGGTGCTATTTTATTCCAAAACTAAAATCAGATGAAGAAATCGAAAAACTTATCTAAAGAAAATAACTGTGTGAAACGGTCGTGATTTTCTCTATAAGATAACTGAAAAAGAATAAAATCATTTGAAATTAAAAAATACTGCAAAATCATCTCTAAATTAAAAACAAAAAAAGGGGGGAGGGTCGAAATATTATTAAAATGGTATATTATTTAATGTTCTGGAATGAAAATGAAATAATAAATCAAATTTATAAGTTTTACGAAGAAATTAATGGAGCCTTATTGATGTAAAGCTCTGGATGTTTAGCTACTATGTTGATGTAGCTGCCATCTGGCGGCATCATCATTCAAGGAATCAGATTTGAACGCTCGCTGCCACACTATTCTTCTAGCCACTATACCTCTAGTAAGTAAAGCTCTGGATGTAAAGCTCTTACATCCACATCACTTTCTTTTTTGAATGTGTGTATTGTGACGTCACACTTATGTAAAGTCCCCACTACCCCCAAGTCACGCTGTGTCACACTTTTCATACCCCCCCCCCCCTTAAGAGCCTGACGTATTTCTTGAATGTCCCCTTAATAATGAGATAAGCTAATTTATTTATAAACTAATAATAAATAAATAATAAATAAAAGCTTCCCGCATAAAATTAACTTCGGCATAAAATGAATGAAGCAAATTGCTTTGTAATTGCAATAAAGATGTGTCAATTATAAACAAACAACGAGCTGAATATCTAAACTTCTTCGGCGATTTAAAACCTCGATCGAATTTGCATTTCCACCGAATTGTCGTCCATCGAATTGACGTTCACCGAATTGTCGCGTGCACCCAATTGTCATCCACCTGATTGTCGTAGACCCATTCCCAACACGTGACATAGTTCCTCGGTTGGGCAACCCCGAAGACAAACGTAGGGAGTGGTCATAATAATGTGACATCTTAAACCCGCTACTCCATAGAACTCGGGCTTAAGATGTGAGCTTACAGTGTAGTGGTCCGGAAAACCACCTCTTTAGTGACGGATAACGCGGAATGTGTATAAGAAATTATACCGAAAGTATATGCTGCTAGTATGTTAACATTTCGTAAAGTTTTATCTTTATTTTCCGCAAGTATTTACGAATCCTGAATTACTATGAGCTTTGGTATACTAAAATACACATATATCAATTTTTTTCCTCCCATAAAACATTACATGCCGAGCATTTAAAACTGCCTCCCCGCTCTACCAAACACTTTTTCTTTCATTACTGGCGTTCAATCCAAGATAATTTAAAATATTGATAATGGATATAGAGTCGTTCATGCTTATTCAGTTAGCTGCACCACTAGTTGCCATGCTATGAGGTGTCGTCTGCTGTTCACCTACCTCCTTCGGCGGCCATTTTGGAAGCTGGAGTAATTGACCGCTGGAGTTTGTAGATCGAAAAAACGCATCATCATGGTCGCACGTGCTTGAACACGTTCAAAGTAGCGTCAGTTTCGTTTATTAATTGTCGAACTTTGTATTTTACAATATTTTTCGACAGCTACCTTTATTTTAAGACCAAACACACCGTAAACATCATTTTCTTTGTAGAGTTTTTAAATTTCACGTTGGGTGCTGCTTGGCCATGTTAACGACTTGGATTTTATTTCAATTTCGGCTTCTTTTCCTCACAATTGACAGGTGATGAACATAAAGATTCGCTTCGTTCTCCTCGCTCCTCTTCTGCCACGTGAAATCGATGACATTCTCGTCAAGTTCTTGTAAAATTAATTCTTCAGTTTCTAAAAACATCTTATTCCCAACATTTCAACGATGTATTCAAATATCTCCTATTTACGTTGCATCGGATGAAATTATCGCGGATGATTCTTCTGTCATAAGATTATTTTCGTTAAGCAATTGCTCAAAATGTAAAATTGCACGTTTTAATAACAATTTTGATTTTTCACTATCAAGTGAATTAATTTCATATTCCCGTTGTTACGAAGAACCAGACACAGATTTTATTTTTGAAGAATCATACTTCGATTAAAAATTTATTAGATTTTGAGTTAAATTTGATTTTCAGATTTGGCCCAAATTATGCGGTATAATTTGTATGGCCATTATCCCTCTGGAAATAGATAAATATAAAATATAGTTAGCGTAAATATAAAAAAATAAATATATAATTTGTGTCATGTAAATTCATGTTGTGTAATATAATTGCATTTTATTGTAGAAAAGAAAAATTGACATCCGGAGTCTAGGTTCGAATCCATGTCCTTCGACATTATGCGGATGGACGCTGCTGGTATTCCACGAAATAGTTAATTTCAAAAGCTTTTAATGAGCTCAAAATATTTGGAATTCAAATATTTCCAAAACGCTGGAGCAGTGGGTCGCATCCTTTTACCCTGTTGCATTTTATATTAACACCTATTACTATACTAAAAATCGTGCAAATCGTGCTCTATTTCGTAGACTCGTGATTTCTCGGTAGCATACTGCAATTATTTGCAAGAAAAATAGTATAAAAATAAACAATAGTACTATTCAATATCCAATACGTAAATTAAACAGATAGGAACAGCTGGCAGACTCCATATCAATTCAGGCAGAGGGTCTTCATAGTCTCAGATGTTACTGAAATTAACAGATGTTAAAATTCAGGACAAAGTAAGAAAAAAAATTCCCGAGGTGCCATTTCTCACGTTTAATTTCTCCGATAAAATATTAAAGTGCTCTATCTCTAGAAGATATTTCGTTGCTGTATATTCAAAAGATAATAATGTTCTGATGTAAATGAAATCCTTCGTTCGGAAATATGTCTAATTTCTCTTGATGTAGCCTTCCGAAATTTTTTGTGAATACCAATGCCAAAATGCCAATCCCCAAAACTATGAATTTCTCACTGTTGATCAGTACCATACAGTACTGCATTGAGTTTAACAGGTTTTATAAACAATGTGCTTTAACAATTGGTTTAACTTCCGTAGCCAAGTTCTTTATTCCAGTTTTGTTTAATTTTTGTGTCTCAGAAACACCAATCTTAAAAATCTGAGAATGTTACAAGAGTTGTACGTATATCTAAAAGTACTACATATTCTCAAAAGGAGAACACGCCACTTTGGTTCAGGAATTTTTCATACTGTTCTTTGGAAAAAAAAACACTCTCGGACCAATGTGCTTGCTCAATGTGATGAAATAAAACCAATAAATTGGAACAACAAAGTTGGAATTGGTGAAATGGTTTCATTCATCTGGAATTTTTTGTACATAGAACCTTCCAAACCATTAAAGGTCGTCTGGAACAATGTGGAACCATCCAGATTATTCCAGAATGTAATAGAACCTTCTAGAACATTCTGGAATCTGCCAGAGAATTGTGTGTGTTTGCCTAGCATATAAAAGGGAGGACGCAGGAATGCACAATTCAGTAACACCAAAAATTTAAATAGGTTGTAATTAATAATAAGAGACCTTGGTCAAGGGCCCTTGCGATGGTGTCGGAAGACTGCTGAAGCACCACGCTATAAAACAATCTTTCCAGCCCAAGTACAGCTGCAATGCGGAATGCCGAGAATTTTAAAAGAGTGATTTAGTCATATTAGCCCTCATCCTGTTGCCCAAAGAGGAAGTTGAGGAATTCCGCCAGCAGAAAATGGAAGAATGGTCCAGCAAACTACCCCTGTGAAAGGAATTCCGAAGTCACATGTCTGGACTCACAGTGATGATCGAACTTATATTGCACGAACTTTAAAGAGCAAGAACGAAGAAATTTCATTTGTCGAACTAAGATCTAAGAAATGACAGGATAATATTCAAATTCACAACCTACAAAGAGGGATGTTTATGGCCTGTGTGTATGACTGTGACTGGTGGATTGCAGAACTTATAGATATCAGTTGTGAGGTAAATGAAATCGTCGTGAACTTTATGCTACCACATAGACCGGCTGCTAGATATAGATTTGCACCTGCAAGACAGCAACACCACCACCAGTGCTCACTTCCAATTCGCGATGTTTTAAAGATTGTGGGTGACCGGTTTCTATTGGGTCAACAGGAAGGCATCGCTCAATATCAAAGGAAGATACTGCTGCAGTTGAACAAATTTTTAGTTCATAGAATTGCTAATTT
>JAHWFO010074321.1:0-14027 GCA_023313115.1 Rhysida immarginata | reverse complement strand
ACGTCAGCTTTTTATTTTGTTTTTATATTTCTAGTCTTACTTTGATTGTAATCGTTTTTATTAATTATTTTGTTAATTTTTAATTAGTATTGTATTTATTTTTTCATTTCTAATATTATATATTATATTATCTATTGTATTCCAGGGTTTCTGTGTCTCGTTCTTTTCTCTTATAAATATTATCAATTAATACAGTAGAAATTCTTAATGAAATTTGAAAAAAAAAATATGAAAGGCTCACAATGGATGGACCTCTCCAAGGATGCCTTCTAGTCTAAATAATTTTTTACTCACGTAATCTTACTTTAAATGTACACTTGAGTTGTTGCAATTTCCTTTCTTCTTACAATGTCTTGAAGCAAAAATTGGCCATTCATTACTTTGTGTAGTCTAGCGGTCGCCGATTCTTCTATTTACTTGCTTACCATTTGCTCAATACAGCACGGAGCTAAAGGAGTGCTTCCTCTGTGTCTTTCCACTCTTTCTCAATAGTCTGCTACCTCTCCATTATCTTCAATTACTGATCATTTTTAAAGATTTTAAAGAAATTGTTATGTACTACGAACTCTCTTTTCTAAGAAAAGCATGAATAACAGGAATTCTATGCATTGTTACACATGGAAGTTATTTATATTGCACAAACTTTGCCTTGCATTGTTGGTCATGAGATATATATTGTTGATCCTTGCATAGTGTTGATGCATTGCATGTTGATACCATTGTTGATAAGTATTTTTGCACACATTTTGCCTTGCCATAACCATGAATATCAATTTTTTATCAATAATTATTATTTTTTTGAAATCTGAGGTAGACAGTGACCTTACTTATGCTTTGTAAGTCAAGTATGCAAAATTTCATCAAGATCGTAATAAAATTTCATAAACACCTTCTTTATATACAGGGTGTTTCATAATTGGCGTCCCGTCTTTAGGTCCAAATAACGGCTCAAGGGGAACAGATGAGTGGAAAATGAATATCGATTATTTGGTTTTAATGTCCCCTGAATCAGAATAAAAACATTACGCGTCCCTGGGGATGAAGGGGCCAATTTTGAAAATTTTAATTTTTTAGGGGTAGGGGTTGACCCCATGTGTTATTTAGAAAGTTGTAGAGCATCATGTAAAATGTGGGTTTAGAAAAAACCCGGTGAAAAAATCTCATGCCCTGCCCCTTTTATCGAGTGGGTAAAGTGAAAGGTATGGCTAGCCGATGTCGACAAAAACCATACTTATTAGAAAACAGTAGGGCCTACATTTTGAAAATTAATGAGAATGAATGAGTCGTTACCCTGAAAAGCTAATAAACTCGACTGGGCTTTCCCCCCAGGAAAAGCATTATGAAAATTAAAAACTGTACATGGGAAATGGGAAATGAGTTTTTGTTTTTGTCTACATTAGCTAGCCATACCTTTCACTTTACCCACTCGATGAAGGGCAGGGGATGAGATTTTTTCACCGGGTTTTTTGCTAAACCCACATTTTACAGTTTTCTAAATAACACATGGGGTCTAACCCCTACCCCCTACAAAATTAAAATTTTTAAAATTTACCCCTTCACCCCCAGGGACGCGAAATGTTTTTATTCTAAATTAGGGAACATTAAAATCAAATAAACAATTTTAATTTTCCCCCAATCTGTTCCCGTTGAGTCGTTATTTGGACATAAAGACGGGACACCAATTATGAAACACCCTGTATATAAAAAAACGGCTTTGCCCGGGATAATTACAATTGTAGGTAAACAGAACAATCTCAAAAAATTAAAATAAATTTTGCAATATGTTAAAAATAATCACATGAAAACGCTTAGAATTAATACAGCAAAAATTCTTAATGAAAATGCAAAAAAAATTTTTTTAAAGGCTCACAATGGCTGGACCTCTCCAAGGATGCCACTGCTAATCTAAATAATTTCTTACCCACGTAATCTTACCTCAGATGTACACTTGATGTTGTTGCAATTCCCTTTCTTCTCTCGATGTCTTGAAGAAAAACTTGGCCACTGATCACTTTGTGTAGTCTAGTGGTCGCCGAATCTTCTATTTACTTTTTTCCCATTTGCTCAATACAGCACGGAGCTAAAGGAGTGCTTCCTCTGTCGTCTTTCCCCTTTTTCTCAATAGTCTGCTAACTCTCCATTAACTCCAGTTACTGATCATTTTTATAGATTTTCAAGAAATTGTGAAGTACCAAGAACTCTCTTTTCTAAGAAAAGCCTGAATACCAGGAATTTTATGCATTGTTATGAATTGAAACTTGTCCATATTGCATCATCATTTTATGTTCATTGTTATAATTCTTGGAAAGATTGCTTTAAAATTGCATCATCATTTTGTGCTCATTGTTATTGGTAAATTGCGCATTGATACCATTGTTGATGCGAACACGATGGGCCTATTGTTGCACAAACTTTTCCTTGCATTGTTGGTCTTGAGATATATATTGTTGATCCATGCAGTGTGTTTGTAAATTGCGTGCTGATACCATTGTTGATACCTATTGTTGTACTCGAGATATTTCTCATTAATATGGCTTGCCATAACCATGAATATTGATTTTATATCGATATTTATTATTTTTCCGAAATCTGAGGTAGACAGTGACCTTCCTTATGCTTTGAAGGTCAAGTATGCAAAATTTCATCAAGATCGGAATTAAACTGTAGATTTGCATAAGAAACAAACAAACAATCCCACAAACAAACCCACCCACAAACATATATAGACAGACTAGCAGAGGTACCCGGCGTTGCCCGGAATAATTACACTTGTAGGTAAATAATACATTCTCAAAAAATTAAATTATAACTCCCAGTTCGTTAAATAATAACTCAATACAAGAGAGAGCAAAGGGACCATCCATTCTACGAAAAATACGAAAAACAGGAATTCTAGGTGATATAACGGGACTTTATCTAAGCTCCTCTTGAATTGCCTCACCATTGCGGAGCATCAGCAGATACGTAAGTTTTTTTTGCCCTTGACGCAGAAGCTCTTATACCCTCTTGCTTAAATTCGAAACTCCCGTTGTTCAGATGTTTCAAAGGCCCGTGTAGGTTTTTCTGTTTTAGTTGCAGACTTTCTCTGACCATATTCGTTCTTTCTCTTTCCTTTCCAGACACATAGATTTTTGCCAGTCATCTGGACGTTTGATAGGGAACTCAAGGGAGACATGCGTGACTCTTTTGTCTCATCAACAGACGCTGCCTTAATAATGTCCTGTCACTGAATCTTCATTCTATGCTCATTATTATTATTTCTTGGAAACGAACGTTCAATCGTCGCATCTCATTTTCCAAAATATACACTTTCCCACAGAATGTAGTCAAAATATATTTTTATGAAATGTTTGGATCTGATTTGGATTAGCGTGGCTCGGACTTTTTTTTTGGATTAAATTTTGCAATATCTTAAAAATAAACACATGTGTATATTTTGTGTAGTCTAGTGGTCGCCGATTCTTTTATTGACATGCTTACCATTTGCTCAATACAGCACGGAGTTAGCTGTCCATTTGGACCGCTTCCTCTGTTGTCTTTCCACTCTTTCTCAATAGTCTGTTAACTCTCCATTATCTCCAGTTACTGATCATTTCTAAAGATTTTCAAGAAATTGTTAATTACAACCCTAGCGTCAATGAACTTCGGACACTTACAGATTTTGGATAAGTACAACGAATCTAATTGTAAACAAATGACAATTACTTTATTGTGTGCATAGAGCTTTAGTAAAACTGTGATATAGCATTTTAACATATAAATAAACGAGAAAATTAAATAAGCGACTTTTTGTAATGTTGCGTTTTCAACACGTTGCAATGAACTTCGTACACCGTACCGTTTATTGCACATTACCACTGAGTGGCGTCACCTTTCCGACGAATGACGCTCCGAAGTCGTTGAGGCATGCTGGACACTAACTTCTGCATTGTTTCTACTGGAATTTTGTCCCACTCTTCGGAAATACACGCCCGCAACTGCTGCAGTGTTCGAGGCTTCCGCTGTCTGACTTTTCGCTTGAAAATGCGCCATACATTTTCAACGGGTGATAGATCTGGGCTGCAGGTAGGCCAGTCAAGCACCCTGAAACGTTGCTGTTGTAGCCAAGCCTTGGTGTTCCGAGCAGCATGAGGCTTAGCGTTGTCCTGCTGAAAGATGCTTGGTCTTCTATTGAACAACTTTTGGCGGGATGGATGCAGATGCTGTTGAAGAATGTTTATATAGGCAGCAGAGTTAATAGTGCCCTCGCAAAAGTGAAGCGATCCTGTCCCGGCGGCACTCATGCAGCCCCACACCATCAGCGATGCAGGCTTCTGAACTTTCCTCTGGTAACAGTCGGGATGATTACTTTCGTGCTTGGTCCTTAGCACCTTGCGACCGTTGTTGCCATACATCACTACAAAGGTGGACTCGTTGGTCCACAGAACACTATTCCACTGAGCAAGGGTCCACTTTAGATGGGTTCTGGCCCATGCTACCCGGCGACGCTTAGCTACAGTGCTCATAAATGGCTTCCTCTTTGTAGCGTATAAGTAATAGTTGCATCTTCTGATGTAACGGCGGACTGTGCTTTCGGATATGGGTATATGAAAATATTCTCGAGCCCAAACAGTCATTTCACTTATGGGAGCATGCCTATTTTTCACAATGTAACGTCGAAATACTCGTAGGTCCCTAACATTCAATAATCGCTGCTTGCCTGTTGCAGTCCCTGGTTCTGTTTTCCTGATTTCTCTGAAACGCTTGATGATCCCATTAACAGTAGAGAGAGAGAGTGGAACTGATAATTCATGGGCAATAGCTCGCTGGGATTTGTTATTCTGGAACTGCTGTATAATTTTTTGCCTATACACGTTTCTACTGGCTTACCACGTCCCATGGTTCAAAACAACACGAATACTGTGCTCTGTCGCGTGGACGGTGCTTTTAAAGCCTGATGCAAAGCATTCTGGGCGTTTCTACAGCCTTCAGGAAAGTTCTATATGCTGGCGACCCTTTGTGTACGAAGTTCTTTGAAACCTGTTGACAACGCAATTTTACATAAATTTGAATAAATTATTTCACACCATTAAATCGATTCTAAATCGATGTTGATATTGTTACATATACTCAGTAAATCTATTTTCATTAGCCGGCAATCCTCTGTATACACTTTTCACTGTGTTTTTAGCGATATTACTTGGTGTCCGAAGTTTATTGACGCTAGGTTTGTACTAAGAACTCTCATTTCTAAGAGAAGCCTGAATAACAGGAATTCTATGCATTGTTACAAATTGAGCCTTATCTATATTGCACAAACTTTGCCTTTCATTGTTGGTCATGAGATATACATTGTTGATCCCTGCATAGAGTTGGTGCATTGCGTGTTGATACCATTGTTGATACCTATTTGCACAAACTGTAACTTGCATTGTTGGCTACGAGATATATATTGTTGGTCCGTGCAGAGTGTTTGTGATTTGCGTGTTGATACCTATTGTTGTACAAACTTTGCATTGCATTATTGGTCATGAGATATTTCTCATTAATATGCCTTGCCATGACCATGAATATCAATTTTTATCAATAATTATTATTTTTTCGAAATCTGAGGTAGACAGTGAACTTTCTCATGCTTTGAAGGTCAAGTATGCAAAATTTCATCAAGATCGGAATAAAACTGTAGATTTGTATAAGAAACAAACAAACCCACAAACCCACAAACATCCTTCTTTATATACACTGGCGGAAAAAATAATCCCAACACCACGAAGGACTTGTGCTAGATAGAAGAAATTTGGACAGTATATTCAGCTATGGTATTTATTCAATTGATTCAAGTGTCAAGGTTACAACTTATAGGGGGAGCCACCAGCGCCACCCTGTAATTGGTGAAAAGCACGGACTTTAGTACCCGCTGTAGTCGCCGCGCTGGTCTATGCAGGTCTGCAGACGGGCATGCATACGGTTGTAGAGATGCCGAAGGTCATTTTGTGGTATGGCATTCCATGTCTGCTGTACATGGATGGTCAGATTAGCGACAGTTGTTGCTGGTTGTGGAAGAGCCCTGACACGGTGTTCTTGATGGGCGACAGATCTGGTGATCGTGCTGGTCATGGTAGGATGTGGACACCCTGAAGAGCACGTTGGGTTGCAGCGGCTGTGTGAGGTCGAGCGTTATCCTGTTGGAACAGCCTCCCTGGCAGACCAGCCATGAATGGCAGCACAATGGGTTCAACAACCATCCGAATGTAAACACTTGCCCTCATGCTCCTGCTGTCGTAGGAAATCCCTCCCCATACAATAACGCCAGGGGTG
Source organism: Rhysida immarginata (assembly GCA_023313115.1). Lineage (NCBI taxonomy): Eukaryota > Metazoa > Arthropoda > Chilopoda > Scolopendromorpha > Scolopendridae > Rhysida > Rhysida immarginata. Next base: position 7,730 of record JAHWFO010074321.1, on the reverse strand, counting down.
GGGCCGGATACAGCTCGGTAACAGGACTTCCCCATTCCTCCTCCTGACCCTTGTGTGACCATCACTCGGACCCAGACAGAAACTACTATCATCCGTGAAGACCACAGACCTCCATTCTGCCCTCCAAGTCGCTCTAGCTTGACACCACTGAAGACGTGACGCACGCTGTTGAGGGGTAAGAGGCAAAAATGCCACACGGCACCTGGAGTATAGGTTTCTGGGCAGCAGACAGTTCCGAATTGTGCATGGAGTGACGTTGGGTGCCACAGCAGCCCGAATGTCCGCTGCAGATGGTGTCCGATTTGCCACAGCCATCCTACAGATACGCCGGTCAACCCTGTCTCCAGTGGCCGGAGGTCGTACAGATCCTGGTCTCCTGGTAATCATGCCTTCCCTGGACCATTGCTGCCAACAGTTGTAGACAGTGGCAACGTCTCGACCCATGCGTTCTGCAATAGCGCGGAACGAAAGTCCACCTTCTCGAAGGCCTCGTTCGAATTGGGTTAGCTGCCCACATTCCCTTTATATCTGTCATTGGAATGTCTCATTTGCATGTACAGGTTGGCGCTGGTGGCGCCCCCTATACGTTGTAACGTTGCAACTTGAATCAATTGAATAAATACCATAGCTGAATATACTGTCCAAATTTCATTCATCTAACACAAGTCGTTCGTCGTGCTGGGATTTTTTTTTCTGCCAGTGTATATAGAAACTAGCAGAGGTACCCGGCATTGCGCGGGATAATTACACTTGTAGGTAAAGAGAACAATCTCAATAAATTAAATTATAACTCCCAATTGTTAAAGCAATAACTCAATCAATACAACACAGAGCAAAGGGACTATCCATTCTACGAAAAATACGAAAAACAGGAATTCTAGGTGATATACCGGGACTTTATGTAAACTCTTCTTGACTTGCCTCACCACTGCGAGGCATTACCAGATACCTTAGACTCAAGTTTTTCTTGCCATTGACGTAGAAGCTCTTATACCCTCTTGCTCTGTTTCAAATGCCCGTATAGCCTTTTCTGTTTTAGTTGCAGAGTTTCTTTGACCATTTGCTCAATATAGCATGGAGCTAAAGGAGTGCTTCCTCTGTCGTCTTTCCACTCTTTCTCAATAATCTGCTAACTGTCCATTATCTCCAGTTACTGATCATTTTTAAAGATTTTCAAGAAATTGTTAAGTACTAAGAATTCTTTTTTTCTAAGAAAAGCCTGAATAACAGGAATTCTATGCATTGTTACAAATTGAAACTTCTCTATATTGCACAAACTTTGCCTTGCATTGTTGGTCATGAGATATATATTGTTGATCCTTGCATAGTGTTGATGCATTGCGTGTTGACACTATTTTTGATAACTATTGTTGCACAAACTTTGCTTTGCATTGTTGGTCATGAGATATTTCTCATTAATATGCCTTGCCATAACCATAAATATCGATTTTTTATCAATAATTATTATTTTTTGGAAATCTGAGGTAGACAGTGACCTTCCTCATGCTTTGAATATCAATTATGCAAAATTTCATCAAGATCGGAATAAAACTGTACATTTGTATAAGAAGCAAACAAACAAACTCACAAACAAACCCACAAACATCCTTCTTTATATATATAGATAGAAGAAGATGGTATCAACATGCGGAGCGTTTCTGACCCAGCTCACCAGGGCAGCGTCATAGCAACGAAGACATGGTACTGTTGATTTCCATTATGTAAAACTAGAACTGGAGGAGGATTAAAATGGAGAGTAGCTATTCAACATGATTATCTGATAAACTAAATTTTCTTACTTTTTTTTTTCATAGCTGCTGCAACTATGTCACTAAAGTAGATATCTGGTGGGTTTGCTGTGTTAATGCTGCATGCTTCTATTATGTTAGCTGCATAAAGTTGCTTTCCTTTTTCAATAGCTTCAATATCATTACTATGTTGATTGTCTACTGCCATTCTAAATTGCATGTAATATACTACACTAGCAAAGGTACCCGGCGTTGCCCGGGATAATTACACTTGGAAGTAAACAGAACAATCTCAAAAGATTAAATTAAATTTTGCAATATCTTAAAAATAAACCCATGAAAATGCTTAGAATTAATACAGTAAAAATTCTTAATGAAAATTCGAAAAAAATCTTTTTAAAGGCTCACAATGGCTGGACCTCTCCAAGGATGCCACTACTAGTCTAAATAATTTCTTACTCACGTAATCTTACCTCAGATGTATACTTAGTGTTGTTGCAATTTCCACTCTTCTCTCGATGTGTTGAAGCTAAACTTGGCCATTCATCACTTTGTGCAGTCTAGCGGTCGCCGATTCTTCTATTTACTTGCTTCCCATTTGCTCTTTACATCACGGAGCTAAAGGAGTGCTTCCTCTGTCGTCTTTCCACTCTTTCTCAATAGTCTGCTAACTCTCCATTATCTCCATTTACTGATGATTTTTAAAGATTTTCAAGAAATTGTTAAGTACTAAGAACTCTCTTTTCTAAGAAAAGCTGAATAACAGGAATTCTATGCATTGTTACAAATTGAAACTTATCCATATTACATCATCATTTTCTGTTCATTGTTATAATTCTTGGAAAGATTGCTTTAACATTACATCATCATTCTGTGCTCATTGTTATTGGTGAATTGCGCGTTGATACCATTGTTGATGCGAACACAATGGGCCTATTGTTGCACAAACTTTGCCTTGCATTGTTGGTCATGAGATATTTCTCATTAATATGCCTTGCCATAACCATGAATATCGAATTTTTATCGATATTTATTATTTTTCCGAAATCTTATGTAGACAGTGACCTTCCCCATGCTTTGAAGGTCATGTATGCGAAATTTTATCAAGATCGGAATAAAACTGTAGATTTGTATAAAAAACGTACAGACAGACCCACCCACCAACATCCTTCTTTATATATATAGATAGATAGATAGATAGATAGATAGATGGGCATGCATACCATTTGCTCAATACAGCCCAATACTAAAGGACTGCTTCCTCTGTCGTATTTCTCAATATTCTGCTAACTCTCCATTATCCCCAGTTACTCATCAGTTTTATAGATTTTCAAGAAACTGTTAAGGTCTAAGATCTCTCAATTCTAAGTAAAGCCTGAATTATAGGAATTCTATTCATTGTTAACAAATTTAACCAATTCTATTCATTGTTAACTTTGCCTTGCATTCGTTGGTCATGAGATATATATTTTTGGTCCATGCATAATGTTTGTAAATTACGTGTTCATACCAGTGTTGATAACTACTTGTTGCACAAACTTTGCCTTGCATAGATATTTCTTACTAGCAGAGGACTCGGCGTTTCCCGGGATAACTACACATGTGCGTAAGGAGAACAATCTCAAGAATTCTAGGTGATAAAGAAGGACTTTATTTAAGCACTTGTTGGCTTGCCTCAGAATAAAATGATATCCATCTTCACCACCAGGGAACATCACTGGATAATTTAAACCCAAGTATTTCTTGCCCTTGATGTAGAAGCTCTTATACCCTCTTGGTCTACTCGAAACTTCCGTTGTTCAGATGTTTCCAATACCCGTTCTTTCTCTTTCTTTTCCAGACACAAATTTTTTCCAGTCGTCTGGATGTTTGATAGGGAGCTCAAGGGGTGACTCCTCTCCTTCTCGATAAACTCTGCCTTATTTATGTACTGTGACTGCATCATCATTTAATGCTCATTATTAATAAGTGCTTGGAAATGAACGTTCAATCATCGCAATATCAGCGTTCAGTTTCCAAAATATTCGCATTTACACAGATTATGCTCAAAATATATTTTTATGAAATGTTTAGATCTGCTGTCCTACCAAATAATCTAGGTGATAACCCCGATTTGGCTCGGACTTTTCTTTGATTAAAATTTGCAATATCTTAAAAATAAACACAAGGAAATGCTTAGAATTATTAGTGTAAAAATTCTTAATGAAAATTAAAAAAAAAAAAATTTTAAAGGCTCACTTTGGATGGACCTCTCCAAGTATGCCACTGCTATTCTAAATAATTTCTTAGTCAGGTAATCTTACTTTAGATGTATACTTGATGTTCTTGCAATTCGTCTCTTCTCTCGATGTCTTGAAGCAAAACTTGACCATTCATCACTTGGCCAGTCTAGCAGTCGCCGATTCTTCGATTTATATGCTCACCATTTGCTCAATACAGCACTGCTTCCTCTGTCGTCTTTCCCCTCTTTCTCAATAGTCTGCTAACTCTCCATTATCTCCAGTTACTGATGGTTTTTTAAGATTTTCAAGAAATTGTTAAGTACTAAGAACTCTCTTTTCTAAGAAAAGCCTGAATAACAAGAATTCTATGCATTGTTACAAATTGAAACTTATTTAGGTTGCACAAACTTTGCCATGCATTGTTGGTCATGAGATATATATTGTTGGACGGTGCTGAATGTTTGTGAATTGCGTGTCGATTGTCTGTAACTACTATTGCACAAACTTTGCCTTGTATTGTTGGTCATGAGATATTTCTCATTAATATGCTTTGCCATCATCATGAATAGCGATTTTTTATCAATAATTATTATTTTTTCTAAATGTGAGGTAAACCGTGACCTTCTTCATGCTTTGATACGGAAGTACAGTAAACTCCCGATTATCCGCGAGCGGATTATTCGCGTTGCGGATTATCCGCGGGCGTCCCGAAAAAAAAAAACCTCAATAAAACTACTATACTACTATATTTTGTTTATTGTTTTATGTTCTTTAGTACATAAAATAGAAATAATTTTTAATGTACTGTACATATTTTCACGATTTGTATTACTTTCATGTACAATACAATCAAGCTGTTAAGCTAAAACAATTTTTATATTACTTGCCCCTCATTTTTAGCCTTTTTGCGGGTTATCCGCGAAATTCCCTATCCGCGGTACCCGTGCCACCCAATTCCGCGGATAATCGGGAGTTTACTGTATGCATAATTACATCAAGATTGAAATAAAACTGTAGATTTGTATAAAACACAAATACACCCACTCAAAACCCAAACACATTCTTCTAATGCACGTACGCAGATTCTTTGCTTTGGAAAATTGAGCGGAACCAACGTCATAGGCAGACAAATTAAACCTAAGTTGTTACCGCTTATCACTATGGCAGTGGTCAAAAACCCTTATCGGTGAGTGCATGATTACGTAATATTTCACTGGGCTAACTGTCTTTTTCACTGATAGGACGGTTAGACTAAGCCGTTAACCATAATATACCTAACGTCTTTTTCAAACCCATTAGAACGTCGTCACAGTTTTTTCGACGGAATTTCTGACCAACCAAACACTAGTTTTTCTCACTCATGAGTTTTTGATGACATCTTAAGTGCAGTGAAGGAAATGTCATATCATTGGCATTGCCCACCACAACTAAAAAGATACCTTATACAGAAGCACGTTCGTTCATGGAATCTCTTGAACAAAGAAGGAAACTTCACGTTCCATACAAATTACTATTAAAACAAAAAACTCTATTTCGAGGCATCAATGCTGTTTACCTCTAACAACCTGCCCTTAAAAAAGTGCAACTTGTCTACAGTAACGTTAGCTTTGGCCAATTGAGCGTAACAAACGTCATAGGTAAACAACTTAACCCTAAGGTGTAACCGCATATCGCTAGGGCAGTAGTCAAAAACCCTCACTGGTGAGAGAATTACCACATAATTTCTCACTGGGATAACCGTCTTTTGCTCCGTGCTGTATTGAGCAAATAATGAGCATAGAAATAGAAGAATCGGCAACTGCTAGACTACACAAAGTGATGAATGGCCAACGTTTGCTTCAAGACATCGAGAGAAGAGACGAATTGTAAGAATATCAAGTATACATCAGACCGCACTGTAGTTTTCGACAGCGTTAAAATGATGTCACAGTTTTTTCACCGGGATTTCTGACTGTCCAAAGGCTAATTCTTCTCACTCATGAGAGTTTTTGACTTCACCCTTCGTAACATCTTAAGTGCAGAGAAGGAAATGTCAACCATTCGCATTGCCCACCACAACTAACAGACACCCTAAACAGATGCACATTCGTTCATGGAATCTCTTGAACAAAGAAGGAAACATTACATTCCATACAAACAATCAAGAAAACAAAAAAATCTGTTTCGAGGCACCAATATTGTTTTCCTCTAAAACCTGCCCTTAAGGAAGCGCGAGTTGCATGCAGTAACATTAGCTAAGGCAAATTGAGCAGAACCAACTTCATAGACAGACAACTTAACCCTAAAGCGTTTCCGCATGTCATTAGGGTAGTGGTCAAAAACCCTCACTGGTGAGAGAATGATTATGTAGTTTCTAAACTGGGCTCACCATCTTTTTCTCTCTGAGGACGGTTAGACTAAGCCGTTAAGCAATGCAGACCTAACTGTCGTTTTAGATAGCGTTAAAAAGACGTTACAGCTTTGTCACCAGGGTTTCTGACCTATCAAACGCTAATTCTACTCACCAACGAGAGTTTTTGACCTCATCCTAAGTGACATCTTAGGTGCAGAGAAGGAAATATCAATCTATTGCAGGGCCGTCCAAATCGTGCACGTCGCCCGCGTGCAACATAAAATGCTCGCGGGCAAAGCACACGGGCAAAGCCGAGGAGAGAGTCCAAAACTCAGGAGGGGAGTGGGTATAGTTTACCTATGCAGTGTTGCCAGACTTTAGGGGACGATTTCAGTAAATGAGGCATTATTTCTTTTGCTACTAATACTTGTTTATTTTTCGTCTCTCGCATAACATGGCGCATATTCCGAAAAAGCATAAAATCACTGAACCAGTATTTCAACCGGAGTGGGAGAATCTGTTTTTTTTTTCATTGTTCACGGATCGGATTCTAAATGCTTAATATGTAATCGTGTCCTATCGGAAAAAGAAAATACACTATTGAGCGGCATTACAACGTTTTCCATAAAGGAGAATTTGAAAACTTGGAAGGCGAAGGTCGACAGTCCAAACTGAATGAATTGAATTCATTGCATTCAATTCATTGCATGATCCAGCTAGAAGCGCTTTGTGGCAAAATTGCGAAATTCGATGATGTTGTGGATACTGTTGTGAGAATTGTAAATTACGTCCGAGCTCACGGGCTGAACCATGGTCAATTCAAATAATTTTTGGCATCTATCGAAGAGCATTACACCGATATTCCGTATCATTGCGAAGTGAGGTGACTGATTCGGGGGAATGTTTTGAAGAGGAGCGCAACTTCAGAATTTTTGGAGCAGAAAGGATATCCTGAATCAAAATTACGAGACCCTGTTTGGATTGCGGCTCTCGCATTCTTAGTCGACATTACTGGACATCTTAATACCCTAAATTTGAGTATGCAAGGTGAGAATCACCTAATAAATGACATGTCAAATAAAATCGACGCATTCGTGATGAAGCTGTCATTGTGGGAAACAACTATATCAAGAAAACCCAGTGCACTTCAAAGAAATGCAATCTGTATGTGAAGGTCCTGCATACGTAGAAACCGTTCAAAATATTCGCATTGAATTCGCCAAGCGTTTTCAAGATATCACCAACCTGCGTCCAATATCCGTTCTATTCGTCAAGCCATTTTCCGTCAGTGTTGATCAAGTTCCAGTAGATTTGCAGTTGGAACTTTAAACCGGTTTCCTTAGTTTTCCTTTAAACCGGTTTCCTTAGTTTTCCTTTAAACCGGTTCCCTGTGTTTTTTTTGTATCAAAGGGAACCATTAAAAAAAAA
>JAHWFO010074310.1:0-10320 GCA_023313115.1 Rhysida immarginata | reverse complement strand
CCAGACACTTAGCGTACACTTTCCCAGGAATGCTGAGCAAAGAGATGTCTCGATAGTTGTTGCAATCTCTCTGATCTCCCTTTTTGAAGATAAGGATCACAATTCCTGTCTGCCATTGCTTAGGGGCCTGTCCAGCTATCCAAGCAACCTGACACACTCAATTCAGCCACAGGATACCATCCTGATTTAAGGCCTTTAACATCCATCGGACCGGATTTCATCATCACCTGTAGCTTTGCCAGTCTTCAGGGACTTAATTGCCCATCTGTCTTCTGTTTCAGTGATACTACCGTGACTATTCTCCGCTCCAAGGTGCACCTCATATGCCTCAGTTGTTGTTGTCACCGGATTAAAAGAGATGCAAAGTATTCCTTCCACCTATGCAATATGCTCTCCTTCGTTTTCAGAAGCCTCCCATCTGAACTCTTAATAGTTTGTGATGAAAGAGACTTCTTTCCACGGAGGCGGCGCACGGTCTGCCAGAATCCCTTGTTTGCCGAACCATAGTCTGCCTCCAATTTCTCCCCGAACTTCTCCCAGGCCTTGGCTTTAGCTGTTGATATTGTCTTTGCTGCTGTTTTTCGCGCCTCGGTGTACCGCACTCGACTCGAAGTTGACTTATTTGCAAGCCATAGCCAATATGCTACCTTCTTTGCCTTGACAGCTTCTTGGACTTCACCGTTCCACCACGCAGTCCTTTTCTCACCGCCCTGCGCCATACTCAGCCGCTTACGACCACAGCCCAATGCAGCCGAAGTAATCACAGCAGTTTTAAACAACTGCCACTCCTCTTCAACAGTACCACGATCACTGGGTAGTTCTTTGAAACTTGAAGATATGTTATCTGCAAAGGTCTTCCTCACAGCTCTATCCTCCAATGCCTCCCATTTGATGCGCCAAGTTTGTCTGAACCTAGTATTTCACTTGGTTGGCATGGATTCAGAGAACTGCAAAGTACAGACAACACGGTGGTGATCAGTTGATGGTTCTGCCCCTCTTCTCACACGAGTATCCAACACTGGTCGGCTGAAACAATTACAAAATCAATCAGTGACTTCTGGTCCATTGCATCCCTGTACCAGGTATACTTATGGACTTCACTGTGCTGGAAGAAGGTGTTTGTGATGGAAAGTCCATTGCTGCAACAGAGATCCAACAAGCACCTCCCATTCGCATTTAAATCGGGGTCACCAATCACGCCTTTCCATGTTTGGTCATCAGCCACCTACGTGTGCATTGAAGTCGCCCATCAGGATGACAGAATCTGCACTCCCTCTCCTGCTAAGGGCAGCATCAACTTCATCTAGAAAAAGTGGGTACTCTGTGACTGCATTCGGAGCATATGCAACGAATAGAGAGAGAGTGAGAGGACGTTTCCCTATCTGAAGCCTCAGGAGACACAGTCTTCCACCTAAGGGGGTCCAATCTGCAACATAATCTGCCAGCCTGGGACTTGTGAGTATCCCCACTCCCGCCTGGGCAGTCATGTTAGGGTCGACCCCAGAGTAGAAAAGCTTCCACCTACCTTCTAAGTCCACAGTTCCAGAACCCGGACATTTCGTAGACGTAATACCTATGATATCCAGTCGATACCGTTTGGCTTCCTCCACTAACTCTGATTCCTTTCGTGTCATGGAGAATACGTTCCAAGTGCCAATTGACAGCACCCGATCCCGTTGTCGCTTAACCCATTTCTCCTCCTGGGTAAAGGCATGCGCTGCCCCCGACTGTTTCCCCAAGCGCATAGCGAGTGCACTGGTTGGGCTTCTTGGAGGCATTGCTCCGAAATAACAGCCGGGAGACTGTCGACTATTTTTCGAACGAGAGCCTCTGCCTAACTCCTGAACGCGGGTGACTTTAACCTGCGCCACACCTGATGCAGTATGAATTCTCTCATTCGACGACATCATGAGATATATGTTTGTTTGGATACTCTTCGTCTCACTTCTCAACCATGACCTTTCTGGCAAGGGTGACCCTAAAGTAGCCGTGCTACAACCAGCATAGCTCATAGAATCCCTGAAGCACCCAAACCCCTGACCCACGGTAAGGGGGCATCCACTCAGGGGTGGTCTTAAAACAGAACAAAAAAAGTGTGCATGATTATCACTCCAACCTGGTGCAATGACGAGCAAAGGTGCGTGAAATGGTTAGGACACATAGTGATAGCAAACGTAGCACGGAAACAAAGCAGATAAATGCCACGCGAAAACCATCTGACAAATATTAGATGGGCAAAGAGATTTTGGCTCCTGTGCAAAGGGCGGAAGCGGAAGCTTTCGTGCAAATGCAATGGACTGTTCCAAGTAACGCAACAACTCAGTGATGTATAATAGAATGTCATACATACCATTCAGAATGAAAGAAAAAGTAACCTGGTGCATGCATAATATAAAATGCTTATCGATTGTAGATGTCTGCTTTATTCAGAATTTCTGAAACCTGGCAGCTTCCGACTGTATGTGGTTGAGGATGTCAAGACAAAGCATAAACAAACCGTTCATGTTGAACGTGTGAAGCATGTGTGGGTTATACACATACACAACGTGCAGCTCATAAGCAGGATGACCAACACGACCAGCTCAATAACTCTATACATAATGACTATCACTCCATAGAGGATGACGAGGAAAGGAGAGACTAATATGAGAACTCCTTGAGAGACTCAACCTCAATAATCCACACCCACTGGACCTTGAACCAGTGAGATCTCCGAGACACTCTCTTCAACCTTGGCAGACAGAACTATTGGGACCTTCACCTGGGCCGACACATCCACTCAGTCCAGACCTATTATCCTAACAATAATAATTACAAATGTTCGTAACCACCATAGAGGAGAAATAAGCTAGAGAGAGCATTTTCACTTGCGCAGAGAGCGATTTCAGATGCCAGTGTTGAAGTGAAATAGCCACCTGTGATTTGGGAACAGATGAGAGCGAAGCAGTGCTATTTATAACACAAAGACGTAGTTTAGCATTTTCAGGAATATATAAGGCATGTTCAAATGAAAGGGGTTCAAAGGGCACCTGAGATGGATTAAATGAAAGTATTAATATTTACCTTTGTTTATACGAAAGAAGAACATCTTATATAGTCACTATTATAGATGAATGTGACAAATTAATAAACAGACGAATTATACTAGATCTCCGTTACCTTTTTAAATTATACCGTAATATAATTTATTCTTCAAAATTTCTAAATTCTCTTAATCTACATGTACATACGTTAAATTCTAGAAACAACGACATATTTTATTTAACTTTTCCAAAAAAAATATTATAAGCAATCTCCCTTTTTATAGAATGTTTAAATCTTGTAACGTCATGTCTGATATAATCGATCTAAATTTTATGAGTTACCGTAATTTTCGGCAGTAGCGCCGCAGCATTTCTGTTAATAAAAGTGAAAATTTTGGTGTGTGCGGCATATCAGCCGCCGCGGCGCTACTGTCGGTGATTTTACAAAAATTAAAAAAAAAAAAAAAAAAAATTCTACCCACGATTTTAGGCCTACTTCATATTGTTCTCTCAAAGATATAAAATGAGTAGTGACAATATATTACTTGATTTATATTTTTTGATGAATTTATCGATAAATTCACATCCTTTTAATTAAAAATTCACTCCAATAGCGATCGAGCGTGAGCGTTCATCGACAGCGGCAGATTGAACCACCGGGTCACCGGGAAAAAACCCAGATGCCTTTACTTTCTCGTGATTGAGGGCCGCTTTCGCCGATTTTTCCCAGTACCTGCCCGGTATGATTTAGACTGCCAGTTCGCCCATGTTCATCGATCAATGTGAGCACTGCATCTAAAAACTTCCCGCCCTTATCGTTCTCATTGTTCACTACATGACCAACATTAGCAACTTTCAAATCTGATCACGTTCAACTGATCACTTTCGCTTCGCAATAATGGCAGACAGTGAAAGCGTATCCCATCTCGAAGTCTGTTCCCAATGCGTTCATAGTTTTGTAATGAATCTGAAGGCAAAAACACGTCAGGATACACGTTTTTTTTTAGAATAAATCTTCCCCTTTAGGTGACGGCGAAGTCGCGCACTCGCTCGCTCCCGCTACACAACGGCCAACTCCCGCAGCCAGCTTATGATTGGCGCACGGGTATACTGAAAACGGGAAACGAAATTTGTCTTTCTGCAAGAACAGAGGAGCAAGTGAAGCCAGTGTCTGCATTCTGTAATCTCAAAGCCGTGCGAGGGATGATCATGAGTAGCACGAAAACGATGTGTGTCATTGTGGATGGAAAAGCTGAACAAATGAGACGACGAATACAGAGGAATAATATTCTATAGCATCAATGAGTGGAGAACTATACAATCATGCTATACGACAAGGTAAGATAGATTCAAACTATAAGTACTCAAAACATGTTTTCCACTGAATGAGCCCATAAAATTAAACAAGACAGCCTTTGTGGCGAGACTGACCCAACTAAAAATTAAAGAGCAAACTACATGTCATAAATGTTAGAGACATTAATTAGTCTTTGGAAATAGCCTTAGTAATATTCAACAATCGTTAAGTCATTAATATCAAACATTCAATGTCCTAATTTCTTGTATTCTCTCTCATTATCATTTAATTATACTTAATATCAGAATCTCCCCTTGCATTTTTATTCGTACTATTGCATGATAATAAATATTTTGTATACAGGGTGTTTCAAAAAAACTTTTACAAATTTTTAGAGGAGGTAGTATGGGTGATTCTAACCAAAAAGTTCATATGAACATGGGCCCAAATTTGAACACTGAGATATGAAGAGAAATAAAAATGCCACCACCAAGATCAACAAGTTAATAACTCAGATGCTGTAACGCCTAGGATAAGGAATAACAGGGTACATAAAACTGTGTACACCATTAAAATTTGATCCTATTCCAACAAGTAGCTTCCAAGTTACACATTTAAAATTGTAACAGTGCTCACATGCAAGGACTAATCAGCACGTTTTACAATGTTGAGTGCGTAACTTGGAAACAACTTGTTGGAATTCGATCAAATTTTAATGGTATACGCAGTTTTATGTACCCTATTATTCCCCCAAATTTTATCATCCTAAATGTTATAGAACCTGAGTAAATTAACATGTTGATCTTGGTGGCGGCATTTGTATTTCTGTTCATATCTCAGTGTTCAAATTCAGGCCCATGTCATATGAACTTTATTCCTTAGAATCACCCATACTACCTCCCCTAAAAGTTTGCAAACGTATTTTTGAAACACCCTGTATAATCATCAACCATAATTCTCCTTGACTCCTGATTAGTTAAGTCATACACAATATTAAACATTAAGAGAAAAAGAAGAGGAAATTGGCTAGGTCATGTTTTAAGACACGACGAACTTATCGAAGGCAGAATTAATGGAAACAGACCAAGGGGTAGGCCGAGAAAGGACTATATAAAACGGATTCAAGAGGATACCGGTACCAAACCTTACCAGGAAATTAAAAAAATGGCCGAGTACAGAGATGAACGGAAAAGACGTTTCTCATGATGCAACCATCAATCTAATAACTGAAGGATACTGATGATGATGATGACACAACATTAATCAGAGTATCACACTATTTCAATAGGGTTTTTTTTCTGCTGATTTTAACACGGAAGGGGGTTTTAGAACACTCAGACAATCATTAATAAAGAAACTGGGGAAGAATAAATGAGTGATGGATTCATTCCGCATGATAAGTGTGTAACGAAGGGCAGTACCACAAGATTGGCACATCATTACTGAACTTATTGCCAGACTGGTGCACTGTGACAGGGAGAATTAAAATGTAACAGTTAAAATTATAAGTTGTTGTACAATACAGATACTGATAAAGAATTTTCACAACTTACATTAAATGTAACTTGATCCAAAATAATTATAAATCCTTGTTCTGTTCCTAATGCAAAGACCTTTCCAATGTTTGATGCTTCTATGCATGTGATAACCTAAAATACAAATTAGAGAATGAAAAAATAAGAAGGAACTGTCAAGTGGAATTGCCTGTATGTGAAGGAAAAACCTCTTACATAAAAGAACATCTGAGACATGGGTGAAAGAACCTCTTACTGTTCCTTTGTGGTAGGTTTTCCTTCATACAGTGATGAGCCATTACATTATGATCACCTCCAACTTACATTACAGTAATGAGCTCACCCTAAGACAAATGTACGGGGCAAAAGCAGCTCATACGGCCATATATAAGCTGTTCAGCAAAGCATTCTGTGCAGGGCCTGTGTAACCCCTGGCAAGTCCTTGTGGTTATGGCACGCAGTCACCAAATGCGCTACTGCATAGAGGACTGGAAGAAAATTACCTGGTCCGGCGAATCATGTTTTCTGGTCCATCACATGGACAGTCGAGTATAAATATGCCGATTTTCAACAGAAACTGTAACACCCAAATGCAATATATGGGAACTGGAGAATCAACTGATAAGCACCTGGTAACAGATACTTCAAACAATCTACTAGCACCTTGTCAATGCCTCAATGCATCTTTGTGGTTTTGCTGAAAGGTAGTCCTATGTCGTATTAGACAGGCAGTCATAATGTGATGGCTCATCAGTGTATACAGACAAATTAAACTTCAAGTTAGGTCTCTGTGAAAAGATAATAGCTGCTTAATAATATGTTTAACGAGGCCTTAGAATATATTATGACGGAAGTAATCTTTCCGACCAGTTTCACCATTTATTCCCGGCTTCTTCCGGGCAAATGAAGATACCTCTTCATTTGCCCTGAAGAAGCCAGGAATAAGTGGCGAAACCAGTCGGAAAGATTACTTCTGTCATAAAGTATTGTAAGGCTTCATTAAACTTCATTAATAAAAACAATACAGAAGACTTTCTTTTCTACTATGTTAATAATACGTGAAGTATAAAATTACAGAATTTCTAATGGACATTTGTTTAATATTCATAAAAAAGCCTTTGAGAGAATCAGTCATTTTTATCTTCATTAAAATAACTAGCTCATCCCCCTGTAGAAAAGTAGATTCATATGGATTTACCCATCACTTACCTAGTAAGAACTTAACATTCCAAGAAGTTTGTGTATTCAAATATTGAAATTTAAACACTATATATCTTAAAAGATTAAGAACCCTTTAATTTAATTTAGCAAGCAGGTATTACTTATTTGATTAAATTTAATAATACCATTAGTATTGTCAACTCAAAGTAAATAATTGGTGAATTACTCTTCATGCAGTTCATTGTCACAATAGATTTGGGATGATTTGCCCAAATCTGAGTTTCTTTTATTAAGATTTTATTGTTCTCATTTCGATTATCGGACATTTGAAAAACTTTGTGATGTTTTTCTACTTAATTAAAGTCTACATCTTATTGATGCATTATTTTGGATCATTTTATACCCCATGTTCTATTACAAAGTTTTCTCGATGCCTGGTAATTGTATATTGTACAGTTTCAATTTAATTTATTTTAATTTAATTTAATTTAATTTAATTTAATTTAATTTAATTGTAATCAGCTATTCTTCGTCTCAGTTTCTTTTATTTCCCACTTGATCAACGATATTGAGAACAAGCTGGAGGGGCTGTTGGAGGCTTCCCCTATCGGTGTTGCCTAGGCAACAGGGCTGTTCACGGTATGTGATTGACATTAATATGGAACTTCCTGCGTGTAAGGGAGCAGAAGAAATGGGGGCGATAAACTCTAATCGAATTTGGGCTCTTTCCCATGCATTTTGATGTGGATTCATATATAAGGAATCATCAGTACTAAAAAGGTCTCTCTCTCTCTCTCACACTCTTGCACTCTTAGACTCTTAGTCTCTCTCTCAAGCTGTCTCACACCTCTTATTTAGCTGGTGCTCTTATCTGAGGATAATAAACTATCCTGCTAATGGCCCCTTACCTCTGGCTTTCAATGAGCTTAATAGCGATAGCAAATGACACCAAGAAGTGTGAACTGGTCAGAAGCAAGGATGCACTTAAAAGACATTATCGAGGAGATGACATCGGAAACTAACACTTGCAACAGAGTAAACATGATTCCACTGCACAGAAGGTCTTCCAGCGCAACGGACGAATCTCAATGAGGCGGGAACAAGAATCCATGGGGGTGTCATTTCAGGTTGTAGCCTGTGTATTCGTCGGTGCAGTGTGGGACAGTGCTTACTGTGGAACACCTAGGTGGTGCATCGCAGAATTGACTTCAGGGAACAGCAACAGTTCTGAGTCGATTCCAACGTGGAACGCTTGAATCAAAGGACGGACATGGTGCATAAGACAAGTGAATCTACACTGGTGTTAACATAAAATCTAGTAGCAGTTAACAAATCACAATTAATAAATGGTATAATAGAGAGCCTTGCATGTGATTTTTAAATTGAACTTTAGGACTTTAAACTTTTGGTATAGAAAACCTTATTTATTTATTAGCAGTGGGAAGAGCCCTGATTCATAATGATTTTTCTTAAGATTCCTATTTCAGTCAAATAGGAAGTACAGTTGACATTGCGATAATCAGATGACATCATTACTGCAGACACAGACACGCACACACTCGGTAGTCAGACATTTTTGATAATCTGACACTCCCTCGGTCCCGTAACTGTCGGATTATCACGAGTCAACTGTACTTAGAATGTTAATTGAAGTAATTGAATATGTTAAATGATTTTTTTTAATTTGCTAATAAACTAATCCTGATATTGCATTTGTTTGACAATTTTATTATCGTCTTTAATAAACGCTAGCAAAAGCACCTGGCAGTTGCCCAGGAAAATTACAGTTGTAGGTAAACAGAACACCTCAAGAGTTAAATAATAGATAAAGCTTATTGGTTTTCAGTAATTCTACAATTTTCTGCTGTATACAAAGCTACCTTTGTACAGATATTTCAGGGGCCTGAATAATTTTTTATCTTCTCTGATCAATACTCATTCTTTTCTTCAGTGGCAATGGATGTACATGATCGTTTTTGTCTGTGTGCTCTGCAATTCCAACAATTTGAGTGGGAGTTATTCACTACTTGGTAATCTGTTGTTGCAATTCGCACTCTGCTCTCGATGTCTTGAAGCAAAACTTGCTGATCCAAAGCTTTGTGTGGTCTAGCAGTTGCCATTTCTTCTGTCGAGACGCTTGCATTGCCGAGGGCTACCTGGAAACTTCGACGACCACTTGGTCACTTACCACTTACTCAATTTCTCAATAGTCTGCTAAGGCACCCAGCAGAGGCACCTAGCAGAGGCACCCAGCGTTGCCCAAAATAATCAAACTTTTAAGTAAACAGGATAACCTAAAGAAGCTAAATAATAACTCAAATTGGTTTTTAGTAATTCTAGAATTGCCTGCTGTAGATTAAGCTCCCGTTGGTCATGTGTTTCCGACGCCCAGATAACCTTTTATTTTCTCTGACTAGTACTCATTCTGTTTTTTGGTGGCATTTTTATAAATATGAATTAACATGCATCTTTCGAACACAGTTTTGTCCTTGTACAGCTATTTGGGCAGTTGCTGTTTCTTCTGTTGATATGCTCACCACTCACTCACCACTTGCGCAGTTGCAGCAGCGTGCTGGCCAAATAAATACATCACATAGCAAAGGGACTGCTTCCTCTATCACTTTTCTACTCTTTCTCAATAGTTTGCTGACTCCTCATTATCTCCGGTTAGTGCTCATTTTTAAAGATTTTCAAGAAAATGTTAATTTCTAAGAACTATCAATTCTAAGAAAAACCTGAACAACAGGAATTCTATGTATTGTTACAAATTAATTTTGCTTTATAATTTTCAGAAGTGGGATGGAATCTTCATTACCTACCTTAATGAACTTTATTTATATTGTATAAACTTTGCCTTGCATTGTTAGTCATCAGATATACATGTGTGAGGCCTGCCCACCCCCTTGTGTCAATTGTACGCAACCCTCTAGTGGTTAGGTCAAAGTGTGGGAGGAATCAAGGGTTCGGGACCCAAAAGAAACGACTCAGATGCCATGTCATGCTGTTGGTGTTTGTTGCTATCTGATTTATTTCCATATTACTCTACATTACAGTAAATTACAAACACACCGTGCATGTTTCCCTGAGGGGCCCCTCGAAGGCAAAACAGTTAACGTCAATGTCCCCGTAAATTGAGCGATGCTCGATTCTATATCTACCCTGTACCCCGGGAGGGGGGAGGGTCTGACGAACTTCAAACGAAAATAATGTATAACATTGAATATACTGGTATATTATATTGCATTATACAATATATATGGTACATTAATTCGCTTTTTATCTCAATTTCCCGTCCATTTTTACGTCGCCAAAAGCTAACGGGGGG